>CM046035.1:74988618-75501309 GCA_025215565.1 Flaveria ramosissima
GACAAAACACTCATGAATGAATTGGAATTCATCACTCATTACAAACTGCCACCCCCTCCGACGCACCATCATCACTAGATATCACCAACCGTGCGTTGCCCTCGCCACCGACAATCAACCGCGGCCAATAACCCCACCTGCCATCAACAACCAACCGTACCTGCCGCTACCGATACTATTGCTGCCACCAGCCGATTACACCAGCCACCAAAAATCGACAATCATCGTCGTGCGCGTCCAATACCAACGCGGTTCGACGACGGTCGGTGGCCAACCGCGGGCGTAGTCTGTGGACACAGTCGTTTATCGGTGGCGGGTAAGATCAGCGGTTTGGGTTGTCGGGGCCAGGGAGACAACCGGGTAGTGGGCGGGGCATCAAACGGTTTCGAGCGATAGGCGGCAGTCGTTAGGGAGGGTCGGCGGGCACTTGCGGGGGTTGGCAAATGGCGGCGACAGTTGATGGTTGAGGTCGGAGGTCGGTGGCGGCGGGTTCGGAGGTCGGTGGCGGCGGCGGTTGGAGGGCGGCGGTGATAACTGTCGGATGTTGGCAACGGTGGGCGGGGGTGGTAGGTGGCGAAGGTGGGGGGTCGTGGAATTTGAAAGGAATTTAAAATCCTTAACTTGAATGAATTTAAAGGAATTCAGTCCAATTTTAATTTCAATTTATTTTGTAACCAAACACGTTAAGAATGAATTTCAAATTCTAATTTCATCAAATTTCTAAGGAACCAAACAAATTGAGCAATAAAATTCCAATTTCAATTTTAATAATTCCATTAAATTTATTGTATAACAAACACACTCATAGTTTTAAACTTACTAAACTTCTTAAGAAAGTATTATACTATCAAGCCAACATTAGAAAAAAGCGTGTGAAAGAGGCTAAGGGGTTGTTTGGTAGCCTCTTAATGGTTCCATTAAGAGGCTACCTCTGAATGGTTAAGTGATGTATGTATTTTGTCACACCCCAACCTTGACGGCGGAAACGTCGAGGAGTGAGAGTTAAGATTGTTCACAGCCACATAACGCTATTAATAATCCAAATATAATTTTAACATAAGTTTCAATTGTAACGTTACAACATATGTCTCAAAGAAATTAAAAGCATAACATAGAATGTAACAAATCATTCTTATTTCATTTATTTATCTAGGTCCATTCCTAGATGTGCAAGCTTCAAAGTGTAGAACGCATACTTGGGGTATTCCTGAAACATGTTAAAAATAAAATGGGTCAACATAAAAATGTTGGTGAGCATTCCATAGTTTTCAATACATAAGTATATAAAAGATGGCAATTCAAGTCATAAATTAGTGAATCAAGTGATTAGGGATGTTATGAACAATGCAACAATCAAACCTCGACAAAGTTTTACAAGTCTCAAACGTTTAAAAGTATATACGATCAGCTAAGTGTACTTGGATCAACCAAAGCAGGCTTGTCTTACCCATAGATCTATGACTTCGCTGGGCTAGCAATAGTTAATGATTGTACATATAACGCCATAACATGGTAACCACAAAAGTTCAACTAACCACAACTTTACAAGATGAATTGCCATAGATTTACAAGTCTCAAAGAAGTTTACAAGTGCAATAATATAAGTTAACATGTTTCACCCCCAAAGTGTGAAAATAAGAAAAAGGGGTATGAAATACTCACTTGAATATATATAAGGTGATGATAAGAATTTAAACGAGTTTCCAATGATCTCTTTTACAAGTTACCTAAACGTATTGATTCCAAAATAAGGTTCAATAATAAGATTCTCAGTTAGACATGAACTAGGATTTCAATTTGGATTTGGGAGTTTAAACAATAAAATAATGAATCGTTTATGTTTTGGTTTAATAATTATAAATCAATTAAGTCCAAGAATGATTAAAAAGGTCTCAACAATTTAAATTATTGATTTAATAGAAATTAAGTATAATATATGAAAAGAAATAATTAATTTAATAATTAATTATTTGATAAAGAGAATTTATTAAATACTTATTTAAGTGACTTTAAAATTATTTAAAATCATTTTATAAAATGATTTATTATAAAGATCTTATAATACAAGATATTAATAATAAAAATAAAATATATTATTTTATTAGTTCCAAGAATTTAAATAAAAGTTTAGTAATAAGTTTATTAAGTATAACATGGTTACATGATTAATTATTTAAAAACTATTTGAATAGTTAATATGTAAATAAATAAGGTTTTGAAATAATTCTAATTTGAACCATAATATATTTATATCATATAATGACTAAATAAAATTTTTATAATCTTTTTTTTATTCTTTTAAAAGAAAAATAAATTGGATATTATAAGTTTAACAATCTTTAAAAATTAGCTTAATAATTTCAGAAATATTTTAGTTAACAAAATAATTTTTACTTAGATTTAACAATATAATATAATTTTTCTGAATTATAAAAATATTAAAAAACTATTAAAAACAAAATATGGCAGAGGCAGGGTTCGAACCCCTGACCTCCTGCTCATATTAGTTTTATGTTACCAGTTGGGCTAAAGCCCACTTCTTGTTTACAAACAGAAATTAATCAATAAAAACCCTTTTTCAAATGTTCCCCAATTCATAAGAACCCTAGAATCGAATGGTTCCAAATTGAACACAAATCCATTGTTGTTAAGGTCGATTATCATGGGGCTTTTGATCCCCATGTAAAACCGAACACATTGATATATAAAACTTACATGATTTGAGTTCGATTTGATGATCTCAAGTTCAAGAACGAGTCGCAACGATGTGATGGTTGATTCAAGATGCAAACGAGGTTCGTAATCAAATTAACTTTGCAGAAAGTTTTGGATCGTGATTCTAAGTAGAAACCCTCAACCAATTTTGTATAAAATAGCCTCGATAATGCTTCACGATTAAGTTGCAGGTCCGAGATAAAGATGGTGATCGAAAGGGTTGATTGCGTGTTTTGTGAGTGAAATTGAGGGTTGTAGTCGGATATAGATTGTTAGACGATTGTTTATGCGTAGTTAATTTGATTATTATTATGATTCAATGCTCTAACGGCTATGTAGTTTAAAGTCGACGGTTTCTTGATTGTTTAAGGTTCATAACCGTTTTATAAGTGTCATTCAACGTGCATTCATGCTCGAGTTGGGTATATGGAGCGATTTGGGACGGTTTGGCGTCACAACGGCCGGTTTTTGTGGAGTTTCGGGGCTCGCCGGCGCCGCGCCGGGCTTGGCCGGCCGGCGGCCGGAAAATCGAGGGGAGAAGGGTGGGTTTGGTTTGGGTTTTTAATAATTACATAAATGGCCCCTGAAGTTTTGTGTTCTTGTCAATTTATGTGTAGACTTTATTTTTTTTTTAAGTTTTCAAATTGACATAAAGAACCCCCCATAACTTTAATCTAACTTGTTAATTATTCAAGTATTATGATTATTATTTTCAATACACTTATAATTAGTTATTATTATTATTATTATCATGATTATTATTATTAATCTTATTATTATGATTATTGTTGTTATTAATATTATTATCATTAATGTTATTATTATTAGTGTCATTATTATAATAATAATAATAGTTATTATTTTATTTAAGATTATTAACACCTTAAATTTTATAATAATAAGCAAACATTATAACACTTATAATGTTATTATTATTATATTAATTTGTTAATCACCAAATTAATTATTAAGTATAACAAACCCCCAAAGTTTCAAAATGGCGTAAAAGGCCCTTTTAAGATTTAACAAAGTTAACTTCTAAGTTAACAAAATTAAGAGATGTCACAGTCTCCCCAACTTAAAAGAATTTCGTCCCGAAATTAAAATGAACTTAGATGAACAAATGAATTATAATGAAAGGTAAGTGTACAACGGCCAGTGATAGACGTTTGATTACAGATGAGATGTTTCACTTCATGAAATCTTACAAGCCTCTTGATATAATGCATGCCAATTTGAATTTTTCCAATGAAATACGAGTCGCTTTGAAATTTGGCATATGAAACGTTATAAGACGATGACGAGTTACCGTAGTATATTAGACAACCTCTAGAACGCACTTACGTAATAAGGTGATGTCTTGAAATCAATGAAAATACCACCAATTGTAAGAAAAGTTAACCGGCAGGATTTAAGAGTTCCAAACGTCATTATGATCTTAACGCATATCTTGTGAATATGTATCTCTCCTTTGACCAATCATCGGTCTAAGAATAATACGATATGCGAAGATTTTGGAATAAGTTCACGACGATGGTTAGGAACATTATTGAAAGCAGAAAATGATTTGATCACCCAAATTAATGATCGATGTTTAACTACATACCACGATATACGACTATTGAGATAGATACAAGCCAATTTCTCGACCCGTTAACCCACATGAATCAATATGAAATTAGTTAATCGGTCTATAATACACCATTTGTCATCATGGCATCAAAGATAAGAGGTACTTAGTGATGAAAAGTTAAACAGGAGATTCATAGGAACACGAACGTTAGGCTTTGTCATATATGAAGGTAAGACACTTGGACATATACCAAGTTATGTCTTTTCTTTTATGCCAAACCCTTGACTACAAGTTACGAAGGTTTATGAACCTCCACGTTACAATGTAAGTAATAACGAGTCTCGTTAGTCGAAACCAAGATAGAGTTTTAAAGATTTTCCAAGGTTAAGGGTTCAAAAGTGATTCAAGAAGTAACGCAAACAATAAGACATGCATTTGTAACCATGTCTTGCAGGTAACAAATTTCCAAATATAGATTGCATACGTAATTCATCAAACCCATAAGTACAGTCGAGAACATTCGTATGACTAGAAAGACATAACCACAAGTTGATAATGTCTTTATTTAGTAGAAAGATTGTTTAAGAAGGCTACCATCACACAATCATGTGTTGATGACAACTCAAAATGAAAGTTGATAAGTAAGGAATAAATGGTTCGATGTAGCTAGACCGAGTCAAAACATGAAGATAAAGGGAAAGAAATCGATTTAAGGATTCAAATGCTCCAAGCTCGGAATCAAAATCAACCTAGAGTGATCGGGTCTCCTTTCAAGTTCAGAAATCATGCTTTGGCTTGATAGGTCCAAACACTAACATTGGTTCACCCTTCAAGTTACTACATGTTTCTTGTCACTTGATTAAAACCTTGGTAAGTTGGAGATCAAGAAATGAGAATAGTCATCAAGGTGTGGTTTTCACTCCTAACTTGATGGTGTATTCCCAAGGTATGACCACTAACTTACCAATAAAAAATTGATCCCAACTCCTTGTTGAGGATCCACAGAAATAAGACGAGGTAACTCACCATTAAGGTAAGGGAAATCACTCCTATCTTAACGGTGAAGTTTTACAAAAACAAAATATAACAAGATGAACTTCTTCATCAAAATCCAGAATTCACTCCTACTTTGATGAAGTCGTCTCATTTGAACAAATACGATTCATAAAGATGATATTGTCATCAAGGTATGGAATTCACGCCTATCTTGATGATTGAATTTCATATTAGCAAGAAAACACTCAAAGATTGACATTTGTCACCAAAGTACGGGTTTCAATCCTATTTTGGTGAGATCATGTCATTTGTGAAATGCCATTCCAAAGAAAATAATTGAAGTCAATCCTCAAGATAAGGTAATCACCCCAATCCAGAGGATTAAATTTCATAAAACACGCGATTGGAAACCATTTATCGAAACGAATAGAGAATCATCAAAGTAAGGGAATCACCCCTGTTTTGATGAGTTAGAATCATTTAGGAGATACGGGTGTTCTTAGTCATAGGTTGACTTTCAAACACTTGCATCTCTCACGGTGCAGACGGTACGGAGTTTGACTTAACGACGAAAGGAAAATAATATCAATTAGAAATTTGGAAATTTTCAAGTTACATCATTGTAACAAAAGGAAAAAATCATGCTTTCAAGCTTAAGATCAAAGTTCGAGATAACAGATTTTGTTGTGGTGTTCAAATCTTGGATGGTCTCAATCGGGAAGACGAAATCAAGGGCAGGAATTTATTCAACACCACAATGAGATGTGAACATTCGATTCACAATCGAAAGGAATACATGGACTTCTCAAGATATGAGGTCAACCATAGCCTTATTGAAGACACGCGTACTTATAAGTGATCACTCATCTCAAGGGTTTCGAGTCAAGTAAATGGATTCAATGATCGAGTCAAATCACCATTTACACTTTGCCTAGACAAAGTATCTCGAGATGTAGGAATTCCACCTATGGCATTGCATGTTCTTAGTTATGGGACACATCCTTAAGAAGATTTGGAAAACCATAAGTAACGGTTTAAAGTTTTTGAGGACCATTCGGTTTAGATTCCCAATATCTTTGGGTATCCATGTTCATGTTGGTCAAGAGTAGGTTAGGTTCAATATTAACAGGAACATTATGTGTGATAAGAATGAAGAGATACCAGTTCAAGGAATCAAAGATTTTTAAGATACAAAGAGGATGGTTCCATTTGGTAACGCATTACCATTTGGAATCGTTGACACGTCAAGGTAAATTGACCCATTTGCCATAGAGACTTGTGTATGTTGACCATAGTTTATCACTCATCCCAGAAATCCCCAGGTAAGCATAACTGGTCTCACAATGAGATTTATACGATATGCTTGCCTTAGCCCGAAAGCCTTTTGCCAGGAAATCCAGAATACAGGTGTCTATGTGTCACACAAATTTCTTTGGTTTATGAAATCAAAACCTTGATGAGATTTTCATAGATTAGACATAGAGTCTAAGGAATTAAACCCAGATGATAAGTGTAGATTCCACATGTCGTTGAGAGTAAGTTTAAGAAGTTCATTTGTCGGGAGTCAAAGAGTCAAAGTTAAATTTAGGGAGACAAGTAACTAAGTTCAAGCATACATAAGGCAATCCTATGCTAAGGCATCAAGTTGCACAAAAAGGCATAGCATTATGTAGCATGCACACAACATGTAACACCCGGAAATTTATTATTTTGAAGCCGGCGAAGAAAGAAAAGAAATAAAGTCCAAAGTCGAGGGACCAAACTCGCCAACGAAGAAAAGTTGGGAGATGTGGTGGTATGTGTAGGGAGAGGGCAGCCCTCTCTCCCCACACACACCAAAATTTCAGCTCACAAAGAAGAGAGAAGAGAGAAAGAGGAGAAAAGGGAGAAAAGTGGTGTTTCGGGTGATTCGGGTGTCCAAATCCGTCGAGTAGCAAGCCAAATCGAAGCTCTTGTCTTTGTGCTCGATTGTGTGAGTTCTAGGACCCCACTTTTACTTGTTATTAACTGATTTTGGGGCTGGAAGATGTTCAAAACCCGTTTTTACAAGTGTGTGTGTTTGACCCATTTGGGTGTGATGTGTATGATGTGTTTAGAGTATGTTTTCGGGCTTGTGTGTGCTTGTATGGTGTTATGGTATGCATTCCTAAGGTCCAGGAGGGTTAATTTAGGCTTAGAATGGGTTTGGATGAGCTTGGAGGCCGAAAATGGCAGATTGGGTTCGGGATGAACTCCATTCTGCATCAGCTAGGGCTAGGCGACCGAATGAAGGCCATACGGCCGAATGAGGGCGATTGAGGGTCATTCGCACGATTGGGATTCATTCGCACGATTGAGGGTTCAATCGCACGACTAAGGTTTTACTCGCACGACTGGGAGTCCAGTCGCATGAGGATTGCACGACTGAGGGTTCAGTCCATAGATGCTTAGTCGCATGAGTCCATTCGCCTGAGGTTAGTTGCATAAGTGCCCATTCGCAGTAATCCCATTCGCACAAGGTCCATACGCACGATTGGATGTCATTCGTATAGGTGTTCATCCGCATGAGTCCAGTCACATGATGTTCAGTCGCATGGAGGCCATGCGACTGAAGGGTGTCCATACGCCCGAATAGGGCTGTTGCACTCGAAGGAATGTGTAGTTTGACTTCTGGCCTTCGGGGAAAGGTGCAGATGTAAGTTTTGACGTAAAGTAACCCGTAAGATCATGTAAGAGAATGGTTATGGCCTTAGAGAGCATGTAGGGCATGATGATGATGATGTTGCATGTTTATGCATATTATGAATGTATGATGTTGCCCTGTATGATGATGATGAATGTGTATGAATGTTCCTTATTATGATGTATGCTTATCTTTCTTGTGGCTTTACATGTCATGCTAATGAATGAATGAATGAATGAAGTATTATATAATGTAAAGCGAAAGATAATGAAAGAGGAACATGAAGTAAGAATGCATGCATTAATGAATGATGAATGAACGAAAGAAAGGCTTGCAAGCATATATATTGGGGTGAGCGACTTTGTGTTGCAAAAGACTCGGATGAAGTGCAATCATTTAGATTGCCTATGAGGTGAGCAACCTTGTCGTTGCAAAAGACTCGAGTAAGTGCTATCGTAATGTTGCCTTGGGGTGAGCAACCTTGTTGTTGCAAAAGACTCGGATAGCTTGCTATCGTGATAGGCAATTGGGGTGAGCAACCTTAGGGGTGCAAAAGACTCGGATAGCGAGCAATCATTGAGATTGCCATTGAGGTGAGCGACCATGTTGTCGCAAAAGACTCGGGAGACAGAATGAACGAAAAGAACGGAAGATAATGAATGAGATGAAAGATAATAATGAAATTATCTGTGTATACGTATGTTGAATGATCGCATGATAAAGGAATAGTTTTTAATGAAAGTAAAGTATATTTATTTTATAAAACTAGAACTCACTCAGCAACGCTGACTTTTATTGCATTTTTCAATTGGCAGGTAAATGATTGCTGAGGATGGCACGGCAAGGCTACTCGGCTCTTTTGGGATGGCATCCAATTATATAGCTTTTGTGATGTAATGCAAACAGGAATTTGTAACCGGATAATGATGTATTATTTGGCAAAAGTAATTATAATGAAACGTGATGTCATTTTTGAATGTTTCCGCTGCGATGTTTTCTTAATGAAATGTAATTATATGTTTTATGTGCGATGAATGGCCAACTGTAAGCGTCCCGGGAACGGGGCCTTACACAACATGTAAGCACAAAGGTATAAGGATCTTTCTATGAGGTTCATGCAACTATAGTCTAGGTCACCATTTCTAATAACCTAAATCCCTATAGTTATGGGCTCTGATACCAATCTGTCACACCCCAACCTTGACGGTGGAAACGTCGAGGAGTGAGAGTTAAGATCGTTCACAGCCACATAACGCTATTAATAATCCAAATATAATTTTAACATAAGTTTCAATTGTAACGTTACAACATATGTCTCAAAGAAATTAAAAGCATAACATAGAATGTAACAAATCATTCTTATTTCATTTATTTATCTAGGTCCATTCCTAGATGTGAAAGCTTCAAAGTGTAGAACGCATACTTGGGGTATTCCTGAAACATGTTAAAAATAAAATGGGTCAACATAAAAATGTTGGTGAGCATTCCATAATTTTCAATATATAAGTATATAAAATATGGCAATTCAAGTCATAAATTAGTGAATCAAGTGATTAGGGATGTTATGAACAATGCAACAATCAAACCTCGACAAAGTTTTACAAGTCTCAAACGTTTAAAAGTATATACGATCAGCTAAGTGTACTTGGATCAACCAAAGCAGGCTCGTCTTACCCATAGATCTATGACTTCGTTGGGCTAGCAATAGTTAATGATTGTACATATAACGCCATAACATTGTAACCACAAAAATTCAACTAACCACAACTTTACAAGATGAATTGCCATAGATTTACAAGTCTCAAAGAAGTTTACAAGTGCAATAATATAAGTTAACATGTTTCACCCCCAAAGTGTGAAAATAAGAAAAAGGGGTATGAAATACTCACTTGAATATATATAAGGTGATGATAAGAATTTAAACGAGGTTCCAATGATCTCTTTTACAAGTTACCTAAACGTATTGATTCCAAAATAAGGTTCAATAATAAGATTCTCAGTTAGACATGAACTAGGGTTTCAATTTGGATTTGGGAGTTTAAACAATAAAATAATGAATCGTTTATGTTTTGGTTTAATAATTATAAATCAATTAAGTCCAAGAATGATTAAAAAGGTCTCAACAATTTAAATTATTGATTTAATAGAAATTAAGTATAATATATGAAAAGAAATAATTAATTTAATAATTAATTATTTGATAAAGAGAATTTATTAAATACTTATTTAAGTGACTTTAAAATTATTTAAAATCATTTTATAAAATGATTTATTATAAAGATCTTATAATACAAGATTTTAATAATAAAAATAAAATATATTATTTTATTAGTTCCAAGAATTTAAATAAAAGTTTAGTAATAAGTTTATTAAGTATAACATGGTTACATGATTAATTATTTAAAAACTATTTGAATAGTTAATATGTAAATAAATAAGGTTTTGAAATAATTCTAGTTTGAACCATAATATATTTATATCATATAATGACTAAATAAAATTTTTATAATCTTTTGTTTATTCTTTTAAAAGAAAAATAAATTGGATATTATAAGTTTAACAATCTTTAAAAATTAGCTTAATAATTTCAGAAATATTTTAGTTAACAAAATAATTTTTACTTAGATTTAACAATATAATATAATTTTTATGAATTATAAAAATATTAAAAAACTATTAAAAACAAAATATGGCGGAGGCAGGGTTCGAACCCCTGACCTCTTGCTCATATTAGTTTTATGTTACCAGTTGGGCTAAAGCCCACTTCTTGTTTACAAACAGAAATTAATCAATAAAAACCCTTTTTCAAATGTTCCCCAATTCATAAGAACCCTAGAATCGAATGGTTCCAAATTGAACACAAATCCATTGTTGTTAAGGTCGATTATCATGGGGCTTTTGATCCCCATGTAAAACCGAACACATTGATATATAAAACTTACATGATTTGAGTTCGATTTGATGATCTCAAGTTCAAGAACGAGTCGCAACGATGTGATGGTTGATTCAAGATGCAAACGAGGTTCGTAATCAAATTAACTTTGCAGAAAGTTTTGGATCGTGATTCTAAGTAGAAACCCTCAACCAATTTTGTATAAAATAGCCTCGATAATGCTTCACGATTAAGTTGCAGGTCCGAGATAAAGATGGTTATCAAAAGGGTTGATTGCGTGTTTTGTGAGTGAAATTGAGGGTTGTAGTCGGATATAGATTGTTAGACGATTGTTTATGCGTAGTTAATTTGATTATTATTATGATTCAATGCTCAAACGGCTATGTAGTTTTAAGTCGACGGTTTCTTGATTGTTTAAGGTTCATAACCGTTTTATAAGTGTCATTCAACGTGCATTCATGCTCGAGTTGGGTATATGGAGCGATTTGGGACGGTTTGGCGTCAAAACGGCCGGTTTTTGTCGAGTTTCGGGGCTCGCCGGCGCCGCGCCGGGCTTGGCCGCCCAGCGGCCGGAAAATCGAGGGGAGAAGGGTGGGTTTGGTTTGGGTTTTCAATAATTACATAAATGGCCCCTGAAGTTTTGTGTTCTTATCAATTTATGTGTAGACTTTATTTTTTTTTTAAGTTTTCAAATTGACATAAAGAACCCCCCCCATAACTTTAATCTAACTTGTTAATTATTCAAGTATTATGATTATTATTATCAATACACTTATAATTAGTTATTATTATTATTATTATTATCATGATTATTATTATTAATCTTATTATTATGATTATTGTTGTTATTAATATTATTATCATTAATGTTATTATTATTAGTGTCATTATTATAATAATAATAATAATAGTTATTATTTTATTTAAGATTATTAACACCTTAAATTTTATAATAATAAGCAAACATTATAACACTTATAATGTTATTATTATTATATTAATTTGTTAATCACCAAATTAATTATTAAGTATAACAAACCCCCAAAGTTTCAAAATGGCATAAAAGGCCCTTTTAAGATTTAACAAAGTTAACTTCTAAGTTAACAAAATTAAGAGATGTCACAGTCTCCCCAACTTAAAAGAATTTCGTCCCGAAATTAAAATGAACTTAGATGAACAAAGGAATTATAATGAAAGGTAAGTGTACAACGACCAGTGATAGACGTTTGATTACAGATGAGATGTTTCACTTCATGAAATCTTACAAGCCTCTTGATATAATGCATGCCAATTTGAATTTTTCCAGTGAAATACGAGTCGCTTTGAAATTTGGCATATGAAACGTTATAAGACGATGACGAGTTACCGTAGTATATTAGACAACCTCTAGAACGCACTTACGTAATAAGGTTCATGTCTTGAAATCAATGAAAATACCACCAATTGTAAGAAAAGTTAACCGGCAGGATTTAAGAGTTCCAAACGTCATTATGATCTTAACGCATATCTTGTGAATATGTATCTCTCCTTTGACCAATCATCGGTCTAAGAATAATACGATATGCGAAGATTTTGGAATAAGTTCACGACGATGGTTAGGAACATTATTGAAAGCAGAAAATGATTTGATCACCCAAATTAATGATCGATGTTTAACTACATACCACGGTATACGACTATTGAGATAGATACAAGCCAATTTCTCGACCCGTTAACCCACATGAATCAATATGAAATTAGTTAATCGGTCTATAATACACCATTTGTCATCATGGCATCAAAGATAAGAGGTACTTAGTGATGAAAAGTTAAACAGGAGATTCATAGGAACACGAACGTTAGGCTTTGTCATATATGAAGGTAAGACACTTGGACATATACCAAGTTATGTCTTTTCTTTTATGCCAAACCCTTGACTACAAGTTACGAAGGTTTATGAACCTCCACGTTACAATGTAAGTAATAACGAGTCTCGTTAGTCGAAACCAAGATAGAGTTTTAAAGATTTTCCAAGGTTAAGGGTTCAAAAGTGATTCAAGAAGTAACGCAAACAATAAGACATGCATTTGTAACCATGTCTTGCAAGGTAACAAATTTCCAAATATAGATTGCATACGTAATTCATCAAACCCATAAGTACAGTCGAGAACATTCGTATGACTAGAAAGACATAACCACAAGTTGATAATGTCTTTATTTAGTAGAAAGATTGTTTAAGAAGGCTACCATCACACAATCATGTGTTGATGACAACTCAAAATGAAAGTTGATAAGTAAGGAATAAATGGTTCGATGTAGCTAGACCGAGTCAAAACATGAAGATAAAGGGAAAGAAATCGATTTAAGGATTCAAATGCTCTAAGCTTGGAATCAAAATCAACCTAGAGTGATCGGGTCTCCTTTCAAGTTCAGAAATCATGCTTTGGCTTGATAGGTCCAAACACTAACATTGGTTCACCCTTCAAGTTACTACATGTTTCTTGTCACTTGATTAAAACCTTGGTAAGTTGGAGATCAAGAAATGAGAACAGTCATCAAGGTGTGGTTTTCACTCCTAACTTGATGGTGTATTCCCAAGGTATGACCACTAACTTACCAATCAAAAATTGATCCCAACTCCTTGTTGAGGATCCACAGAAATAAGACGAGATAACTCACCATTAAGGTAAGGGAAATCACTCCTATCTTAACGGTGAAGTTTTACAAAAACAAAATATAACAAGATGAACTTCTTCATCAAAATCCAGAATTCACTCCTACTTTGATGAAGTCGTCTCATTTGAACAAATACGATTCATAAAGATGATATTGTCATCAAGGTATGGAATTCACGCCTATCTTGATGATTGAATTTCGTATTAGCAAGAAAACACTCGAAGATTGACATTTGTCACCAAAGTACGGGTTTCAATCCTATTTTGGTGAGATCATGTCATTTGTAAAATGTCATTCCAAAGAAAATAATTGAAGTCAATCCTCAAGATAAGGTAATCACCCCAATCCAGAGGATTAAATTTCATAAAACACGCGATTGGAAAACATTTATCGAAACGAATAGAGAATCATCAAAGTAAGGGAATCACCCCTGTTTTGATGAGTTAGAATCATTTAGGAGATACGGGTGTTCTTAGTCATAGGTTGACTTTCAAACACTTGCATCTCTCACGGTGCAGACGGTACGGAGTTTGACTTAACGACGAAAGGAAAATAATATCAATTAGAAATTTGGAAATTTTCAAGTTACATCATTGTAACAAAAGGAAAAAATCATGCTTTCAAGCTTAAGATCAAAGTTCGAGATAACAGATTTTGTTGTGGTGTTCAAATCTTGGATGGTCTCAATCGGGAAGACGAAATCAAGGGCAGGAATTTATTCAACATCACAATGAGATGT
Organism: Flaveria ramosissima; assembly: GCA_025215565.1. NCBI lineage: Eukaryota > Viridiplantae > Streptophyta > Magnoliopsida > Asterales > Asteraceae > Flaveria > Flaveria ramosissima. The sequence continues at coordinate 75,002,852 of CM046035.1, forward strand.
GAACATTCGATTCACAATCGAAAGGAATACATGGACTTCTCAAGATATGAGGTCAACCATAGCCTTATTGAAGACACGCGTACTTATAAGTGATCACTCATCTCAAGGGTTTCGAGTCAAGTAAATGGATTCAATGATCGAGTCAAATCACCATTTACACTTTGCCTAGACAAAGTATCTCGAGATGTAGGAATTCCACCTATGGCATTGCATGTTCTTAGTTATGGGACACATCCTTAAGAAGATTTGGAGAACCATAAGTAACGGTTTAAAGTTTTTGAGGACCATTCGGTTTAGATTCCCAATATCTTTGGGTATCCATGTTCATGTTGGTCAAGATATAGAAATAGTAACATGAAACGCTCAATGTATGACGGTGTTTAAACGTAAGAGTTGAAATGTAGGTTAGGTTCAATATTAACAGGAACATTATGTGTGATAAGAATGAAGAGATACCAGTTCAAGGAATCAAAGATTTTTAAGATACAAAGAGGATGGTTCCATTTGGTAACGCATTACCATTTGGAATCGTTGACACGTCAAGGTAAATTGACCCATTTGCCATAGAGACTTGTGTATGTTGACCATAGTTTATCACTCATCCCAGAAATCCCCAGGTAAGCATAACCGGTCTCACAATGAGATTTATACGATATGCTTGCCTTAGCCCGAAGGCCTTTTGCCAGGAATTCAGAATACAGGTGTCTATGTGTCACACAAATATCTTTGGTTTATGAAATCAAAACCTTGATGAGATTTTCATAGATTAGACATAGAGTCTAAGGAATTAAACCCAAATGATAAGTGTAGATTCCACATGTCGTTGAGAGTAAGTTTAAGAAGTTCATTTGTCGGGAGTCAAAGAGTCAAAGTTAAGTTTAGGGAGACAAGTAACTAAGTTTAAGCATACATAAGGCAATCCTATGCTAAGGCATCAAGTTGCACAAAAAGGCATAGCATTATGTAGCATGCACACAACATGTAAGCACAAAGGTATAAGGATCTTTCTATGAGGTTCATGCAACTATAGTCTAGGTCACCATTTCTAATAACCTAAATCCCTATAGTTATGGGCTCTGATACCAATCTGTCACACCCCAACCTTGACGGTGGAAACGTCGAGGAGTGAGAGTTAAGATCGTTCACAGCCACATAACGCTATTAATACTCCAAATATAATTTTAACATAAGTTTCAATTGTAACGTTACAACATATGTCTCAAAGAAATTAAAAGCATAACATAGAATGTAACAAATCATTCTTATTTCATTTATTTATCTAGGTCCATTCCTAGATGTGCAAGCTTCAAAGTGTAGAACGCATACTTGGGGTATTCCTGAAACATGTTAAAAATAAAATGGGTCAACATAAAAATGTTGGTGAACATTCCATAGTTTTCAATACATAAGTATATAAAAGATGGCAATTCAAGTCATAAATTAGTGAATCAAGTGATTAGGGATGTTATGAACAATGCAAAAATCAAACCTCGACAAAGTTTTACAAGTCTCAAACGTTTAAAAGTATATACGATCAGCTAAGTGTACTTGGATCAATCAAAGCAGGCTTGTCTTACCCATAGATCTATGATTTCGCTAGGCTAGCAATAGTTAATGATTGTACATATAACGCCATATCATGGTAACCACAAAAGTTCAACTAACCACAACTTTACAAGATGAATTGCCATAGATTTACAAGTCTCAAAGAAGTTTACAAGTGCAATAATATAAGTTAACATGTTTCACCCCCAAAGTGTGAAAATAAGAAAAATGGGTATGGAATACTCACTTGAATATATATTAGGTGATGATAAGAATTTAAACGAGGTTCCAATGATCTCTTTTACAAGTTACCTAAACGTATTGATTCCAAAATAAGGTTCAATAATAAGATTCTCAGTTAGACATGAACTAGGGTTTCAATTTGGATTTGGGAGTTTAAACAATAAAATAATGAATCGTTTATGTTTTGGTTTAATAATTATAAATCAATTAAGTCCAAGAATGATTAAAAAGGTCTCAACAATTTAAATTATTGATTTAATAGAAATTAAGTATAATATATGAAAAGAAATAATTAATTTAATAATTAATTATTTGATAAAGAGAATTTATTAAATACTTATTTAAGTGACTTTAAAATTATTTAAAATTATTTTATAAAATGATTTATTATAAAGATCTTATAATACAAGATTTTAATAATAAAAATAAAATATATTATTTTATTAGTTCCAAGAATTTAAATAAAAGTTTAGTAATAAGTTTATTAAGTATAACATGGTTACATGATTAATTATTTAAAAACTATTTGAATAGTTAATATGTAAATAAATAAGGTTTTGAAATAATTCTAATTTGAACCATAATATATTTATATCATATAATGACTAAATAAAATTTTTATAATCTTTTTTTTATTCTTTTAAAAGAAAAATAAATTGGATATTATAAGTTTAACAATCTTTAAAAATTAGCTTAATAATTTCAGAAATATTTTAGTTAACAAAATAATTTTTACTTAGATTTAACAATATAATATAATTTTATGAATTATAAAAATATTAAAAAACTATTAAAAACAAAATATGGCGGAGGCAGGGTTCGAACCCCTGACCTCCTGCTCATATTAGTTTTATGTTACCAGTTGGGCTAAAGCCCACTTCTTGTTTACAAACAGAAATTAATCACTAAAAACCCTTTTTCAAATGTTCCCCAATTCATAAGAACCCTAGAATCGAATGGTTTCAAATTGAACACAAATCCATTGTTGTTAAGGTCGATTATCATGGGGCTTTTGATCCCCATGTAAAACCGAACACATTGATATATAAAACTTACATGATTTGAGTTCGATTTGATGATCTCAAGTTCAAGAACGAGTCGCAACGATGTGATGGTTGATTCAAGATGCAAACGAGGTTCGTAATCAAATTAACTTTGCAGAAAGTTTTGGATCGTGATTCTAAGTAGAAACCCTCAACCAATTTTGTATAAAATAGCCTCGATAATGCTTCACGATTAAGTTGCAGGTCCGAGATAAAGATGGTGATCGAAAGGGTTGATTGCGTGTTTTGTGAGTGAAATTGAGGGTTGTAGTCGGATATAGATTGTTAGACGATTGTTTATGCGTAGTTAATTTGATTATTATTATGATTCAATGCTCAAACGGCTATGTAGTTTAAAGTCGACGGTTTCTTGATTGTTTAAGGTTCATAACCGTTTTATAAGTGTCATTCAACGTGCATTCATGCTCGAGTTGGGTATATGGAGCGATTTGGGACGGTTTGGCGTCACAACGGCCGGTTTTTGTCGAGTTTCGGGGCTCGCCGGCGCCACGCCGGGCTTGGCCGGCCGGCGGCCGGAAAATCGAGGGGAGAAGGGTGGGTTTGGTTTGGGTTTTCAATAATTACATAAATGGCCCCTGAAGTTTTGTGTTCTTATCATTTTATGTGTAGACTTTATTTTTTTTTAAGTTTTCAAATTGACATAAAGAACCCCCCCATAACTTTAATCTAACTTGTTAATTATTCAAGTATTATGATTATTATTATCAATACACTTATAATTAGTTATTATTATTATTGTTATCATGATTATTATTATTAATCTTATTATTATGATTATTGTTGTTATTAATATTATTATCATTAATGTTATTATTATTAGTGTCATTATTATAATAATAATAATAGTTATTATTTTATTTAAGATTATTAACACCTTAAATTTTATAGTAATAAGCAAACATTATAACACTTATAATGTTATTATTATTATATTAATTTGTTAATCACCAAATTAATTATTAAGTATAACAAACCCCAAAGTTTCAAAATGGCATAAAAGGCCCTTTTAAGATTTAACAAAGTTAACTTCTAAGTTAACCAAATTAAAAGATGTCACATATTTGTTTCAAAAAAAACTCACCTCTGAATGGTTCCATTCAGCACTGAATGGTTAAGTGATGGGAAGATGCTGAATGAAAATGTTTACACAAATACCCTTCACAAACAAAACAAAAAAAAAGAAGATCGCTACCCACCCTTCCCTCCCACCCGCCCTGCAACCTTCTGGCCGCCGCTCCACCGTCGCCGACACCCACTTCGCCGTCATCTTCGCCCCTTGCCGTCGCTCCACCGGCGCCGCCACCCCCGTCGCCATCGCCCAGCCAGCCGCCGCTCCACCTCGTCGTTGCAACCTGCTCTCTTCAAGGTAAGATTCCAATCTCGTTTTTTCTTGATTTCTTTCAAGATTTGCACTACAACACTTTATTTCTACATGTTTTATCATCTATTTGATTACCCACAATCATGTTTACATACATAATTTCATGAATTTGATTTCTAGGGTTTTATAAGTTAAAAAAATGGGGTTTTTATGAAATTGGGTTTTGTTTCATTGTTTGAAGAATTTGTGTGAATGTTAGTAGTTTGTGCAAGTTGTTATAACTATTTAATTGAAGAATATAGATTGATTCAATAGTTCATAGTTTATGAAATTGGGTTTTGTTTGATTATTTGAAGAATTTATGCAAGTTTGTGGAAATTAGGTCGATTATTATCTAATATGGATTGATTCAGTAGTTCATAGTTTATGAAATTAGGTTTTGTTTCATTGTTTGAAGAATTTGTGAGAATGTTAGACGTTTGTGCAAGTTGGTATAACTATTTAATTGAAGAATATAGATTGATTCAATAGTTCATAGTTTATGAAATTAGGTTTTGTTTGATTATTTGAAGAATATGTGCAAGTTTGTGGAAATTAGGTTGATTATTGTCTAATATGGATTGATTCAATAGTTCATAGTTTATGAAATTAGGTTTTGTTTCATTGTTTGAAGAATTTGTGAGAATGTTAGACGTTTGTGCAAGTTGGTATAACTATTTAATTGAAGAATTTGGGTTGATTCAATAGTTCATAGTTGGGGTTTTGTTTGATTGTTTGAAGAATTTGTGCAAGGATGTTGGTAGTTTGTGCAAGTTGGTATAACTATTTAACTGAAGAATATGGTTTGATTCAATAGTTCATAGTTAACATATTGATTGTATGAGAGATTAGGGTTACAAGACATGATTCTCGAGTTTGAAAGATGTTGCGTTTAACCCAACTTCTGGCTTTCCTTTTCCCCCACCAGGTTGTAAATAATTCTTTAAAATGTTTTATTAATTACATTATTTGTTTTTTATTTAATACATTCGTTATTAACGTTACAGATAAGTATTACCTTTGTGATGCTGCGTACACCAACACTCGTGGATTTATGACTCCATACCGTAATACGAGGTATTGGTTAGCTGATTTTCGACGACAACATGCATTAGAAGAAAGATTCAATCATGCTCACGCACAACTCAAAAATGTTATTGAGCGCGCATATGGTGTGTTGAAGGCAAGATTTCCAATCTTAAACAAATGGCTCCATTTTCTTTTAAAATTCAAAGAGACATAGTTATTGCTTGTTTTGCCGTCCATAATTTTATACGAAAATGCAACATTCATGATCAGTTATATTTTAAATACGACGAGAACACAATGTTTGCAGAACCACAAGATGGTAATAGTGATGGCCAGTTCGTTCACGATATAGAGTGGGGTTCACAAAGCATTGATTATATGAATAATTTAGGTGACGCGATAGCTACCCATTTAGTTTCAAGTGATTAACATTTGGATTTTAGTATGTTGTATTTGGATTTTAATATGTTGTATTTGGTAGTTTGTATTTGGATTATAATATGTTGAGTTTGAATTTTAATATGTTGTATTTGGATTTTATCATGTTGTATTTGGAATAATTTTTGTGATGTTTTGTATTTTTTTATAAATATTTATCATTCAGTGTATTCGTTCATATATATAACAAAACAGTTTAATTTTATTAAATAAAAATGGTTTAAAGGGGTAAAATAATCATTCTGCACATATTGGTTCAGATGCAACCAAACAGCTATTTATTAGTTCAACAATTAACTATTCAGACCTATTAATCATTCAGTACTTAATGATTCAGATGCAACAAAACAGTCTCTAATTTTTGCAATCATCGGTCTTTAAAATATTAAAAACGACCTTTAAAGATGGTTACTAATTCTAAGTCAGCGAACCGGTGTATTTAGTGCACACGTAGTATTTTTTGCCCCAAATCCTTGAATTTGTTGTTTCGAAATTCGATGCCCCTTTCGTCATCCTTGTAATTTCATGCCAATTTTCTCCACCAATTTGATTTCAAGATCGACGGATTCTAAAAGTGAATAATCGAATCAGTCTGCAGGTAATATTCGCGATCGAATTGTTACTTCTCCTTGATCTGTTACGTGTGCGATCGTTAACTAGGGTTTCCGCGTTTATATGATTTGGGTTTTTGTAGATATTGTTCGTATGTAGTTATTTGAGTGATTGTTGCTCTTATAGATGAACACCCTAGTTTTATCAAGGTTCAGTGGGATGATATTGGTGTTATGAATGAGAAATTGGGTTAGGGTTTATCAGGAAGTGTGTAGATAGTATAAGATAAGCTTCTAGTTATGCCAATTCTCATTCGAATTCGTCTACATGAGGGTGCTTCTTGAAAGCAAAAGCAATGGGAGTTGTGCTCTGAAGTTGGGGGTCTTCTTGTTGGTGCATTAAGATAGGAATTTTGGTGTTTATCCTGTTAATTGTGAATCTGGTGTACTATCTTTTGATCATCCTGTTAATTGTGAATTTGGTGTACTTCAGTACTTGTTATCTATTTGTTTTGCTTACTGAGTTGGGGTGGTGTCTTCTTGGGAGCAGTCTTTTTATCCTTTGAGTTAGAGGTAAGATTTGCGAGTCTCATCTCACCCCGCCTACCTAGACCTGACTTTATGAGTGAGATTTTTGTTGGGTATATATGTTTGTATGTATGTTTGATTACCGAGATGGCTAACGTGACTGTATCATTAATTTGATGTTTGAAAATACAACATTGTTTTCTCTAATTAGACATGTTCTCATCTGCAGTGACAAGTCCTAGGAACGACTTATGCGGCACAACCAATAAAGATACACGGTTAAGAGAATCCTTAAATATCTTTCTGTAAACACGGAATCCAGAAGAAATTTTGTAAGGTCACTTTTAAAAAGTAATTGCTATAGCCAATTGCCAAGGAAAATAGATGATATTATGAAGACCTTAAGTAGATGCAGGAATAATATTGAAGCTGATAATGTAGTTCTGATTGATGTGGATACTTACAATTTTAATAATGTCATTGTTATTGACATACCTGATAGTAATACAAAGAAACAGGGAGGTTCAGATGATAAGAATCGTCCTTTGAGGACATATATTTACATAGATGATGATGAAAGCCCTTGTGAACATCAAGGTGGTGCTCATTTAGATAGTGAAAGAAATTTTGAAAATGGCGCTTCTTCTAGCAGAAGACATGTTCCAGAAAATGCTTCTCCAGTTAAGCTATCAAAGGGTAAAAGAACCTATTCAGGAAGAGGTTTTAACACACGATCGGATAGTGAGTCATCTGATGACGACAGTCCTGATTGTGAATTTATAGAAGATTTTTCAGGGAAGTTAAAAGAGCAGTGGGAAAAGGCATCGTTGAAGAGAAAAGCTTCTGTACACAATCATCACACTAGTTCCTCTAGGTCATATGGGGATGATCATATTCATAGTGTATTTGGAGTGAATGAAAACAAGCAAACACATGCTCAAGGTTCTAACATTAATGGAACCACCGATGAGAAAAAAGGTGAATCTTCTAATTGTGATGCAAGAGACGATGTTGGTGGTAAAGATGATTTACCACTTGGTGAGGCACCTTCCACTAGTAGTGACGAGGAGAATGGAAAATATGACTTTGAAAATGCTGCCACGATTGATGATGATGTCCCTGTTGAGAACTCCATTATCGATCAACGTGAAAAGCTTAAGGAGACCGATGAATACAAGCGAGCACTAGAAGAAGAATTGTCAGCCAGACAAAAAGCCTTACAAATCCAGGTAAATACTAGATGCTAGTTTTATTAATATCATATAATGTGATCGTCTTGCTACTTCATTTGCCGCATCTCTGTCATTGGTGTGTGTGAACTACATTCTACTTTGTCGGATCTAAACTTTAAACATATATAGAAGTTCATAGGGGTGGAAAAATGGTGGGTTAGGTAACGGGTCAAACGGGCTACTTTTCGGTACAGTTAAAAATGGTTGGGTCAATTTGTATTGATTTGAATTGCGCAGAAGTTAATTTTTTTTAATAGGTACATGGTGTGGCGAATGTGACAGAAACAATGTTATGTTATAATCATTCTGCTTTTTCAATATAACGTTTTAGGAGGTTTTGGGCACCAAAAATGTATCATAACTTTGAATTTCTATTTTGTAGGCAGAGGAAGCTCAGCAGTTGCGTCGTCTGCAGAAAAGAAAGAAAGCTGAATGCTTGCGTTTATTAGACATGGAGAGAAGGCAGAAGCAACGTGTGGAAGAAATTAGGGAAATTCAAAAAAAGGTTTGTGGATTTCTTCTACTGTCTCCTTTCATACACTAAATCGAACCTACGAATTTGCCCGGTTGGGCGCTTTAACCATTCAGCCATGGATCTCAGTGAGTGAACTAGGTTTAGGTATTCTGAGCTTCTATTTCTTCCGTTAAAGGAGATTCGAGAAAAGATGGAATAAGAAGACGTGTTTCCAGAAGTTTTTATATTTGTTGACTATTATTATTACTATTATGATGATCATTATGATGATATGCATAGTTAATATATTTTGTTCTCATTTCACAGGATGAAGAAAATATGAATTTGAAGGAACAGTACCGCACTGAAGTCATAGAAAAGCTTAAAAAGCTAGAAATTACATGTCTTGATATGGCTTCGTTGTTGCAGGGTTTGGGAATCCAAGTTGGTAAAGGTCCTGTTCCCCTGTTACATGAGGTGGGTTGCATACCTTTGTAGTCTTTTTGCATTCTGCATATTTCCAACTGTCATTCAACTGTTTTACTGTTCACGTAATTATTTTTTTTAAACAAACACTGCCTAAAGAGACTAGACCTCATAAATTATAGCTTGAATGCACAAGTGTTGCAACTTGTAATATTAAGAATGGAAAGTTTAGGACAAATACCATAAAAACCGACCCAAAAGAATCTATCTTTTAACATTTACTTCCTTAAACTTCTTTATGTGTTGATTTAATCTTTACGCTATAATTTTTCTACAGTTCACACGTGGCTGGCATGGTTGCCAGGTTGTGTAGAAATGCTTATATGGGTTTGTATATATTTCATTTCTATTTTATTATAAATTCTAAGATAAAATAAAACAAAACAAACCCCTGGCAGCACCCTTCACTCCAACCAGAGTCCACTGAACCCACTGAGAAGCCAACCAACTCATGTCACTTCCCTTCCCGGGTTCCAGCGGGTGTTAAGGGCCCATTTTTATTTCTTAAAGAAAATTTGTTAAGTTAAGAATCTGTGATGATGATTTCAGGTGCGTGCAGCTTATAAGCGGGCATTACTAAGCTTCCACCCAGATCGAGCTTCAGGATCAGATATGCGTCAACAGGTTGAGGCTGAAGAAAAGTTTAAGCTTATATCTCGCATGAAGGAGAAATTTTCATTATAATTTATCTGTTAAGTTTAATCTTATATCTCACACGAGTTTATCCTTAGCTTGCACTTTGCTACATGCATGTTGCATGATGCATTGTTCTACAAGTTTTCAATGCATTCCAAAATATTTGCTTGTGTTTAAACATCTCTCTCTCTTTCACCACGTCCTACTAACTTGTCGTAAGCGTATAGGCGATGAAGTTTATATTACTAGTCTCTATATAACAATTTTTTGTGGATTTCATTCACGCCAAGTGTTTGTTATAATGCCAAACGGAAACCTCGACTGCAAGCTTATATACAATACCAGGTTATATATTTATCGTATGCATGGATGTGACAGTCATTTAATCTCTTATTAACTGTGTTCATCATGAATCCCCCATCTCTTATCAGTGAATTCAGGAAAGTTTGTGACCATTCTTCTCGCACTTAGTTTACTTTCATGGTCCTGGTAACAACTGTGAAGATGGTTCTAACCGGTTCATCAAGCATCAAGTTATCGAGTTTGTTTAGGGTTTAACCTGCTTTTGATGAGCTCAACTCTCAAGTACTTGCACCTGTATAGTTAAAACTTCAAGATGCTAAGTTGTTATATCTTCACAGTGTTACACCTAGAATTTAAATGTAATATATTAAATGTTTTATTTTATATAACAAAAGAGGATTTCTTGTTTAATTTCAATATCGTCAAGTGATTAATCATTTGGATAAGTCCTAAAAAAATGAACGTGTGGTGTTCAACGAAGGAGACAAAATTAGATTTTAAAAATTCAAATTCTGACTCATTTACAAAGAATTTTCAAGTTAATGGTTGGTCTTCAAGTCGCATTTAGAGTTGAAATGTTATTGGATGTATTTTAACGGTTTAAATTATTAAAATCCAGTATATAAGTAACTATCGTGTTCTAAAGACATTTTGGCGTTAAGATGTATCCCCTCTGTTCAAGAGACCGATGACTTAAATTCTGTAAATTACATTTATATGTGATTAATAAAAGTAGATTAAAGGTGTTTTAAAAGAAAATATTCATATATAACCTGCGATTTATGGTTATTCACAAGTCGCCAATTGCCATCCATGTGAAAACCAACCTTGGAAAATTAGTCTTAGAAGTCGAAACTACCAAACCAAACCGTCGGTTTTTTATTGGTTTCGTTTTTTTCGGTTCGGTTGCGTCGGTTATTTCGGTTGCGGTTTGGTTATTTCAGTTTTTTGCACACCCCTAGTTACAATTTTAGTGATGATTTTATTTTAATTGTTCAAATACAAGCTATATGACTCCACCACTTAAGATCTTGCTATTTTTTTTTTTGCCTCTCGTAGCCGAAATTTTTAGATCCGTCACTGCAAATATTAGGATTGTGACAAATGGGCTAAACATTTTAATGTTAGAAAGTCAAATTGATTTTAAATTTTGTATTACGAATAAATATATTTGAATGGATATTTAAATGAGCATAAACAAACACGAAGAATAAAACCAATGAATATAAAGTATCATAAATGAACAACAGAGTGTAAATAAATGAACAAGACATGTGTGCATGTTCTTTCGTTAGATTAAATTAAAAAAAATTTACGTTCACATTCATTCATCTGTTAAACAAACAAACATAAAAGAATTGTCGGCCAACGATTCAAGACTCACTTAGTAAAAGTTGACTCACTAATGGTGTAGTTCGTTTAACAAGCTTAACAACTACGTCTGGTCTAATTGCCTAAGAGCATTCACATTTGGTTTTCCATAACTATTCTTATTTTAAAATTTTGAAAAATATATAATAATTTGTATAATTTAAACCTATATCAGATACCCCATTTCTATCCTCTAATTTTTTTAAAGAAATCTTAATGTTCTTTCAAATTTGGGGTCACCAACTCACACAACCTATAATTATAGGTATGGGAAATGAGATATAAGAAATTGTACAAAATATAAAATAAAGTTAGAGACAGTGACTTTTAGATAAATTATAGGTACGAGAATAAAAAACCTGATTTGAATGCTCTAAGGCCCTGTTTGATTCGTCTGCCACGCGTCTAACCACTGACTGGCTGACCCGGTCAGCCAGTCAGTGGGTTTGTTGTTGCCGACCTGCTGACCCGGAAATACCATCTGACCGAGTCCTTCCCTTTGACATAGCTGACCAAAACCCTCCCCCCCTCTTCTCCACACTTTCCAACCCTCACATCGGCCGCCTCCCATCCCCCCCCCCCCCCCCCCCCCCCCCGCGCGGCTGCCGCCTCCCATCCGCCACTTTCCCCCTCGTCGGCTTCCTCCCTCCATCGCGCCCCATTCTCCGCCCTCCACCCGCCAGTTTCCTCCCTCCGTCGCGCCCAAATCGTTGCCCTCCTCCCGCCGGTTTCCTCCCTCGGTCGAGCCCAATCCGCCGCCCTCCCCCCCTGTCGGCTTCCTCCCTCCGTCGCGCCCCATTCGCCGCCCTCCACCCGCCGGTTTCCTCCCTCCGTCGTGCCCCAATCCCCCCTGGCCGGTTTCCTCATTCTGTCGCGCCCCAACCGCCGCCCTCCCCCCGCCGGCTTCGTTCCTCAGTCTTGTTCCAGCCGTCGCGATTGACGAACCGAGGTACAGTACCTACTACTTCATTATTAAACCGCTTCTTTGTTGTTACGTTTGATTATACTACACGATCTTATGATTAGGCTGCAAAGTTAGGGTAGAAGTTATTAGTGGTTGATTTGATATGTTCATTGGTGATATGATCTTATGATTAGGTTGTATTGATTTGTTAGTTGCTGATTTGATCTTATGATTAGGATGCAAAGGCATGTTAGTGGCTGATATGATCTGTTCGTTGGTGATATGATCTTATGATTAGGCTGTATTGATTTGTTAGTTGCTGATTTGCTCAATTTCTAGTTATTAGTTGTATACTTGAGGCGGTGTTTAGATGTGTGTATTAGTTCTTCATGATTGGGTAAGAAGTTTGGTTCGGTTCGGTTTGATATTGGTTAAATGGTGTATTGATTTCAGATGGTATTGCTTATGGGTTCTTGAGGCGGTGTTTAGATGTGTGTATTAGTTCTTCATTATTGCTTGTTTGCAGTCCATAAATTTATAAGAAAATACAATATTCAAGACGAATTATTTACAAACTTTGAACAGAACACTATGGTTACTCCTGACGGTGAAGGTGGAGGAAGCGATGGTGAAAACACACAAGGCATGGAATGGGGTTCAGAAGGCGTTGAATATATATGACTGCTTTGCGTGACCAGATTGCTAATCAATTACTTTCAAATGCTTCAAGTTGATTTGTATGCAAACTCTTGCAATATGTTTGAAATTCGGTGTGTTTTATTCGGATTATGTGTAATTTATGTTTAACTTGTATTTTGTATGACATTTTGAATTTTAAGCTATTATGTTCTTTTGAAAGTTCGGTAATTTATATTGATTACACAACACAAGTTAAAATACAAAGGCAAGTTTCAGTCAGCAGAGTTGGTCAGATACATAATCAAACAGTAAGTTTCAGTCAGATGTAGACTCGGTCAGAACTTCTGACTGAGTCAGCTTCTGACTCAGTCAGCTCATACTGGGTCAGCACAATCAAACAGCCCCTAAGGCCAACCGAAACACTCTGGGGTAGTGAATTCAGGTTTATGCGGGTAGATCGCGTATGCCCCGGGTCAACGGGAGGGTAATATTTCGGTTCATGAACCCCCTTGGTTACCCACTGTTGTGTGATGTTGTATAACAAGCATGTTGTTGTTATCCGATGAAAATATATAATTTAAATTAACTCTAAATAACTCACATTCTCTAAGCTTTTTACAATAAAAAATATATATAGTACATCTCTAAATATGTACAATGAATACATTGTAATTAATGCCCCATTCATCTAGCTTCGATTCATTCTAATCTTCCGGTCTCAAATATTATAAGAAAAGTGACTTTTAAAAATTAATGAATTATATTTAGTTTCTTTAAATATTAAATATATTTTTAAATAATTTTATTTCAAAAATATTGAAGGCAGTTATGGGTTGAGAAAGAAATACCTACTTTTAAGGGTAGTAGATGATTCAAATGAGTTTGACGCCTTATAATTTGGTGAATTCATGAAGTTGATGTAGTTGAGGGTTAGAAAATGAGTGCTTCTAGTGCCTTTAAGGCATAAACACTAAGATTGCGTGTAATGGTTGTTTGGTTAAAATGCAATCTAAATGTCATGTAGATAAAAATCATTTCACTAAAACTCATTTTAAATCAATTGTAATAGTTAACTAATGTTTGAAACCCCCTATTAATGCAATAATTTAGGAAAAACTGTTTTTGGCGTCCGTTAAAGGATTGGAGCCTTATGAATTTAGAGTCATTTTTAATTAGTTTGTAATGGTGTTTGGAGCCCCACTTATGTCTATATCATCAACTTTGGAGCCCTCAAAATACACAATATGTATAGTCTTATAAATATACCCTAAACGGTTTTCTTATGGAAAATGATCAAAAAATAAAAATTCACTTGTTGTTTAGCTAAAATGTCACTTAAATATCATATAGTTAAAAATCATTTTATTAAAACGCCTTTTAAATCAAGCGTAGTGTGTTAACTAGTTTGTGAAGATCTATTGATGCAATATTTTAGGAAAAGTTTTGTTTGACACTCGTTAAGGGTTTGGAACCTTGTGAGTTTGGAGCTTTTTTTAATTATACTGTAATAATATTTGGATCCCCACTTGTATCCATAACATCATGTTTGGAGCACTCAAAATGTCCCCTATTTATACCCTTAATGTTTCACAAATAGTTTGAGTTGTTTTCGGTTAAAATACCTATCATGACAATCTTAACTTTTTTGGATGTATATATTACGTACGATATATATTATATTTGTTAAAAAAAAGTCTTACAATAGGTATAAAACAAAGTTACACTTTTTGTATATTATGCGTCTACCATCATGTTCTTTTAGCATGTTAATTTTACATTGGCGTTACATAACTCCTGACATTTTTTACATAACTACAACGGTGTTCATGATTTACATGCAAAGGGAAATCAACGTAACCGAACCCTCTACGTGTAGTCGGAAATATGGTGAACAGAAAGCTTGCTAAAATCCCAACACCCAACGGCAAATTCATCATTACAACATTCAAATTCGCTCCCGATTCATGAAACATGCACCTTTGCACGTCGGTATCACTAAACGCGAACACCAAGAACACAACAAGAGAAACAAAAGCATGAACAACGTCAATCCCACGGATTTTAAACCTTTTCAATCTGTCAAAATCTTCATGATCAGTTGTTGCAGCTTCTTGATCACAAGAATGGTGGTGAGTACCATAGTTAAATATATATAACCCTTTGAAAGTCGCGATACCGTAGTAAATGTGCCCATCAAAAGGGTCAATGAAGCTGTCAGTGAAGGAGGATAAGAAGCAAATGATGGAAGAAACCGCGATTAGCCATGAGGTGAGGTGGCGGTTTGCTGGTAGACAAGTGGTGCCTCTGTTGGTGAATGATGGAGTGAGGGCTCGGAAAGCGAGAACCATGGTGGTTGGAAGAAGGTTGGCTAGGTTAGACGCAGCGACTAGGGTCTTGTGGGCCGGGTGAGTGGACCCGCGGCGGTTCTGCCTTATTGGTTGGTTGGAAAGTCGGTGTTGTGCCAGTGGCGAGTCTTTTTGTTGTGGCGATGAGTTGGTCATCGCATGAGAAAAATGAGAGAGAAGAGAGAAATAAATATGACCGTTTTTTATTTGTACTATTTTTGATAGAGTGATAACACGTTATTATTGAAACATAGAAGAGGAGTGTTGGATGTTGGTTAATGTAAATGTTAGAATATTGAGTATCATCGTTGACACGAGACACTATTGACGGACAAGCCTCATCGATGATGATATACGGGAACCACAAAAAATGAAAATTTATATACTCGTTGCACGAATGAGTTTCTCGCGGACCTGTCTGCCGGTGAAAGTCATTGACAGTAACACTGTTTTTATTTGAATGAAGACCAATGATCATATTGTTAGAAATTTAACAACGTAATACATGATGATAACATCCATACGTTTGCATTCTAGACATTGTGGTACTTATTATATTAAAGTTCAATGTTATTGTCTCATAGATATGAGAAGTAGAACTTTTGGACACGAAAAACATGAGTGTCGAATTGTGTTTTGAGTCATGTCATGCACGTGGATATCATTTCTTATTTTTTCAAACATAAACAAATCTGACTTTATATATATATATGTGTACGTGTATTGATAGATTGGAATATAATAAAACTTCATTTCTATATATGCTTCCAAATTAATAGATGAAAGTGTTACCTACTTCGTTGTGGGTGATCCCTTGGTTGTTAGCGGTAATTTCTAACCTTTTTCACAAGTCCGTGAAGTTAAGGGACCTAAATTGATAAGTCGGTCAAGTTGGTTTAATAATTAAGTTTTTTTTGGTATAATAAAGAGTTTGGGAGTTATCCAAAAATAATAATAATTGCAATATTATATTGGGTCGGTGTTACCTACAAACCATTCATCCGGGGAGAAAGAAGGCAAGGAGAAAAGCCATGAAGCAAGACGTAAGAATAAGAAGACCGATAAGGTTATGAAAGATCGCAAGCACAAGTCGATGATTGGTGTAGAAGGTTATCAACAAGTTGGATAAGATTCAATAGTGGAGCTTTCATGAGGAGGATGTGATTCAACCATGATGCAAAAATTTAAGTTGAAATGTTGCTTGAAGCAGAAGACCTGTCTAATACGGTTCAGGGACCAAGTTTGTTACGTTTGTGCCAACTATTGAACCAACCTTGTGATTTCAAAGAGTTAGGGACTAAAAGTGAAATTAGGTCTAATCACATGGACCACTCATGTAATTAAGTCTTTCTATAATATTTTTTAGAGTTTGGTAGTAAAACAAACTATCATGTTAGTGGAGGTTTAAAAAAACTTAATTTATTAGGTTAGATTCATATAACTATCATCATTCATTATAATTATTTAACTTTTGTTAGTAGACCTATCTGAGTAATTACTTTTGTTCATGTTTCTTTTATTAAACAACTAATAATCTAAACTATGATTAACCACTTTGTTCATGTATCTGAAGGGCATATGAGACCTCAGTACCATAGATGAGATGTGAAATATTAGATCTCGTTACAAACCAATACATTGTCGTTCCGCATGGCGAACCAATTTTAGATTTGATCTCTTGAATATTATAACTTTTTGGAAATTGGATATTAACTAGTATTAAGCCCTCGTGTTGCGGCGGGAGGCGTAAAATCATGACAAGTAGCATCAATGGCACACCATCATCAGCGACCACCAACACCGAAAAATATTGTATTAAAATATAAATAGAAAGCGAAAAAAACCGAGCAAAAAATAGACGTAAAACGTTGAACCACGCATCCGAAATGTAAAATATTTAAAACAATAAATAAGTCGATCTAGACCAACGCGTTGTGAAGGGCCCTTTAAGCGGGAAAAAATAAGCGTAAAAACGTTGAACTACACATACTCTACAGCATGTTAACTCGTAAATTTAAACCAAAACGTAAAATAAAAAATTTATATAATCTGAAAAGTATATTGGAGTAAAGTTAAAAATAATAATATGTTGAGGCTAAATTGTAAAAGATGTAAAAATATTGAGTTAAAGTAAAAGAGTTGTAATTCAAAAGAAGGTGGGTACAACCCACAAATGCACATGATACAAACCATGATACATACTAAAGTTAGTAATTAGTATATATATTAATATCTAAAATTATTATCTATTGAACCATAATAATTAACAGTGCTAACTAATTATGGTCTTAACTTTTATTTGGTAAGAGCATATCCACTAGTATAATATTCGTAAATTTACACTTCATTTTATATAATTCTTGTTAGAAGGAATTTAAGTTTTCCCATTTTGGTTTTAATTATAAGCAAAATCAAATGAAAATCAAATATGTAACTATGATGATTATATGAGTGAGACTGTTATTAGAAACAAAATTTAAAGTTAAGGGTGTCGTTTGTTATATTATTACTATCAGTGGCGAAGGTTAATAGCCCCCCCCCCCCCCACTCTCTTTTTTCTTTTTTTTCGTCGGTAGTGTAAATTATTAGTCTGGTAGTGTAAATTTTTAGTCTGGTAGTGTAAATTTTTGGTCTGGTAGTGTAACTTTTTATATATATAGCGAGTCCCCCCACCCCCTCACTTGAGAAAATTTAATTTCATCCCTGCCCCACTATGAGATTATTCAAGCTCCGCCACTCATTAATATAAATTAGTATGAGCTAGGAGATTAAAGTTTAAATCAATATCAAAACAAGAATACTATTTTATGGTGATAAAAAGAATATATAAATCAAATAATGATACTTCGCAACTTTATGAGGATTGATTTTGATTTGACTTGTTTTTCTTTTTTCACTGTTGGAAAGTCAATGATTTTGAGATGAAAGAAGATAGGAAATTAGTTGAGAAAGATAAAAAGGCATTATTAGTAATGAAAGCAGTTGGTGGAAGAATTAAGTCTAGAACAATGTTAAACATAGACTTAAAAGTAACAATAGTTAAAAATGATTAAAAAAGGAACATTTAAGAAAAAGGTGATATAATTCCAGCTAACAAGGTACTATAAATTACAATATGAACATGTAAACGCATCACACATGTAATAATGCCACGAGATGTAAAATACAAGTAAACATTTTTTTATTTATTTGAAAAAGTGTTTCATTGTTGAAACATTTAATGTTAAAAACTATGTATTTTAAGGTTGAAATATAGTTGTTGAATAATTAAAAAATGAACTTGGATTTTTTTCATAGAGGTTAGTTTCGCACATAAAATTATATCTATTTCACTCCATAAATTATAAATTACAACCGTTATTTTTATCTTAGTCACATGACAATACGATAGTATCGATAGTAAGCTAATTCACATATTTAAAAATGATTTATGAATAGATCTTAACTCACGCGTGTTTGCATACATATGTATATATAGTTGTTGCGCAACATATAATCAATTTTAAGTTTGAAACTGTAAATATCATATAAACATGTGTACCTATTGTTTTAAATGTGTCGCAAAATATGCAATGTAACCTTATAATTGCTTCTCTTTCTTTCTCCCGCTATATATTTTAAGCATTACGTACAATTGTTTATATTGTCATCATGATACTCTACTTAAAAATTGGATGTTGCACTCGGCTCAGATGGTCGTTGGATAAGGGGCAAGCCGTTTGGCAACCACAATAGTAGGAAGACTATCATGAGTTGCCATAGCGGCAGCCTGACGAGCATGTGGTGCAGCATGACAGCCACAATAGCCAACGCATGGGTAGAGATAAAATTATTGAGGCCACGTTTGGGATATGTTTTCCTTAAAAGATATTACGAATCTACATAGAGAACGTGTCTTTCTCCTACGGTACTACAACAAACAAAGTGTACTGCATCAGCTGACCGCCGATCTTGAAGTTCACCAATATGTTGTTGGAATCAAGTCGTGTGTTTGAAGTGTTTAAGTATCTTTGAGAGTATATAAAGCCTTTTGAAGTTCTAGTTTGCTTAAGCAGTTTCCCAACTAAGTTAGACACTTAGTTTTATTGTATAAATCAAAAGAAACTTCCAAACCATTTAACTATATTGAATGTAGTAATAAAACTATGTAAACGTCTTTAATAGAAATTATATATAATACTAATTACCGACTTTTGTATGCATTAAAGGTTGTACAATATGTTTTATTTGTTATACTAAATTTTTTTTTAATCTTACATTTTTATTTTAACCCAATACTTTTACATATTTTATAATTTAGCCCCAACATTTTATTACTTCAAATTTGGTCCCTTATACTTTTTATATATTACAAATTTTCCGGTTTACGTTTCGGTCTAAAATTTATGAGTTAACACGTCGTAGTGTGCATGTGTGGTTCAACGATTTTACCCTTACTTTTCACCCGTTTAACGGTCCCATCGCAACGTGCTGGTCCTAGATCAACTTGCTTATTGTTTTATATGTTTTATGTTTCGACTGGCGTGATTCAGCGTTTTTACGTTACTTTTTGTTCGGTTTTATTTTTTTCGTTTTTTATATATTTTTTAAATGAGTTTTTTTGGTGTTGATGGTTACTGGCGTGATGTGTCAAATGCTACGTGATATGGTTTTACGTCACCGCTGCAACGCGGGGGGCTGGATTCTAGATCGATTTATAATGAGTCAAAATAGGTATAATTTGATAAAGTGAAATTGTTATGTTTCCACCACTGCCCATTAGTAGTAACGATGAAAAACTCAGCAACAATAACTTTATGTTGTTACATATCAGTAGGATCTAAGCTCAACCGAAACTTTCAGCTGAGTACCATGAGTCGCCACCCAACTAAATCGCAACTGACCAGGCAGTGGAAACCCAGGAACCAAGCAACAGTAGAAACTGTTGAGTCCGCCCATCAATGATAACTCTTTAATCTATCACAACTTAGTGGTAGTGGCAACCAAGCACATAGAAACTCTGGGCTACATTAGTCGTAACTCATAGCCGATCAACTGTGGGAACTACCCATCAGCAACAAGATGTTACTGACCAAGCTGACAAAATTTCAAAAAAAAAAACATAAAGGCGACTGTGGCCAGGTGACACAAAGTGCAAATTGCATCATCAAAACGTCACATTATATTCATCTCTCACGCCACACGTGCACGTGTGTGAGTCCCACCCTTTAGAGTCTCCGTTCATGCCTTATTGCTAAGGTAACAATTTCTAAGGAAGATTCACACTTATATAGAACTCTAAGATTCCACCCTCTTTGAGTATCAGTACATCATTCATCTTGTAAGGTAAGTTTCAATCTATTTTTCTATAGGCCTTCAATTTCAACACACAACTTTATTTATCGATACATTATTCATCTTAGTTTCATCTTAGACATGCATTAGTTTGTTGTGATTCTCTCAACACAAACACATTAACTAATAATGAGTTTTACACTAATTACACATAATTATATGTCCAAAGCTAAAAAAAATTTACTACATATCCCTAACATATTATTCATTTATTTATGATATCTTCTAGATATAATATTACCTTATGAACATAAATCATTTTACCCAATGTCTACTATAGTCACAAGTTCTTTTGACCAACTAGCACATAATGACTTTCTTTTATTAACCATTATCATCCTACGCTCACGTTCGATTGTGGCACACTAACATGAACCACACATACAAACATCTACATCAAAGCCACACAATCTACGATGCAAGTCGACATGTAATTATAAGTTAATGGGTTTATGTTGTATTTTAAGTTTAACCAACAATTTTTTCTTAGTAATTTACAGACTAAACCCTTTAAATTTTCTATTTCACCGGTTAAAACATAGACACGCTTGATCTCTACTTTTCCTAATATATTAGTCAACTCTTTAAATAGTAATTTGTATTTATCTAGTTTAGTATTTCACTTATTCCAAAGACCAAAACCATTTTTAAGAACTAACTGGATCACTAACCAGCCACTGCTCACTGGCCCACCCGATCATCTCTATTACTCAAGTACAAAACCTTAGGGCACTATGTTGACATGTCCTTAGAATGAAGCTCGTACAACAGTTTGTTCTTATCAATCTAGAACTTCACTCAAGATCGAGAAAACTCATCATAAATGAGAAAACTTTCTCACCTAACCTAGAATCTTCTATTTTTTGTTATAAGTGAGACTTGAATCCAAAACCTACTTTTATATTAATGAATTATTGGGTTAAAATGAAAATGCTTAAAATAGAAAAAAGCTTATTGCTTAAACTTAACATAAATCCTATGTTGATTTCATATTTAATTTGTCAAAAAAATTTGGTGTTTGTTGAGGTTCTAGTAAAGCTAATAGACAAACTTGTCACAAGTATATTCACTTAAGTTATAATAACTTATTACAATAGCCAACAAAGTGTTTTGTCATATCTACTTATTTAGAACTCTAGGGATCCTTTTAGCAATCTTGAATAAATTAAAGGGTATCTTTGTAAATTTGCTAATGTTATTAATTCTTAATTCTACAAAACTTGAGAACATATGGCCCCTACCAAGCTTCATGACACCCACGTTCAGCTGCATCCCCACAACTATATAATTATACAACAGCAAGCAACCAACATGATTAAAACAGCATAAAAAAGCCAAAAGCAATATTAAAGTATTTATTACATTAATTCCATATAAATTTAGTTACATTATTTTATGTCAAGCAACAATATTGATGGATTTAATGGCTTATATATTCTCATCAAATTGTAATTATTTAAAAAAACATATAATATAGTATAGTAATGATTTATACTTCAACAAAAAACATTATTGTTTTACATAGTAATCACTTTCACCAAATAAAAAAACGAAAGAGACATCATAGGCCCCAACAAGCCTATCATTAATCATACTCTTACACCTTTGTTGTTTTGTCCCTTTAATTCGTCTTCTTTTTCACTTCCATCTTCACCATCACACTTACAACTTACAAACGAGTTTAGACTCGAGGCCAAGGGGAAACAATGGTTAGAAATGGCTCCAAAATGCCAAGCTTTTGTCTAGCCAAAATTCGACCACATGTTCGAGTCCGGTCGCCAACTATACAATTGAAAGAGTGTGTTGATTGTTCTACTAAAACCGATGATCAAAAGCCAAAGGCTTCGGACGAGTTTGCCAATGAGAAAGAGGCTAAATCCGCTAAAGATGACCCGACGGAAAAGGTTGTTGCTAGGAAAGTGATGATTGTTGTTGATTCGAGTGTCGAGGCGAAAAACGCGTTGCAATGGGCGTTAACACATACGGTTCAAAGTCATGACATTCTTGTTCTTCTATATGTCAAGAAGATTGGCTCTAAACAAGGTTTGTTTAATTTTTTCTAGCAAACTTGTTATTTTTATGTTGTTAAAATACGGTGTCTAGTGGCACTAAAGAACTAGTGTCACAAACCGGTTATTTGTTTATAGTTTTCTATAAAACAAATAATTGGGACAATATGACATATTTAATTTGCTTTGCTTGAACGGTTATCTTAGGGATGTTTGGTTGACGGGTTTTTGGTTAATGGGTCGAATTGTTCAAACTTTAGCATAATGCATATATTTATTAATGTTAAATACGTTAACTCTAACCCAGACACATTAAAATAGAGTGACTCGAATATAATTGTTTAACCAATTATCTAAATATGTCAAACGGGTAAACTGGTCGGGGCATAAACAAGTTGTAAGCTTGTTAATCAAATACGTGGGTCGTAATAAATAGGTTAAATGGGTCGTAACAAAGTTAGCTAGTCAATATGTGTAGTTAAAAAGAATAAACAGATCAACTCGAATATAACATGTTAAATTAAATAAAGTTTTTTAGAACGGCGGCTTAAAGTTCACACACACCTGCTTTTACCGCAAATTACTCCAAGCTACGTCAACTTCTAATATGCATCACTTCGAAATTTATACCTTGATCTTCTTTTCTTTTTTTAAAAAAATTCTATGATTCTTATTGTTAAACTAACAACTCAAATTGCAATAAATTAAAAAAGTTAATCCCATTTATAAGATTAACCATGGGTAGGAATTAGGATGGGCCACTATAGTACTATGTTTGGGTAGGTGAGCCTTTGACGCGGTTAGTGATTCTCTACCTCTCTTTATTTATCCACACATATTTGGGTTTTTCAATTGCTCTGAATTTTTTTTCCTATTTTTACGGTGTCATATCAATAAGTTATTATTTTTTATGCATTTTTTAAAAAAAATTGTTAATTTTTTTTCTGTTTTTAAACTCTGTCAAAATAATTATAGCATGTGTATTTTGTTACTCATTTTATTTCAAGTATGTGAATTTACTTTGTGTACATAGAAGTTTTTGTAACCTAAAAACTCATGTAAAACAATTAGTATGTAGCTAACCAGTGTATTAAGTGAGACACAATTTGTGTTGAACAAGTGAACTTCAAGACGGTTAAATGTAAAATTCTATGAAAGCTAAATATTTGAGATCTATATTGTAGTAACCTTAATAGCATTCACCTTGAGAGTGTGTTACTTATATTATAAGTAGTTGTAAGAAATTATGAGTGGAACAAAAAAAATGTTACCATTCATCTGTGTATCTTCTAAAACATTGTTCATCGTTATTATTTTTTAATATATTTTAAAAGTAGTTGAGAGTGAAGCAGAGAGAATGTAATGATAAAATTATTAAAAATTACTATTTAATTAAAAAATGGAAACTATAATAATTTTTAATGTAATTATAAGGTTAAGTATAAAAGAGCTTATGTGAATACTTTAAGCATTCACAGTAGGTTCCATATATATTTGTTAGTGTGTTCTCTGTATTATATGAAATGTTTGTAAGTGAAAAGAATATTATTGTTCATCCATATATTTAGTAGTATTATTCACCTTCATTAATTTTTTAATATTTTTTTAAGTCGGTTGTAAGTGGATGAGATAGAAAATTCAATGATTAAAATATAAAAATGTATTATTTAATTGTAAACGAAAGAGAAAGTAATGATTTTAGTGTAATTACAACGTCAAAGATAACAAAAAAAACCTAATGTGAATGCTTTTACCACTACAACATCTCTATAGAAATTAGGTACATGAGGTTGTTTGCATGCGGTTTTGAGAATATTTGTATTTTCAATTTATTGTATTATTAATATATACTAGTTTTCTTCATGTCATGGTACTGTAACGGTAACTACATTTAATATAGCCTACAATATCAAAAATACTTGTTTTTCAATACAAATCCCTTTGAGAAACAAAATATATCGGAATGTGAAAAAAAAAACAACTACGTATTTTGTTTATTAGAAAAGATTAACAAAAGAAATTGTTACAGAAAAACAAAAATATTAGAAAATGAAATGAGTTTAATACGTAATTTATATATAGTATGAGATGTGAAAAAAATTCTAAAAATTAAAAGCTAGGGTAGGTGGTGGCCAATTTTAAAATATGAAAACTTAAGTGGGCAATTTTAGAAATCTAAAACTTCACCATTCCCTCCTTTGAAGTTTGAAAAATAACATATCTAAATACATACAGTATATACTATGAAACAATAATAACATAACAATAAAAACACAAAGAAGAAGAAAAAAGATAAATAACATATCCTAACACACCATATGTATGCATGTAGGGGAGACAATTCTAACCTACACCCGAACCTGACAAGAACCCGATACAAAAAAAAACCCAGGTTTTGGGTTGGCAATACAGCCCGTTAAAAAAACAGTCTGGAATCAGGTTTAAAAACAGGTCGAGTTTGGGTTGACCCACTTGAAAACAGGTTGAGCCATTAACATGTTTAACAATATATGCTTCAAAATGTTATTATAGGTCTTTTGAATTCTACACTAATAAATTGTTTTTAGTTCTTTTTTTACTTTATAAATTCAATTTTTAACTTATGTTTCAGACCTCACTTTAAATTTTTTTGATGTTTATTACTAAAAACATATGTTTTATTCTTGAAAACCATAACATACGATGTCTCACTGTAAATGCAATTTAAAAGTAAAACTTTGATACTAAAATACCATTGATTATTTGATATCTTTAGGAAAATGAGTAAAGGGTTCGGGTTACATACCTTTATAAGGGTTCAGATTATGGTTGAAATTGTTAACACAAATACAAATATGTGTCAGTTTCTGGTTTGATATTTCGACCCGTCAGCCCAACACAATTAACAACCCTATGTGTGTTTTGTATACATCATTAGATATTAAGATGCCTTCACATATTTTATCTTTTGCTTATTGTATTTATTACAGGAAATGAGTTGAATAAGGAGAAAACTATTAAAGTTCCTGGTTTTATTTGTTCCATGAAAAACACATGTCAAATAAAACACCCACATGTGAGTATTGTTAATTCCCTAACCTTCTTGTTTCTCATTTCATGAATATATAAAAAAGAATTATTATGTAATGTTACGTATTTCACTTTTATTGTTGTTATAAAGCTACAAGTTGAGATATCGATGGTAGAGGGAAAAGATAAGGGTATAACCATTGTGGAGGAAGCAAAAAAGCAAGATGTGACAATGCTGGTTCTAGGGCAAAAGAAGCAACCGATTACATGGCGGTTGTTGTTGACGTGGGCGGGTAAATCATCGGGTGGATACGCTGGCGGAATGGTGGATTATTGTGTCCAAAACGCCACCTGTATGGCGGTCGCGGTGAGGAGGAAGAGCAAACGAGTAGGTGGGTATCTCATTACCACCAAACGCCAGAAAGATTTTTGGCTTTTGGCCTAATTAGACCATAAAGTTTCTTTAAAGAAGCTATTCATGTGTTGTTTGTTTTTGTCTAAATACAAGTAAATATGATGTGTATATTTTTAACTTTTAAGTGAGAACGGATGTGGATTATTTTTTTAAAGCTTGTAGAACTAATAGAACCTTACTTAAAGACTCTTAATTAAGTTGGGGTTATTAGATTTTAATAATCTCAAATTTCATTTAGTGTTCAAGATTAATCTCAACTTAAAAAAATTTACAGACGCTCTCAACTTTAAGTTTTTTTTCCTCCAACGGTCTCTAACTAACTGAGAGTTAACCCGTTAGTTTTTTTATGACGTAGTATGCTTATATAGCCAAAAGATTAAACAGGAAGTTGAAATCTACCTTTAAATCCGTCAATTTAAAGCTTCTGCACCTTGAAACTCATCAATCTCTACCCCCGATCTAAACCACCTGACTCGTTGTAGATTGATTTAAGATGATAATGGAGGCTAGACACTGAAAAACGGACCTAGAGGCTGGGGGCGGCGAAGTTGAAAATAAGCTCAAAGTTGGCCACATTTTCATAAAAAAACTAACGAGGTTAACTTTAGTTGAGAGATCGTTAGAGGAAAATAAACTTAAAGTTGGAAGTATTTGTAAATATTTCTTGAGTTGGAATTAACCCTGCCAATAAATAAAAATTAAGATTATTAAAATCCAATGAATCATTAAGTTATTAAGTTTAAGTTTATATTTATATATTATACACTAGTTATATACTAATAATTTTCAGCTTAAATAGTTGAGTTGAGTTACCACAGTACTTCATCAAAAAAGAGAAGGTTTTGAGTTAAAGTTCCAATTAAAAGGTTTTCTTACCTAATGTGATTTTGTTTTGAGAATGATATTGTGACAAGTATATAATAATCATTTAACATAATATAACATATTAAAAAAAACATCAACAAAATTTAACCCACAAAATGTTCCTCGCCAAAGTTTTGGCAACGACAGAAACAAAGGCAAAAATAAATAGGGTTAGGTTACACGCATACTTCCCTATTACTTGGTTATACTTTCATCTTGAAAATAATTTTAAAACATGTTACATTTCACCCAAGAAAAAAAAATTAGTTTTAAAAAAGTTTTTAAAAATAAGCTTTAAATCATTTTTTTATAACGCTATAAAAACATATTTGAAGATAAAACAAATTTGTATAAAAATTTAATATAACAAGTTCTAAAGTTTAAAAAACTTTTGAAAATATCTTATAAACTTGAAAATAGACCTAACTGAACCTAATTCAACCGATCAAACTGTTTAAACCGATTTACTCGATTCGGTTATCCGATTAAAACCTGTTAAACCATTTATTATTCGGTTTATATGGATGTCACACCCCAACCTTGACGGCGGAAACGTCGAGATGTGAGGGTTAAGATTGTTCACAGGAGGTTGGAAGGGGGTCGAAGGCACCTTTGCCCTCTGTTAAATAGCTTCGATTTGTCACGGTTCATCCTAAGCACTTTCGAGTTGAATGCGGACGTAATGATGTTCAATTCGATGTTTAATTCGACGTTTCATATGAAATTGTAATCATTGTAGAGTTAGAAACAGTTTGTTGATCGTGCAGGATCGATTAATTGCGTTATTAACAAGTTTTAATTGTCGAACCGATTGGGACTTTGTTTATACTCGGTTCGAATTCAATTCGAGAGGATTAATGCTCTCATAATACGAATTTAAATGGTAATGCCTTCGAAACTGATGTCTTCCTAAGTGAGGACGGTTACTTGCGATTCAAATCGATAAATTTTGGGAATTTTAGAGTTGCCGGAAGATGGCCGGAGAGTTGGCCGGAGTAGGGTCGACGGGGATGGGTGGTTTGGGTTTTTAAACGAAGTTACATATTTGGTCCCTCATGTTTACCATGTTTAACATTTCATGTCAAAACTTTAAAACCTTTTGTGATTTAAGTTTTGAAATTTACATTTATAGCTCAAACTTATAAAAATAATTTGAATAATATATTAAATTAATTATTTGTTCTCTTCATACCTTTTGTAAAGCTTTTAATCTTTTTAATTACTTATTTTCACTTAATAATTCATGATTACTAAGAAAGATTTATAAGTTTATTTAAAATTTCTTTTTATAAATTTAAAAATGAGACTTTTCCATTTAATTATTTATTGTACAATGATTTTATAATCTTATGAAAAATTATTACAAGTTGTCTAGATGTTTCATAAATGAATATTTCATAATATAAATTTCACATTTAATGCATTTGATCTATTTAAATTATTAAAATAATTTAATAATAGAAATTCAAGGTAGGTTCGGGTTTGGGTTATAAATTGGAAAAGTAGCGGTTGTTACAGTCTCCCCTACTTTAAGAAATTTCGTCCCGAAATTTTAATCATAAGAAGACTAATTTCAAAAATACGAGAAGACTTGGTTTTCATGTCACATTCTCAAGTGAAACTTGGAACGTTTAAATTCAATGAGTTTAATTATGATGTTTTGCTAACTTAGGTTTACTAAAGTTCATAATTCATGATTTCATGTGTTTCTTGACAAGATGTGTAAGATCATTAATTTAGGACCTTTAGTTGATAACCTTTGTATTTTGGATGGTGCAAGTCGGTTAGGAAAGTTTTTTTTTTTTTTTTTTTGTCATGGGTGAAACACCAAACATTTGATCGATACGGAATTCGCTTTAACGAACACGAGAAATAAGTTCAAGATGCGTTGAGTAGGATAAGGAATTCATAAGAGATTTTCAAGCAAATAACTTTAACGAGGTTCTTAGATGATTGTTTCTTACTTACTTATATCGTTAAGGTTTCGAGGTTTCATTAGTGTAACGTTGATACAAGAATCATATCCATTATGACTAAGGATTCAATTTAGAATGAGTGCAACATTGTAATAGGCTTTCGGGACAAGTGTAGTTTTTAGGGAAAGATGTTTAGAAAGATTTTCAATGGTCATTAAGAGAAATGGTATAAAGTGTTAAACAAAGACATCGTTCATGATCGGATTGGAATTTAAATAATTCAGAATATCGATGATGAAGACAATCACAAATAGCTTTCCAAGTACGGGTTGCACACGCGGTTTATCAACTCATGAACACAACCGTACATTGCTATAACCAGAAGGGCATGGCATAAATTTATAATAAATTTTATCTTGTACGAAAGACTGTTTTAGGAGTGTTATCATCGTGCAATCAGGTTTTGATGATAACTCAGAATGAAGATCGAAAAAAAAAATTCCATAAACTAGATCAAACATCAAATTGTAACATAAAAACGTGAGAGAAGAAACCGATTTAAAATTTAAATGTTCCAGGCTTGGAACTAAGGTTACCCTAAAGTAACAACGACCCCTTTTGAGTTCAAGATGCATACTTTAGCTTGACTGGCTGGAACACTATCGTCGATAAATCGAATAACAGTGTTCGCCCTTCAAGTTATTACATGTTTCTTGTCAATTGAAGTCTTAAAGCCTTGATAAGCTTGAGATCAAGGAATGGGAATACTTACCAAGATGCGGTTATCACTCCTAGCTTGGTGGTGTATTTTCCAAAGTATGGCCACTAACTTACCAATCAAAAAGTTCGATCTCAACTCCTTGTTGAGGATCCACAGAAATAAGACGAGGTAACTCACCATTAAGGTAAGGAAAATCACTCCTATCTTAACGGTGAAGTTTTACAAAAACAAAATATAACAAGATGAACTTCTTCATCGAAATCCAGAATTCACTCCTACTTTGATGAAGTCGTCTCATTTGAACAAATACAATTCATAAAGATGATATTATCATCAAGGTATGGAATTCACGCCTATCTTGATGATTGAATTTCATAATAGCAAGAAAACAATTGAAGATTGACATTTGTCACCAAAGTACGGGTTTCAATCCTATTTTGGTGAGACCATGTCATTTGTGAAATGTCATTCCAAAGAAAATAATCGAAGTCAATCCTTGGGATAAGGAAATCACCCCGATCCAGAGGATGAAATTTTTATAAATCACAATTGGAAAACATTTATCGAAACGAATAGAGAGTCCTCAACGTAAGGGAATCACCCCTGTTTTGATGAGTTAGAATCATTTAGGAGATACGGGTGTTCTTAGTCATAGGTTGACTTGCAAACACTTGCATCTCTCACGGTGCACGGTACGGAGTTTGACTTAACGACGAAAGGAAAAATAATATCAATTAGAAATTCGGAAAATTTCAAGTTACATCAATGTATCAAAAGGAAAAATTATGCTTACAAGCTTAAGATCAAAGTTCGAGATAACAGATTTTGTTATGGTGTTCAAATCTTGGATGGTTTTAATCGGAAAGACAAATCAAGGGCAGGGAATTATTCAACACCACAATGAGATGTGAACACCCATGGTTTTTCTTTATTTGAATATTTCATCAACAAAAACTCTACAAATCATCTATGATTCTATTCATCTATGTAATAAATTTTTTGATTGTGTGTTTCCATAGAATGGTCGGTTTATATTCCGATCTTTACAAAAGTCTCTAAGTTAAACAACAACATCTACTAAAGTCTCCAGGTATCAATTTTTTTTATCCTTATTATTATATTTATAAATGTTAAATTAATATTTCTCTATTATAAAAATTTAAAAATACAATAATATAATTTTATGCTTTGCATTTCATTTTTCTGATGTATTTATTAATTCTAATATATTTCAATTCAATTTTAAGTTTATCTCTTTATACAGATCAAATTAAGAATTTGACTCTCTTTGAAATTGAAAAAAAAGTTAGTTCGTAATAGTTCGACCATATAAAACTTTTAAATGATTCCTTATCCTAATCATGACTCGTTCTTTTCTTCAAACAATCGTTTTATTACTGAGTAGCTATTTTATGATTGAGCAGCCTTGACAAATGAGTAGCTATTTTATGCTCTTCTTCAACAAAAAATGTTTTATATAAACATAATGACGAAACAAAAAAAGTTAATGGTTTATTTTTATTTTATTTTATGAATTATAAATGTAATCCTCAATTACCGGTTACATGTATGTTGCTAATAGACTTCCAGCAACAATTAGAAGATAAACGAGTCACGCCGTCTCGTGAGTCACTCAAGACCGACTCGCTAAAAACTCTAATTATGTTTAGATTAAACAAGTTCGAACTCATTTTACGACTCATTTAATAAATGGTTTTGAGCCCGAGCTTCATATGTCGAGATCGAGCCGCCTCACAAGGCGAAACTAACATTGTATGTATATGATGTTTATTTTTATCTTTTATGTATGTGCTGATGTAACTGGTTATTACTATATATAAATTTATGTTTAAAACAATTTTCTAATATATATAATTATTTTAAAAAAGATTACACGAACCATTCAGTTTCATAAAAAGATCTTTTCTATATAAGAACAAGTATTATAAAAATATACGTTAAAAAAATACTGATGAAAGAGTATTAATAGTTTTGTTTGAGAAAACGTTATTGAAAAAAAAACCTTAATAAAAACAATCATAAACCATTTTTCAAAATCATGAGCGATGCTAACTTGGTTTAACTTTATCCTTTTAATTTTACTTAAGTAACATTAGTAAAAACAGAAATACTTTTATCCAATCATATTATAAATAAAAAAAATTAACTTTTCAATACAAAAACCATTTTGGTAAATATTTTTTAAAACACTCATTTTGTTAAATTAATTTTCTACCAATCCTACTTTGAAAAAAACTCATTACAAAGGACATTATGATGATTTTAATATAAAACCTGAAAAATATTGCAAGTTATAGTTGACTGTTTTTTCCTAACCAAAAACAAGTTGACTCTATCCCAACAAGCAAATAATATAATGAGTTTTTATAGGTTGTATTACACTAAAATTATGAATTGAAACATGTTGGATTCTTGCTTATTTAACAAGTAATTAAAGATTTCCTAATTCACTCATCCTATGCAAAGGAAAAGAAACCCTATACACGTCTTCTATAACCCTATACACGTCTTCTATCTCGAAATGATTTTATATATATTATCAAATCAATGGTATCAAATAATCAATTCAGGATTTCGATTTTCCCAAATCATAATATCGATTTTCAAATGGAAAGATGAATCATTTCTTATCCTTTTCAATTTACAAGCATATCATGGTTTCGATTTACCCCAAATCACGTTATTTTTGAAGTTTAACTCACCGATCCTTTTACGCCTTCATTGATCTATTTAATATCATTAACACTCAAAGTTTTAAATCACAACAGCTCTTCTTCAAAGTCTTAATTCAGTGATCATATATATAAATTTCGATTGCAAAGGATTTGATTTTGATTTCAAGTTCAACAGTAGTGGTCCGTACGATTTAAGAATTTAATTTTGATTTCAATATAAACTTTAGAGTATTTTGGTTCTTTTAACATCAATTTAACTATTTTATGTTTTTGTTTATGAAAGCATAAAACTTTGATTTAGTTTTAATTGATGTAAGCATGAAATTAATTTATGATTTTGTTCAACAAAAAGAGAAAATTGCATAAATGGTCCATGTGGGTTAATCAAATTGCATGTTTGGTCCTCAAACTTTAAAAATCACAAAGATAGTCAAAAATCTTTTGTAATCATTGCATGTTTGGTCCCTGACACTGATCTAAGCTCTATGTTGCATTATCTCGAGTTACAAGTAGACATAAATTAAAATTATTAATATTAGACAATCATGATAAAACTACAAATAGAATTTCAAATTTTGTATACAAAGTTTTCGAATGTTTATAGATGTTCCCATATTCAATACAACTTGATTATTACCCAAAGTTCTTATTTATAAGAGTATTCACAGTAGGTTCCCCATTTTCAATGTGAGTGTGTGCCCTATAATACGGGGGATGATTGTTAGTGGTTGTGAATGAATGAGAGATAATATTTATGGCGGTTTTTACCACAATTCCCCATATTTGAGGAAATATGACGAATCACGGTACAATTCCTATAATTTTTTTAATCTTTTAAAAGTGGTTGTGAGTGGAAGAGAAAGAAAATTTAATGATAAAAATATTAAAAAGTATTATTATTTAATTGTAAGAGATATTAAAAAATAATGTTTTTATTATAAATATGGAGATATAGATGTGAAAGCTATTGTGAATCCTAGACTTATAAGCATTGATAAAGAAAAACTAATAATATTATATATAAATGATTTTAAAAAATTAAACATAAAAATCAATAGACAAAGTATTAACAATAATATTTTGACTTACAAGCCTTTTAATAAAAATAATTTTTAATGATTGAACCCGTGTATTACACGGGTCTTTAGTCTAGTTATTTAATATGAGAGAGGGGTGAGAGAATTTTAGTGAGTATGATTGTGATGTTGACACGTGTCATGCATCCCAAGATACCCTTTTATTAGAGTAGAAAGATCACCCATCAAATATTATATGTTATAGAATATTGATATTTCTTATTATCTTTATCTATTTAATAAGATTTTAAACAATCACAGATTTACATTTTATAATCTATCTGAAAATATTAGTCCTCGAATAAAAGGGGTCATGTGTATGAGGTTTACAGGTTTAGTTGAAAATAATTTTTGTGTTTGAGTAATTGATTTGTTTACGGGCTAGATCGTTTATTTTAGCATCAGGTAAAGTCTGAACTAAATTCTCTTAAATATGTAATACTTAACCGATGACAAAGTGTTATGTTAAATAATTTCATAGAATAATCTTTTATATAAAAAAGAATTAAGTAATACATTTATAACTCTAAATGTAACTATGTTATATGTCACGTCAAGAGCCACGTCGCGTGATACGTGCATCAGAAACTATCAGAGGTAACGAATAGTTAGACTAAGGGTTGTTTGAAAATTCAAGTCTCGGTCACAAAAGGCTAACCGAGTAAGGGGTTATTCCAAAACTGACCGAGTAAGGAAAAAATATGCATTGGTCAGTGGTGTCGAATCTGGTCAGACGAGAAAAAGTGAGAATCAAACACTCACCGACCAAAATATCTGACCGGGTCAATGGGTCAGACATTTTGACCGGATCAAAATCAAATCAAACAGCCACTAAAACTTTATTTGTAACAAAATCAAAACGCTGAAATTAATATTGATTAAATTATCGGTTGAGGTTAATAATCGTCAATAGTTAGTAATTTGGATTAATAAAATCTATTTTCCCAATAAATTTAAATGTAGAGAGTGTAGCTCACCTATTATAATGTTAACAACCACTATCAAGAATCTAGTGGCATTCAAAATACGATGAATTTAAAGAAAAGTAGGATGGTTAGATCCGTTAAAAAAACTAATATAATGTTTGGGTGCGTTTGGTTGGAAGTAATGAAATGAAATGGAATGGAATAGAATGGAAAAACTAGTATAATTTTCAAGTAAAATTATGTTTGAGTGGGTAATGAAATGTAAAACCCAAGGGAATGTTTCACCTCAAATTCCCTTGGTTGTGGGATTTCAAATTCCCTTTCTAAGTGAAGGATTTTGAAATCCTACAACTAAGATAATTTAAGGTGAAACATTCTCTTGGGTTTACTTTTAATTGTTCACTCAAACATAATTTTACTTGAAAATTATACTAGTTTCTCATTTGTATTTCATTCCTTCCAACCAAATGCCCCCTAAGGGTCGTGTGATGGAATTATGCATCGTATAAGAGCATTAACAGTAGGTTTTCTGTGTTTATGTGAATGTGTTTAATATATTTTTAAAAATAGTTGTAAGTGATTGTGAATGAAGAAAATTTTTTTACTGTTAATCTGTATATTTACGGAAACACTATTCTTTTCTTACTTATAAATCTCTTTAAAGTTTGTAGGAAGACATATCACCAAACTTTTTAAAACTCTTATTTTAAACACATCATGTCAACATCAATATTTTATTTATGTTAATTTATTTTAGATACTTCGTAGCTTGTTACGAAGCTCTAATAAATAAGAACACAAACTCATGAAGTAATAATTATATATCTGATAAGACCATTTGTAGTGATTTAGTGATAGTGATGAAAAAATGTTGTCATGCAGGAGTCACATATATAAGCACTAGCAACTATTACAATTAAGGGGTATAACAGTGTTTGTTTGAATGTGAGAATCAGTTAAAAAAATTCGGTTTTGCTTTCTGAGGTTTGATAAAAATAATGATTTTTCTCAAAAAAAATTAAAAACATCAATTTACCTTCAAAAGTTTCTAAAATTATTTCAATTTTAGTCTAAAAGTTTCATCAGTTGTTTAAAATTTCATCAGTTGTTTCAACTTGATCAAATATAATAAAATTTTTGACTGAAATTGAAGAAAACTTATAAAACTTTTGAAAGTAAGCTATATTTTTAATTAGAAAAATTGTTACTTTTATCAAAAATTATGGAACAAAATTGAAATTAACTCTAGTTAAAATGTAGATGTTGAGGAAAGATGTTGTGGAGCCAAAACTCTAACATCACGCTCTTGACTTTGGTCATAGCTTGCTAGATACGCTCCTATTGCTCCTAGGGGTGCGGTGTTCAAACGTAATAAGTTTTTTCACCTCAACTTATAACGTCCTCTTACACATGATCTGATTGAGTAAATAAAAACTTAGTTTTGCATTAAACTTTCAACAATACTAGTGTTATTCCTAAAGTCAAATGAATGTTGCCGTTTTTGGTGTGAGACGTGAAAGGCATTTGGACAGGAGTCATCATCCAACACCACAATAAAGTGTGTCCCAATGCGGCAATGCTTATTAATTTTGGTTGGTTCCACCATAACTCAACTATTGGTATTCATACTTTTTTTATAGAAATATTTATTTAAATATATTATCATTTTATGGATAGTTTGCAGCAAGAATGGTAGAAAGTAAAATGCCATATGACTTTGGTTATTATAATTTTTAATATCAATTTTTGTAACAGAGAATCACACCTTACGACTAAATGATCATAACTTTTTATATGACAACATATTATATATATTATGCAACTGGCTTTATGAGGTGTGTGTTACATCATACATGCGTATCATCAAGTAAACGATTGTATTTATATGTATAAATTATAATAGGTTTATAAAGTTTAAGTTTTAAAAATAAAGTTATAAAAACGTGAAAGTATATTGCATTTAATTTAAGAAAATCAAAATTTTACAATGCATAAAAAAGAACCTTATGTAAAGTGAGAGGCTAAATGCAACACCACTCTACATTTTCAGTGCGAGGTTTAATTTTCATAATGAATATGTTAAATCGGATTAATTACTTTTATCTATTAGGATGAAAAATGAGTAGTTTTATAGCATGACAACTTAAATAAACATCTATTGTGCGAAATATCTTAGCTATAAGTTTCATCCTGAAAGGGTTAGGGGTGTGGTCCTAATT
Source organism: Flaveria ramosissima (assembly GCA_025215565.1). NCBI lineage: Eukaryota > Viridiplantae > Streptophyta > Magnoliopsida > Asterales > Asteraceae > Flaveria > Flaveria ramosissima. Next base: position 75,039,165 of record CM046035.1, read on the forward strand.
GCAAAATAAATAGATAAGTCTGATTAATATAACATATATCGTGCGAAATAAGGTTATACATTTATCGTTAAAAAAAATAACTCCAAGTCTCTAAAGCGTCTTCTAGTTAACTAAATGTGTCTTTAAGTATCTTGTTTAACCTGTGTGGAATAAATAAGTCAATGTTTCACGCTTATGTTTCTTAGTCTCCTAAATTTTTATTTGTATTATTTATTTTTTCTGCTTTTACTTCTTCACATAATAAATAAGTTTATACCGTACTAGCAAATAAATAACTTTTCTTCTTGATTTTTAGTTTTTTATTACTACTATATAATATTTAATTAAATATATTATTTATTCAATCAATATAATACATAAGTTTCTAGCCTAGTTATTAATAATTAATTAAGTTTATCTCACATTGCATCTCCAACTAGATTGATAATGAAATTTGATTCACCATTAATACTTGTCTACTAGAATCCATACTTACAATTCTCCTGATTTTTCTTCTTCTTAATACTATGATCATTTAATTATTTTGGTTAAAATACATCAGTATTTCAGCTAGATTGTTGTTAGCCTTAAAAATATGCATATCCAGTCAATAGCAAAATAGCTATACATAATTCATTGTCTTTACATTGTATTTCGTTTTGAATATTTTCCATATGATAGTTTAAAAGATTTTCAGTTACATTTTTCTCGATATGCATGGCATTAAAGTTGTTGTGTCATATTAACAATGTGTTCCGGTATATGAGTTTTGAGAAAACACTTCTATTTATGAGCCAGGCTTTCTCGGCAATATGTTTCCGCCTGAGGGGGTTGGGTCCGGGTGCGGTACTGATTGTGACACGACGGACCCGATTAAGATAACACATATCTTTCGAAGCAGGGTCACATATTTACCATTAAAAAATTAACCATTTATGAGTTGTTTTGAAACCTAAAATGTTTTCTTTTTGTTTTCTAATCGATACAAAATGCTTTTATGAACCAATAAAGAGCTGCAATTCACCTCCCAAGTTTATTCACTTGTTAATACTCTAAGACCCTGTTTGGTTCACAGAATTCTCCGGAATTATAATTGAAATTGGAAAATTTTTAACAATCCAACGGAATGTTCAAAATTAAAATTTTAATTTCACTCAAATTTGACCAACCAAAGGTTATCAATTTTAACAAGATTTCAATTCCAATTCCTTTGCAAAACATTATGTCAACCAAACGACCCCTAAAGATGGGCAATTAATCATATCACTTCAATAGATAAAGCATTTTTGATATGTCAATCTGTCTCGTCTTGGCAATCATCTTTGATGACAATCAAACAATCTCTTGTAATAAGCCTCCAACCTAACCCCAGGAGTTTTGAAACATTTTGATTGATTAGGTATCTATTTTACTATAGTAACTTGTCAATAAAGGACTTTGTGCAAGCTAAGATTAAAACACATGGCAATGACCTTCCATTCCCAAAGATGTCAAAATAGAGTAGAGATCATGTGCTAAAGGCGGCATGCATTACCATACATGATTTTGATTCGAAGGCCATTAATTCTAACAAACTATCTAACATCCTATAAGCTCTCATGATAGATTCAACGCCATATATTTCATATTTAACTTCCCAAACCATCTATCGATTCCAACAAGGAGTATGGTTTAGGGAGTATGTATCGGTATTAAATGAAGAATATATGTAAGAAGATTATTGTTTTTGAAAACCAAAAGCTTTGAACAGTATTTATGATAATATCTCCGGGTCCATTAGAAACCTTTTCCCACCAATTACAACACCAGAAAAGCATGGGTGGAAATATAATTTTCACAATGTCTAAGGATTTTTTAAGAAAAGCATAAGTAATTGGTCCCTAGGTAATATAAAAAACAGAATGTTACAAATAAGGTATCTGCAGGACCGTTTAAGGGCTTAAGCACAATTACAACACAACAACACAATGAGGAGATTAACTAAGCTCTAATCAAACAGTGAACTGGGTAACCAAAGGTGATACAAAGAACACAAGTAAAGCAAGAGACAGAACAAGAGAATATGGGTTTCAAGGAGGCAGTATATTGCTTTATCAAGTTCTTTTACAAGTGTTACAAAGCATAAAGAAAAGATACAAGAACTTGAAATACTTATACTACAACCTACAGCCGGCTATACTTTGAAAGCCAGCTGGATACAATTGACTAGACACTAACAAAATCAATTGTAGGATCAAAAGGCATATCTGCCTTTTGACCTTGTGACTATGACATGCCATAGCTCACATCCTTATACAATACAAAAAGGATAAAGTACATAAAGTGGAAAGTTGAAGACTCAAGACCTCAATGTACAGTTACCAAAAGCAAGACCCTTTTCACCAACTCATGTAAGTTGGTGACTTTACAGAGATGCAGCGGAAAAGGTGCTTTATGGAACAGTACATCAGATAAAGCATGTGTACTAAAAGTCTTCGGAAGAAATCTGTCTTCATAGGTTAAGCTTCGGAAGACTTTGTCTCTGAAGCTTCGGAAGACTTCATGTTTGGCTTCGGAAGATATTGGTCTTGGCTTCGGAAGATTTTACACTTAGAGTATTTTCTAATGCTTTGTGTAAAACTTCCGAAGCATTCTTCACTTCAGTACTTAGTGCATGTTGCTGAGACACTTAGGCTGTTTTGGGTTGCATCAGACTTCAGGAATCCTTACAAATCCCCCTAGGCTGATGCTACCAAAACACTTGGAAGATCTTCAAATGGTGGTAGTCTTCAGTACAATCAGGACCATTCCTTTCTTCATGAGATGGTCAGGATCATCAAGACTTTCATAGTATCTTCTCATCTCAAAGAGATCATGCAGAGGTAAGTTGATTATGTCTTGCCATGAGTAGACATTCTCAACACCTTGATCTCTGATAACAGTCCATCTCTCTGGATTGGTAGAGTAAGTCCAGGACAAGATGGGTGTCTCACTAGTTAGAGGAGCCACTTGAATAGGAGTTGATTGGGCTGCCTCATCATGCACTTCCTCAGGTTGATCTGATTCAGCCTGAGGTGCAGAGGTAGATGACTTTGGCTTCTTCTTCTTAGTCTTTGGTTTAGAAGCCATCCTCTTCTTCCTCTTGGATGTCTTTAACTGAGAAGACTGGTCTGCAGCACCATGTTGATCATCAGTGTCTTTCTCAGTTGGGTGTTCCTCCCTCACAGGTTCAGAAGGAGAGGGAGTTTGACCCTGCCTAGGATCAGAAGATGAAGCTTGCTGAGGCTCAGCTGGAGGTGCTGGTTGAGGTGTCTCTGGTTGTTCAAACTTGACCTCCACTTCAGGTGGGACTTGACTTGGAAGAGAGTGCAAGTCAATGAGTTCTCCACTTTTAATCTTCTGCTTGATCACCCTAATATGCTCATCCATGGTGGATAGAGACATGGGGCCAAGTCTCCTTCCGGAGAATCCATACAGCTTCAAGAAGCTCACCATTCTTTGTCTGTCAGCAGACTTCTTTGCATTCTTTTGAATGATGGCCCTTGACTTTGCAGCTTCTTCCCTTAGTTTCCTTTTGGTTGTCTTTCTTTCCTTGACTAACTCAAGCTCAAGTTGCTTTAGATACTCGAACTCAATGAAGTCATAGGACAAAGGGAGAAGTGCATCTGCCTGATAGAAGCCTGTGGCACTCAGGTAGTTGATCATCTTGATCCTATCTTCCTCTTTATCTACCTGAGGTTCTTGTGGAGCCACATCTTCCTGTGCAGGACTTTCTTGAACTGGTGAGAGAGTAGGAGCATGCTTGTAAAGTCTTTTCTGTCTCTTCTCCTCTTTGAGTTGGAGAAGTATCATTGCATCCTCTTTCTCCTTCAACTCTCTTGACACTTCTCTGTCAGCCAGTTCATTTAGTTCTTCTAAGGGGAGGGAGATGATCTCATCAATGTCATAGTTCCTGGTCTGTAAGTAGGTAATCCTGACTGCCCTTAACTCATCATCTTGAGTATTTGGTCTGGGAGCAGCCCTGATTGCAGCTTGCATGAAGCTAGATGACCCAGTGGAACTTTCTCCCCTTAGTCTCCTTTTCCTCTCTCTCTCTTCCTCCTCAATTTCCTCAGGAGTCATTATCCTTTTCCCTTTGTCACCAACAGACCTTTGTGACTCAGGGTGGATTGAAGCTTGGCCTTCATTGCTTGGAGTAGCTTCCATGCTCTGGCCAGAGAGAGGCTGAGAAACACCTTCACCAGCAGGTGTCTCAGATGGAGTTTGGACCTCAGCAGCAGTTGTTGATGATGAGACAGGGGTCTCAGGTTCTGTCACTGGGCCTTCAGTCAAGTTTCCCCTATGAAACTAATCTTAGGGTCCACCTCAACATCCAGTTGACCGATGACATTGCCTGATTCCCTAAGTCTCCTTCTTAGAGTAAACTCTGCAAGGATCCTGTCTTGGATTCTTTGAGCCAGCCTGTCAGCTTGTCTTGAATTGCTTGGATTGACAAGTGGCAAGTTGACTAAATCCAGTCTTTCATAAAAGCTCAGGCTTTGGAATTGAAAAACTTCTTGTTGGCCTTGAACTCTTTGAAGTATAGGGCTCTCCTGTCATCATCATACCTCCACCTTATGATGTGATTGCCAGTTCCTAGTGGTGGAGATGAGACAGCCCTTGGTATACCTTCCTCAAAGAGACTCCTGATGAGAGAGTCTATAGAGTCCACATTAATGTGAACTTGAGGAAGTTGCTGAGAATGCACAACAGCAAGTGAGGATGGTGAGTCCTCTATGTCCATTCTCTCTGAAGAACTCCCAGGTTCTGTGGTTGTAACAACTTTCTCCCCCTTTTTGGTAGCATCACCCACTTGCATAGGTGAGCTGGAGGATAAGTCAATCACTTCCACAGGTTCTTGTGTTCCTGGTTGAGCTCTCCTTAAAGGTCTCCCAGGTTTTTCCTGCAGATATGAAATCTGGAGTTGCTGATCATTGACCCTGTTTTGCAGGGTAGTCACCTGAGATTCCAAGTGACTAACCTTAGAGACTAAATAGGTGCATGTTTTTGACAGTTTTTGCACCTTTAGTCTCAAATTCCCCTCATCTTCATCAGAAGATTCATTGGGGGATGAGATGATTGGACCAAAGTCCTCTCTCTCACCACCAGCTTGAGTTTCTTGGCTGCTGGTTTTCCTCTGCTCACTGGCAGCCTCAGTTGAGATGCCAATGGGCTGAGTTGCCATGGTTGAGGTCTTAATGATGTAATCACTTTCAAAAGTGAGAGCCTCTTCCATATGGACATCCTGAACAGGTTCAGAAGTGTCCACCTCAGTAATAGGTGACTGATGGGGGATAGACTGAGGAGAGTCAGAGGTACTCATCTCTCTTTGAGTAGGGGAGGAGAAGAGAGACTCATGGTACTCACTGAATCCTAAGTCTTCATCAGTGTAAAAGGATAGGTTGGGAATTGGTTGGTTGAGATCCAAAGGCTGGGGATGGTAGCTGTCCCCTGAAGGTTGTTCACTTGAGTGTTGAGACTCAGAGTGAAGGCTTAAGGTTGTTGGGCTATTGAGCTCATCAGGGTGAGCTTGAGGAACCTCAGCCCTGATAGGTGAAGTAATGGGAGTGGTTTGCTCCTCAGGAGAAGTGGGAGCTCTAGTGTCCACTTCTTCCTGTAAGGTTGAGTATTTGGGGGCCTGCACAGACTCAATAGCCTGAGCAGGGGTTCGTTTGGATTTTCTTTGGTAGGTGAGGGTGATTTCTGGTCTTTTTAATGGTAGGGACAAAAGAGGTGTGGGTTCAACACTAGCTTGTGTTGCTAGGTTGTCACCTTGAGCAATGAGCTCTAACATTTTTGGGACTAGGGCTGTTTCTACCCCAGAGAAGCCTACAGTTGGCTTCTTCATTATTTTAAAGATGCCGGGCTTCATCTGTCCCAATTTAAGAATATTACCTGTTTCCCTCAACTGTGAGCCCAGTTCACAGTTGAGAATGTGTTGAACATATCTAGGAAACATGTAATACTCTAAGGAGTCTAAGTTTGCAAGTAAATTAGTATAGACAAATTGTGAATACCTGAACTTGACCCCCTGAACCATTCCATGAACTATAAAGGAGAGATCCTCAGGAATCTGGTCCCATCCACCATGCTTGTTTGACAAGCTGTGGATAACCACATGGAGCAGGAATTTCCATTGGGATGAGACCTTCCCTTTCCTAAAGGTCTTTACAGAGAAATCTCCCTCATAGCCCATCTGCTCAAAAGAATGATTAACAGCTTCTTTTGGGAAGGACACCTCACCTTCTTCATCATCCAGCTGTAGATGTTGGTTAATGATGGCCGGAGTGATGAAGATTGTCCTCCCTTGCACTGTGGCAGACAGTGCCTTCTCCCCATCCATAATGACCTCTTGGCAGGTCTTCCAGAATTCAAGCAAATGATCCTCATATAGAGTAGGATCAATGGTCAGGGAGGTGAAATAATTTGACAGAGTCAAGAATTGGCAAATCTCTGAGAAACTTGCATCTTTCTCAGAGCTTAACAGAGCAACTTGATTATGTTGCCTGTGTAGTTGCATGGAGAAATCAGGGTTGTTTCTGCGGTTAAGGTTGGCCATTTCAGAAGCTTAAGGGTGAAGAAAGGTAGAAAGCAAAGGCGGTTTAGAGAATTAGGTTAGAGAAACAGTAGAATTGAGGAAGATAGTGGGAAAGAGGGGGAACCGTTGGGTATTTATATGAAAAGGGATTTGAACCAAAGTTAATGAAAGAGGATAAACTTTGAAATCCGAAAGTCGGTCCCACCTCTGAAAAGGTAGTTTACTTTTGCTCAAAAAGTAGTTTTCTTGGAATTCGAAAAGCTTCCGAAGTTTATTTGTCTTCGGAAGTTTTGATTTAAAAAGCTTCCGAAGCTAAAATGGCTTCGGAAGATTTTCCTGAGAGTCTTGATAATTTATGCTTCGGAAGAGAAATAAACCCTTGAATGCTTTGTATGAAAATAAACAAAGCTTCCGAAGGTTAATTTTGCTTCGGAAGGAAAAGGTTCTTGAAAATAAATAAGTGTCTGAGATAAGAATTTTAAGCTTCGGAAGATGAATTTGACTTCTTCCGAAGGTAAAATCTCTTAGACAGTTATTTATTTTGAAGACATGTTTTCTTCCGAAGATAAAATTTTATCTTCCGAAGTATCAAAAATTTTCAAGAATCTAAGGAAAGTCTTCAAAAAGAATTTTACATCCAAAGAAAACATGAGCTTATGAAAGTGATGAACTAGACAACTTAGGACACACATATTTTAAGAAGAAATAATTAGAATTAGTTTTAATAAAAAGTCTACTCAAAGTTAATCATCCCAATAGCTGATATCAGATACTTAAATCTCTGTTCATCAAAAGCTTTTGTGAACAGATCAGCATATTGTTCATCTGTATGAACTTTGACTAGTTTAATTAATCCTTTTTCATAGTTATCTCTTATTAAATGATACCTGATGTTGATGTGTTTGGTCCTTGAGTGCTGCACAGGGTTCTCAGTGATAGAGATAGCACTATTGTTGTCTATGTGGATAGGAGTCTCTTTGAAGTTAAATCCATAGTCCAGCATCTGATTTTGAATCCAAAGCACTTGAGCACAGCAGCTTGCAGCAGCAATGTATTCAGCCTCAGCAGTTGATGCAGACACACAGGATTGTTTCTTGCATTGCCATGAGACCACCCTTCCACCAAGGAATTGACATCCCCCAGATGTAGACTTTGCAGTCATATTGCAACCACCATAATCACTATCTGTATAGGCATACAGATTGAAATTTGGATTCTTTGGATACCATAGACCAAGTGTTGAAGCACCTTTGAGGTATCTTAAAATCCTTTTCACAGTGATTAAGTGAGACATCTTAGGGTTGGCTTGATATCTTGCACAAATACATGTAGCAAACATGATATCAGGCCTGCTAGCTGTAAGATACATAAGAGACCCAATCATAGCCCTGTATAAGTGCTCATCTACACACTCCCCCTCAAGATCTGGACCAAGGGAGTGGTTTCTGGCTATGGGTGTCTTAGCAATCTTACAATCAGTCATATTGAACCTCTTGAGTATGTCTTGAACATACTTTGACTGACTTATGAAGATGCCATCTTCAACCTGCTTCACTTGAATTCCCAGAAAGAAGTTGAGTTCTCCCATTGAACTCATCTCAAATCTGTCTTTCATCAGCTTCTCAAAGTCTTTGCAGAGCTTTGGATTAGTTGAACCAAAGATGATGTCATCAACATATACTTGAACCAGCAATAAGTCATTTCCCTGTCCTTTGATGAAGAGAGTTCCATCTATAGTACCTCTTCTGTATCCATGCTTACAGAGATACTCAGATAGTGTCTCATACCACTTCTGGGTGCCTGATGCAGCCCATAAAGAGCTTTGTCAAGCTTGCAGACATAATCAGGATGATCAGGGTCTACAAAACCAGGTGGCTGTTTGACATAAACCTCCTCATCAATCACTCCATATAAGAAAGCACACTTTACATCAAGTTGGTAGACCTTGAAGTTCTTGGATGCAGCAAATGCCAGGAATATCCTAACAGCTTCTAGTCTTGCTACAGGAGCAAAGACATCAGTGTAGTCAATCCCTTCTTCTTGTGTGTATCCTTGAACAACTAGTCTTGCCTTGTTCTTGATGATGATTCCCCTATCATCCTTCTTGTTTCTAAAAACCCATTTGGTTCCAATGGTAGTCTTCCCATGAGGAAGAGGACAAAGGTTCCAAACTTTCTGCCTTTTGAATTGAAGCAGCTCTTGTTGCATAGCTTCAACCCAACTTCCATCCTTTAGAGCTTCATCAACTTTCTTGGGCTCTATCTGAGATAAGAAACAAGAGTGAAGACAAACATTTGCTTCATGGGTTTGTCCTCTTGTTCTTACCCCTGTGACAACATCTCCAATGATGTTTGTGGTGGGGTGAGACTTGTGGATCCTTAGCTGAGGGATCACAGCAAGTTGTTGAGAAAGATCTAAATTTGAGAAATTTAAATCTGGTCTTGAAGATTCACCCTCCACATTATCACACTTATCAAGATTAACTTGATCCAATGAGTGTGAGACATCATTGATGTTGTCATCTATGGTATGGTTATTAGCATCAAGAAATTCCTGATCACTATCACCATCACCATTGTTGTCTTCTACAAGTGAGGTGTCTTTATCTGGTTGAGAGGCCTCTGAGCTGGAATTTGAAGGCATGCCAGATGTATCAGCTGAATTTGTCATTGTTGTGCTGATAGAAACCTCATTTGCTGAAGTAGTTCCAACTGGAGCTGAAGATGTATGAGTTGAAGGTCTTCCTAGCTCAAATCTTGGATCAGGATCACCTGTATTTAGATTTTCTGCAGATCCTGAAACATGCTCACAAGATTTGTTAAAACAGTTGGTAACTAAATCAAGATCAAACAGCCAATCCGGACCAGAACCAGCCACACAAGGAGTGTGCTCATTGAAAGTCACATTGGCTGACTCCTCAACAATTCTAGTTCTGAGATTGTATACTCTATAAGCTTTAGCTTGAGAAGAGTATCCAATGAAATGTCCATCATCTGATTTCTCAGCAAACTTGGCAATTTGATCTTTGGTATTCAAGATGGTGCAGGGACATCCAAATGACCTGAGAAAACCAATGAAAGGTTTTCTCTTGTGCCAAAGTTCATAAGGAGTCTTACCATGTGTCTTAACTACTAAAACTCTGTTTTGCACATAGCAAGCAGTATTGACTGCCTCTGCCCAGAAGGTGATAGGCAGTTTAGAGTCAGACAACATAGTTCTTGCAGCTTCAATAAGTGTCCTGTTTCTCCTCTCAGCAACTCCATTTTGCTGAGGAGTCCTGGGAGCACTATATTGTCTTGTAATACCCTTTTCATCACAAAATGCATCAAGGATTTGGTTCTTGAATTCAGTTCCTGATCACATCTTATGGTTTTGACCTTGTGATCACATTGATTCTCAACTTTTAAGATGAAATTCTTCAGAATCTCAGGGGTTTCATCCTTAGTTCTAAGGAAGAAGACCCAAGTGAATCTTGTAAAATCATCTGTGATCACCAGACAGTAAGAGGTCCTTCCTAAACTCATTACACTGGTGGGGCCAAAGAGATCCATATGTAACAAGTGTAGGGGAGTAGTGATGGAGTTCTTTTCCTTAGGCTTGTGAGATACCTTGTGTTGCTTCCCTTTCAGGCATGCAACACAATGATCATCACTAGTAAACTCTTTCTTTGGCATTCCAGTTACCAGATCATGTTTAATTAATTTATTCATGTTCTTAAAGTTTACATGGCACATTCTTTTATGCCATAGGAAAGACTCATCACTATTTGCTTTAGATAGAAAGCATGAAACTTCTCCTGAGGGAGATGTTTCTTGCAAATCCATCTTGTACATGTTCCCTTTCCTGGGGGCTCTGAGCAGGATATGCTCATGAGGAATGACCACACCAGGTTTGAGAACAATGCACTCATGCTCAGTAAAGAGCATGTTATGACTCTGATCACAAAATTGGGATACACTCAGAAGATTGTACCCAAGCTCCTTAACAAAGTTTACCTTCTCAATGCTGAGCTTACCATTTGTGACCTTGCCCCTTCCAGAAATGTAACCACCTTCATCTCCTCCAAAAGCAACTGGTCCTCCATCAATTCTCTCAAAATTATGGAGTAGAGACCTATTGCCTGTCATGTGCCTGGAACAGCCACTGTCAATTATCCAGACATTCCTGTTTGTCTTGAGCTGTTCCTGCACAAAGAAAATGATTAGTTACATTTGGAAACCCAAGCCTTACTTGTCTTGGGCTCATTAATAGTAATAGAAGGTAATGCAACAGTAATAGATCCTATGGTTGTACTATGGGGATCTTCAGCTGTTGTTGATGGAGAAACCTCAGTCATTTGGTCTTTCTTAGACTTCCACACCACCTTTGGAGTCTTGGACTTGACCTTCAAAACCTTAGAAGCTTTTGGAACTTCACAAGTTTTGATGACTGATCCTTCGGAAGAATCTACAGTCACTGCAGCAGACTTTAGTGCTTCGGAAGAACTCCTTTCTTCCGAGACCAACTTTGCTTCCGAAGGTAATTTTCCATTTACCTTCTTCTTTGATTTGGAGCTTCCGAAGGAAACAGACTTTCCTTCCGAAGCTTGAGACTTCTTGAGACTCTTTGAAGTCTTTGTTTTAGTCATGTGGACAGTACTTTTAGGATTGTATGGGCAATCCTTAGCAATGTGAGAAGTACTTTCACACATAACACATAACATTTTCTTCTTCAAAGAAGTCTCCCTTTGAGAGCAAGACTGGCTTTGGTCACATCCCTTCTCCACCTTCATCTTGGTAGATGCTGAGACAGTTCCTTTGGGCTGTGAACTGTTCTTGGAGTTTGATGGTCCAGGCTGTGCAGCAGTGGTACACAGCAGCTCAGTCTTCTTCTTGGCACTGAGATGATTTGAACAAGAACCATGACTCTTAGCTGAGGAGTCTTGGTTGATGTCTTCAGTCCTTACTACTTTGAAACCTGCAGAGATAAAAACTTGTTTCTGCTTAGCATCAAAAGTAGCCTTGATTTCTTGAGCCTTCTTTGCCTTCCTTTTGCTCTTTCTGATCAAGTTCTTTCTTTTGGACTTGGTCATCACAGTTGATTTCTTCTCCTCAGAAGGATAGTGGCCCTTGGAAGAATCCTCTTCTTCACTCTTCTCAGAGGAATTCTTCACTATCACTTCTTCATCATCCTCACTTACAGGATCTATGAGAGGAAGCTCATCTTCACAAGTTCCACACCTAGGAGATCTTACAGACAAGATTGTGTGTGGAGGAGCTATCTCATTTGATCCCAGTCCCTGTCTATTTTGATAACAAACCTTGTTGTGCAGGGATGAGGATATCATGTTCTTGAAGGTCTCTTCTTCAAGAACACTCTTCTCTGCCTTGGCTTTGCTGATCACAAGCTCAGCCTGGCACTCAGTTAACTTAGTGATGAGATCTTGGATCTGAGTTCTGAAATCTGTATGTTCATGTTTTAGTACTGAAATGGTTTTCTCCAAGTCCTCTATCTTTAACTTGTAATCATTTTCAGACTTTCTAAAATCAGATTTTAATATATTTAATGACTCAAGATCAGATCTCATCTCTAGGTTATAGGACCTGTATCTATTTACTTTAGCAATGCATTCAGGGGAGCAAAGATGTTCCAATACCTTGGCTTCATCATGGTCAGCCATCAGTGCTTGGTTTGGAGAAGCATCCTCCACCTGAAAACTCCAGTCAAAGCCTCCTTCTTCAACAGCAACAGCAGCATGTTGCTTTGTCTTCTCAGCCTGAGGAGCTTTGTCAGTAAAGTTTGGTCTGGGTTGTGTTTGGCCCCCATTTGCTTTAGGTGCCTTACACTCCCTGGCAAAGTGACCCATAAGGTTACAGTTGTAACACTTAACTTTGCTTTTATCCAGCCCAAACTTACTACTGGTAGCATTGCTTGGAAATCTTCTTCCTGTCCTCTTGTAGAACTTCTTGGCTCTGTGAGTGAGGAGAGCCATCTGCTGAACTATCTCCATGTATTCCAGGTCATCTGGATGGATACAGTCCAGGTCTTCAAGAGTGAAGAGATAATTCCCACAGCTTTCATCTGCAGACACAAAGGCTTGAGAAGAACTTGTCTCTTGGAATGGGCTTCCTTGAGTAAAGTTCTCCCTTGGTGTCTCCGGGAAGGTGATGAAAGGACCCTTTTGTGAGTTGTCAGGGTAGCATAAGAGATGATGCTGAGGTTCTATGCTGTCCCTTTCAACCACATGAAGGGCTGAACCCATTTGATTGTTGGAGTTGCCAGATGAACCTTGCATGTTCATCTCCATCTGGTATCCACTGAGAATCCCATACAACTCTGTAAGAGTAAGAGTCTTAAGGTTCTCAGTCCTCTTGATCACCACACAATAGTGTGTCCATTGCCTAGGAAGTGAGGACATGAACTTCCTTACAATGTCCCTGTTCTCAAGAGGAACTCCTCCATCCACTAGGGTATCCACAATCTCAACATACCTGAAGTATTGTTGGGTCATGGTCTCACCTGCTTTGAAGGTGAAATTTTCAAACTGCTGCTTCAGAAGATCTTTCTTGTTCTCCTTGGCTTCAGAGGAGCCTTCATACATCAGCTTCAGTGCATCCCACAGCTGTTTGGCTGTCTTGCACTTCTTAAAACCTCTGTATACAGAGTTTGGGAGAGCAGTCTGAAGAGCAGTCATGGCCTTCCTGTCAATCTCTACTCTTTTTCTATCTTCATCTGAGTAGTTGGCCACATCTTTAGGAATCATACCAGCACCAGTAGCAGAGGGGGTGCTGGGTATGAAAGGTCCATTCTCAACAGATTCCCACATTCTTGAATCAAGAGACCTGATGAAGCCTTCCATCCTCATGCACCAGGTGTCAAAATCATCAAGAGTGATCAGTGGGGATTTGTTCATGGTTCCAGTCTCCATATCAGTCTTAGAGATGGCAGCCATTTGAAGAGTTTAGCTTTTGTGTGTGTGAGGGATCTTAAGATGGTTAGATCTTATATCAAGAGCCTGGAATGCTCTGATACCAATTGCAGGACCGTTTAAGGGCTTAAGCACAATTACAACACAACAACACAATGAGGAGATTAACTAAGCTCTAATCAAACAGTGAACTGGGTAACCAAAGGTGATACAAAGAACACAAGTAAAGCAAGAGACAGAACAAGAGAATATGGGTTTCAAGGAGGCAGTATATTGCTTTCTCAAGTTCTTTTACAAGTGTTACAAAGCATAAAGAAAAGATACAAGAACTTGAAATACTTATACTACAACCTACAGCCGGCTATACTTTGAAAGCCAGCTGGATACAATTGACTAGACACTAACAAAATCAATTGTAGGATCAAAAGGCATATCTGCCTTTTGACCTTGTGACTATGACATGCCATAGCTCACATCCTTATACAATACAAAAAGGATAAAGTACATAAAGTGGAAAGTTGAAGACTCGAGACCTCAATGTACAGTTACCAAAAGCAAGACCCTTTTCACCAACTTATGTAAGTTGGTGACTTTACAGAGATGCAGCGGAAAAGGTGCTTTATGGAACAGTACATCAGATAAAGCATGTGTACTAAAAGTCTTCGGAAGAAATCTGTCTTCATAGGTAAAAGCTTCGGAAGACTTTGTCTCTGAAGCTTCGGAAGACTTCATGTTTGGCTTCGGAAGATATTGGTCTTGGCTTCGGAAGATTTTACACTTAGAGTATTTTCTAATGCTTTGTGTAAAACTTCCGAAGCATTCTTCACTTCAGTACTTAGTGCATGTTGCTGAGACACTTAGGCTGTTTTGGGTTGCATCAGACTTCAGGAATCCTTACAGTATCACATAATCAAATAACCATATAACATATTAGGTGATCTATAATAGATAGTATGTGTTACACATGACGGCATTATGTGGTATATAATGGCAGAGGTGACAACTAGGGTCTTAACCCATGCATTCTGTCATTGCATTGAAAAACGATGGCTACAGCCTGAAGGTGTAGTCGTTCAATCAACAAGGACAAAGAAGGAGATAGCCATGATCGGGAGGAGGGTGAGCGAGACGATGGTGATGGATTGTGGGGTAGTGGTTGACATATCATTAGGTATATGTCTATGAGAATGTGCGCGTGTGTTAGAATTAAGAAAATTAAATAAATGAAAATGAAGAAGAAATGGCCATGAATCAATAAAGTTGTTCTTTTTCCTTTAGATTTTTTTTACTTTAGTACACATTAAAATCAACGCTTACCATTAAACATGTGGTGGTCATGGTTCACATCATATCATCATTTGTTATGAATACGCATAACGGATAGACACCTATGTACGTAACTATACATATGTATATTACAACCATGTGTGTCTACATGTAGTATATATAACCGAGTCAAGATGATTGAAATGCATAATTATCAAATCAGAACATATATTGTTGGTGATTTTAGTGTTATCAAGACATTTTGGGTAATCAGGTGTTACTTGAAAACCAAATGAGAAATCATAATTAAAATTTTATACGAACTAAAAGGTGTGAAGTAAAAATTCAGTGCATATTATTACAAGTTTAGACACTAAAATCTTTAAAGTCGTGCCTCTAAACCATAGGGGTTTTGAGAGAGAATGCCCTTAGCAGGGCTCATGGTAGATCATAATGAAGTTGTTTACTGAAGTTTCAACTAATGGTTTCATCTATAATAACTGATGTAACTATTATAACTGATACTTTCTGACAGGTATAACCACCAAGCAGTTATACTGTTTTATGAAGCGTTCTAAAGTTTTGTTGTATTCCCACCTATCCAAAAAGATCATCTGATCTATTTAATGTCTGAATCAAGACTTCGCTTTTCACAAAAAGTAATTTCTCATTCTTCGTAAAAACACTTTATGTGTTATCCGATTATTGACTTCATGTACCATCAAAATACTTCTATATGAAATTGATATACACGATTCAAAAGGCCATCCAAGTTATACGGAATTCAAAACTTACATTTTGAATATTGTTATAATCTTTTTATTAATAATGTTATAGTATAGTCTAACGGCATGTAACACTATTGATTATAAAGAGCTTAAGTTTGAAAGATAAAAGTACAAACAAAGGAAATATCTCAAAAGTCAGAAGTTTGATGGTAAGTGGAAGCCAAAAGGAACTAATGAGAGTGGTGAGTGGGTGAGAAAGGGCTTTGGCATGTTTAGTGGAGTGTGGTGGAAGAAGGATAATATGGCAATATTGTCATGTTCAATGGATTTTGTCAACTGTCACCATGTTTTAAGTTTAGGTTTTAATATTTGCTTATTACGTTTTGGAATCTTAATCATGTCATCATATTTTATGGTTGGATGTAAGTTAATTATTGTTAATTGACTTTAAAAAAGTAAAATGTATCATAGTAACAAACTCGATATAATACATTTCACTTTTTTTTTTGAAAAATAGTATGCAACTCTACTAAATTAGATTATCAGTTTGTTTTGGTTTTTAGTTTTATTTTATTGTATAAGATAAAATAAAAGGTGAGCCGGCAATCTAAAAATTGTCAAGTTAAAACTAAAATAACAATACACATGACTTTTCGTTATCCGAAAATAACCGTCTTCATAAAAACTTTAAGCCATGATTTATAGTTATACGTTCGTTTAGATTTCCTGACGTACGCAAAAAGTTGATAAATGAAACTAGTAAGACTATTGGTATCAGTGCTTTAAGAACCAGACCTAAATAAGTTCATTGGTTCAACCGATTAATCTGATATCAAAAGCCAGTCGATAAACAAAGAGACGAGCCAATTATATATATTTTAATAAGTTTTCATCAACTTTTCTATTAACTCAAAACCGACTAGGTTATTCATGCTTGATTCATTA
The DNA here is from genome assembly GCA_025215565.1 of Flaveria ramosissima. Lineage (NCBI taxonomy): Eukaryota > Viridiplantae > Streptophyta > Magnoliopsida > Asterales > Asteraceae > Flaveria > Flaveria ramosissima. The sequence continues at coordinate 75,055,546 of CM046035.1, forward strand.
GCTCGTAACCACTTCGACACACACCCACGACTTCTAAATTTAAGTCGTATCGATCTACTTAACAAAACAATGCTTTATACGGAGGGAGGTTCATAACAGAAACAAAAATTTTCATACTATTAAAAGATTTACATATATAAAACATTAAATATCATTAGTGATAATAACTTAGATAAGTGATTGTGACTTGATAATCATCTACAAAAGGCAATGAAACGTATCCTCTATAAACTATGAAATCAATCATCACAATAACTCATGAAATTGTTATGCATACCAAATCCCCAACGTCCGACGACACAATCGGATCAATCGAAAAATCTATAACACCAGAGTCGCTTTCAGTCCAACGTTGACGCTAATTCTGGAATCCACTTTATCACTTTCAACTGTTCAATACTCACCTTTGATGACCGCTGTTGTTCGATATACACCCTCTTTTTCTCTCTCTAGCTCATCATAATCATTCTTTTCGTCAATCGGTGTCAATTACTGTCGATCGGTTAGATTATACGAGGTGGGGTTTCAGTAATTCTGCAATTTCATCGATTATTCTGCGAAAGATTGTGACTTTTCATGTGGGATCTTGTTTTTGCTTGTGGGAATCGATGTTGACTGTCGATTTTGGGGTTTCACCTTGGTATATATGTTGTTTTGTGTACTTTTTTACTTGAATTGCGAATTCACGTGAATTTGAGACATTGTTGTTGATTATATTTGCTTTTTGTGTGATCGATCGTGTTTAATTTTAGTATGATTGTCTAATTTGGGGTAATTTGTTAAACCCTAATGGTATGATTGTGTGGGTCGCCTCTGATTTCTTTTATTTGCTTGTTATGTAGTTGTATTCTGGTTACTTGGTTGATTACTGTGTTTTTTAATGTAAGTTTGTGGTGATTTTTATTGTGTGAATGATGATTGCTGGATATTTTACTGATGGGTTCAATTTGAATCACACTTTTGTAGAGATTAAAGCTGATCAAATTGCATAATGGGATCCTTGTGTTCTTGTTTTCGTGCGCCCGAGCCGGATGATGAAAGTTTAGACTCCGATGATGATGAACAAGTTCAAGAGTCGAGTGATGTGGCTACTAGGAATGCACAGGATAATTTCACTTTGTTCATACAGAATTTGACCAATAAGGTTAGTTTTTTTGCAGGCTATGTCTGCTTAATGTTATTTGAGTTACATTATGTGACAAGAAAATATCTAGCTTTGTATGCAGCCTTTTATAAATCGTAGTGTTCTTTCGGTTTTTGACCACTAATCTGGCTCCTTTGAAGCTTATTTTGATAACAATTTGTGATCTTGATGAGACTCTTTCATCTAGTTTTGACTGTGTTTGCATGTTCTCTTATCTAATTGCCATAAGAATCTTAAATTCCTTCTGATAGCTCTAGTTTGTAATTATATCTGTATGCTTCTATATCGGCCTCGATGTTTTTAGTAGTAACTAATGCTAATAAGAACATAATGTTAGTAGATTCTGCGTTTGATGATAACTCATAATTCCAATTATCATGCACCTCTTGACATATGTGTAAAATCTTTTAGTGTATAAGCGTATTTGTTCGTAGCCTTATGGAACATGATGACTAACTCTGTTTTCCTCGGTGAATTCAGACAATATAAACGTCATTTTGACTAGAGTTTTTTTACGTCTTTTCTCTAGGTCTAGTCGTGCACTTTCATGACATTGCTAATAAATCGCAGTTTGAGACATCTGATCTAATGTTTCTTTTGTGACCTAAACCTTCTTTCAAGGTTATTATCTTGCTTGCATACGACAAAAGTTTACAATTTTATATTTTAAAATTTTAAGTATCATAATCATATATGTTGCCATATGTGGAACTCTCTTAATCTTGGCTCTGACAATTACTAATTTAGATGATAATTAGACAAAAATGATGTAATAGATATGGCTGTGATGGTCTAAATGTATGATTAATATATGTCTTTATTTAGATATGGGAGTGAAAAGCCAAGAACATTCTGTGATCTCTGTTTTGCCATTTCTATATATTAATCAACAGTATATGTTTTATTTTGAGGTCTGTAAAATATCTAAAGTTGTTTGATAGGTTCACCGATATTTATAGACTCCTTATTATCAAATGTCGAAACTTAGTTTGTGTTACCAATTTTAGATGCTTCTCATATACAATTCCAATTATTGATATTATGAAAAAGCCATAACCAGAACCATACCTAATACATCCATCCGTAGCACAACTAGGGGGATATTATGAAAATGATAATAGCTAAAAAAATTTATATCCTTTTAGTTTATTAACAAATTACTTATATTATTGTTTCTAATAGAAGATAAGTATTGTTTTTAAATTTATACCTTGCGCTTTTTTGGTAGTTACTTAATATATCAAAGCTGCCAAAACTAGAGACACAATTGGTTATCTGAGTATCACTCCGCTAAACGAGAATAGCACATCCAGACATTGCCTATCGCACCCCATTCTATTTGATTCTGATTATTTAATATCACATAAAAAGTTCCAAAGTTCACGTCCAAACATCCCTATAGTTAAAAACACATGTAAATGAGATTCTGATAGCTAATGCTTCATCATTAGATTTGACCTACCTACAAGTTATCTTTAAAACAAGTTTCAAAACGCAAATTCAAACAACCGTATAGTTGAAAACCAAACCAACATAAATATTAAATCTTGATAGTTAATGCTTCATGCCTTAGAATTCACTTCCTTACAAGTTATCTTTAAAACAAGTTTCAAGATGCCGCTATAGTTGAAAACCAAACCAAGACAAATTAAATCTAAATAACTATACATCATGCATTAGATTTCATTTCCTTACAAGTTATCTTCAAAATTTAGGGTTTTAACAACTAACACTGATTGTATCCTTCAAAAGTGTGAAGCGGTTCTTGGAAGAAGAGGAACGGAAACATCATCTTGGTTTTATCAAGGTCAAAGCTCTTCACAGCCTACTATAACACATATTGGTTCATCTGGATCTAGCAGCAGTGGTAGTGGCATATCTTTCATGAGGCATGCAAAAGGTTCAAGCCATTCACTCGTAGAACCTGAACCAGTTTGTGAAAGCAACTTTCAGTCAATGCCAAGTGAAGAGGGCTCAAAGAAATACCATGCCGAGATCCCTCCAATGGTAGCACTTGACAAAGTGAAAAGTAATTTCAACACAGTTTCGGTGGATGATGAGGATGTTTGTCCAATATGTCTTGAAGGTAACATTAAATAAGACATACTTTGACCCCTTGAGGTCAAATCTATTGCTTTTAATTGCAAAGTGTTTGTTTATTTACTTCATAGTTGTTAATATATAATACCGTCATCAGTATTCTTTGTTTTGAATGATCCACATTGAGTAGATGTGGCAAAATGGGAGGTTAGGTGACAAGACTAAAAACGGGTATTCTTTGATTCAGGTTGAACCAAGTCGGGTTGGATTGACCCGAAACACTTTTCTTCATGTTCTCTTGTATCTTAAAATATAAAATTTGTTAATTATGATCGTAAAAATTATATTTTTCAGCAAAGATCCAAAATATTCTGAATAAAAAGATTTAGGAAGTTGCACACGGTAGAAACACACTTGGGACTTTTCAATCCGATTGACCTGTTTGATATGTTTCCTTTTTAGCTATCTTTTTATTTATTTATTCTTGTAGGCCTATTAGAAATAAAACATCAACTCATCTGGATCTATTCATAAGTTAATAGGTTGAAAACTTTCTACCTTTAAATTGATGACCCTATATGGGAGTTAACCTTTGAGTTTGAAATATATATGTTGCAGAATATACCATTGAAAATCCCCGGATTATGACCAAATGCGCTCACCATTATCACCTAAGTTGCATTTATGAATGGAATGAGAGAAGCGAAACTTGTCCAGTTTGTTCGAAGGTAATGCTTTCTGTTAATTTTCTACCTGCCGTTTGACTTTTTATAGTCAAAAATCAAAATGGTTAAGTTTTGATCCAAAATTAACAATCCTTATTTGTTATGAACATTAAAATCTCTGTTATTTGTTATGTCGAGTTGTTGTCGTGTAATGCCACATCTCTGAAATCTTCCATATAAATGTGTACCTTAATATTGCATCTAAAGCTTAGTTGTTTGACCATAGAAGTCATAGATAACCGTTCTCGAGCTCTTGACTCTGTTCATCACTTTTATGTTGCCTCTGTAGTTGATGGTTTTCGAGGAGATGGCTTGATCGCGATACCCCTTTTGAGTTCACCATAAATGGTTTGATTACTAAAAAATGGCTTGAACAATGATCAAGGAAAGAAGAAAGCAATCTTGGAGACATATATTGCACATACAAACAAGTTTATGGGTAAAATGGTAAAAGACAAAGATTGATACTTTTTTACAGTTTCTTTATTTCTATCCCAGTTTTCTTCAAATGGTGAAAAATGGTTTTTGTTTTTATCAATTTCTGAATGGTATATAAATGCATGTTTGGATTTGTTTCTTTGTATATAAGGGGCTGCTTTTGTCATTTGCTTAAAAACATGTTTTTAGAGTATCAGACTTGATTGTTGTGTGTTCTTTATATTTTTCAACCAACCATAAAAAAAATCTCATCAACTCATATTTTGAACTATCACTATCACACCTTGACTACGCCTATTTTTCACTCTCACACACCGTTGACGTGGTTGTCTGCGTGATAACACTTTCTATCACTATCACTCGACTACTAATACTTTTTATCATTTTGGTGAAAATGTGCAATCATGCTATATCTCTACTTAAGAAGGAACTTGCGACTCGCATTTTTAGTTATACTGATTAGAGCGTAGGAGTGTGTAATAAAGATCTAACCTGTTAGATTTCAGGATATGGTTATTAAATTCTAGCCTCATTCAACAACTAAATTAAAACATAGGTGAAGTTGTTCATCTATAAATTTAAACAGGTGTCTTATGAACTTTTAGATAACATTTTTGGTTTTCTTAAAAGCCTGAATAGTAAAAGTAACAACGCTAATAGTAAAAATGAATAAGAGAAATAGTATTAATAAAAGCAATAACTAGAATATAATAATGATAATAGAACCAATATTAATAATGATCAATAATAAACTATTAACTCATATAATAATTGTTATTATTATTGGCTAATGTTATAGAACATTTTCTGTGGTTTGGTAAAAAGAACTTTTATGTTTAAGCGTCCCAACTTTAAAAATGAAGGTAACACCCCAGGAGGTCTTAGAGCATTCACATTAAAGTCTCTCTTTATATTCATTTTTATTGTTTAAAGATTTGTTGTATTTTTCATCTTCATCATAATCTTTAGAGTTCTATAAATAGTAATTCTATAAACACAAAGATTCACTAGCCATTAATCTTTATATTTTTTGCGAGTGTGTAGAAAAGAGAAAAAATAATAATATTGGGGGTGTTTAGTTGGAAAGAATGGACTGGAAATGAGAAACTAGTATAATTTTCAAGTAAAATTATGTTTGAGTGAGCAATTAAAAGTAAACCCAAGGGAATGTTTCAACTCAAATTTCTTTGGTTATGGAATTTCTAAATCCTTCCACCTAGAGAGGGAATTTGAAATTCCACAACCAAAGGAATTTGAGGTAAAACATTCCTTTGGGTTTTACATTTCATTACCAACTCAAACATAATTTTACTTGAAAATTATACTAGTTTTTCAATTCCATTCAATTCCTTCCAACCAAACGCCCCCTAAGTGTTTGTGAGTGGAATAAGAATAGAGATGGAGAATGATATGTGGGTGATTAAACAAAATTTAGAGATAAATGTAATATCTAAGTAAATTATAGAGATGAAGAAGAAGATGCTACTGTAAACTGTATATTTAAGGATCACAAAATCGACGCGGTTAGAAAGGATATAGAAAGATATAAAATAGGTTCCAATTAGGGCTATATCACTGCTCTGAACCAATAAATAATAAGGAACAAATTATCGGTTTAGTCACCTATTAGTTAATAATAGGGAGTGTGGACGATGAGTCGGGAGAAGCGATTGTTCAAATGACATACCAATTATACATGTATGGATCGTAAAAATAACTGACGTAACAAACTTGGATCACGACTGATACAACAGATGAAGACCACACGTAGAACATTTATATCTAATACCAAACAATAAAAAAGAGGAAGGACTTTCTCATTTTGGGTGATGAAACTCTGAACACTAAGTGTCGTTTTTCCAAAGAAGCTTTGCTCCTCTGGGTGCTAGGAGCTTCCGTGGTTCGCAAGAAGAAAAAAGGACTCATCCTTTGTTGTATCTAGAGCAAGATGATAAAGAGAGAGCTTCGTCTATCGATAACTATTCTTTTTGTCATTTCTTCATATACTTATTTCACTTTGTGATCGTGTCACAAAGAATCTTTGTTCTGTGTGATAAGGTTTGTGGACACCATCATTGATCCAGACCATTGTTCCCAGCTAAGTTCTGTACCAAAAGAAAGAATTCTATAGCTAGTAAATTTATTTATTTTTTTGAATACCCAACCAAAGATTTTATTATTAAAGGTTTTCCCGTTATGATATCGCTTAACACACCATAGGGTAGCCAAGAAAATGACATGTAAAAGTTTCTTGTGAACCTTTGCAAAAGGGCCATCGATTCTAAATATCCAAAACATCATTGCCATGTAGATGAGCTACTTAGGGGATTTGGTCAATCAAAAACCAGTTTCCATACGCAACTAGCCCAAGGACATCGAGTAAGCAAGCAGTCACATGACTCAGAGATGGATCCGCAAGCGGGCAGAGAACGGATGCTCTTTTACTTCCTAGAAAGTAAGATAAAGTCTTAAATAGCCAGATCCGATCCGGCGTGAAAGAAATTCTTGATAGGATTTAAAAGTCTATAAATATGATTGTTAGTTGTCTTGGACTTTTGGTTATATTTTTTAACATATTAAAAATAAAAATAAAAACATTATTTTTCCCTTGACATAAATTGACACAATGTGGTATCAATTACCCGACAATAGACACGATGGATTGTGTAGGGCCATAAGCATGTTGGTCTAAGTGTGTTTTTCAGGTTATTAGATCCATTTTTGAGAAATTGTTAATTGTTAAAATCAAAGGGAAAAAATCAACTCCCGTCACTATATTGTTAAAAGATTAAGGGCCGCTCAATGAGATTATTTTTTAACACAAACATATATTATATATAGACACGCATTGGTTACAATTCTAACGTGTTCATAATATGATATGACGAAATTAGTTGTTGGAATTTTATGTGAGACACTATTTTAGGTTACTATAGTGTACTTAAGAATACTTAAGATTATGTAATATTGGCACCAAGGACAGCGTAAAAATATTAGAGGCCAAAGCGAAGTAAACATTCGGGGCTCCTTTTCAAGTTGGGTCAAATGTTTTACGTCCTAACTGGTGAGGGAAAAAAGATATTGAATCGTAGCAAAGAAATAATATGCATCCATTGTGACCTATGATGGGTCTGTGAAATTAAAGATTTCAAAAATATAACTAGTGAGATTTGAACCTAACTGTAAATACGGTAGAGCTCTTGCAAATACACTATAGCAACATATTGCTAAAAAAGCAAATTACATGCTAATATCTACACTATAAATAACTTTTTTTTTCAAATGGAGCCCTAAACTAAAGCTTGTAATTTTCTTCACTAGGCGGCACTGACTGGTACAACTGATTTAGGTGACAATTTCGATTCGTACGGTTATAAATTTGTCAGTCTTGATAAACATCTAAACGATATCTAGATTAACTTCATTGACAACATATTGTATGTTCTTGATTTCTACAACCCATGTCCAACATAAGCTTTTAATATCCTCTTCAAGTCTTTCATGTGAAATATGATATTATATAACCATTTAACATGATTCGAAGATTCACCAATACGCTGGCCATGAGTTAGAACATTGATTTATAAATAAACAGATTTAAGTATGTGATTTATCAAATTTATGCACAAATAAATCATCACAAATTAAATAATAAACTATTGTTTGTCTTAAACAAATTTATGCTGGTGGAATACTGATTGAATTGTATGATTCACATACCCCCTCATGGCCTCATGGCCAGTTGTGTTTTATGCTGGTGTATTTTATGAATAAGCTAATTGTTTTGATTATCCATTAAACTGGACACTAAAGAAAGGGCTCTAAAATTTTAAATTAGCAAGAAAAATGTCATTTATTTGTTGCAAAAACCTTCTTTGTTTACATGAAAATACACTGAAGTTAATGTTCTAATTGTCTTAAAGGTACAATTAGAGTGGTAAGGTCTATTGTTTCACTAATAGAAATCAATGGTTTAAATCTTACAAGTAGGACAGGTTGGATAGTTGTGCTGACAGGATTTGTTACCTACGCCCCCCAAGAAATTTGGAGCCCCATTTTATATTTAAAAAAAATAAATCCAATAATTTGGGCTTTGTTTTAGTTTTTCTATTGATGGGTCGGGAGTCTTAGACCTATGTGAATAATTAGGAAATGAGAGATCACTGGCTGCTCTTGTTTTTAAGAAGAAAACACAATCAATTGATCTTAGTTTAGATTTATGCCCGGACGGTCGCTTCTACTATGGAGTTTATACTTATTTAATAAAATGTCATTTGAGTTGGTAGTCTAGTGATAAAAGTTAAAGATTCTTTACATACGATCATGATTTTAATTGAATTTCTTATTATGATAGAATGGATCAACTGAGTTCCTTATTATAGTTGCAAAAGGCAAAATCGATTTTGAATAATGAGCCATCACTTTAAAGTAAAAAGATGAAATTATTATTGAGGAAGATGAAGTAAATTATTTGACAGAAAACGTGAAATAATTAAGATGGTATTAAATTATTTAAATGTGAGGACAAATATATTTCAACAATGTTTTCAAGAGTAGTAGACCCAACCAAGAAGAAAACGAGAATCCCACCGTCTAAAGCAAACAACGAAACAAATGCTATTAATTTGAGTAGATGTGTGTAAGAGTCGTTTTAAAAATATATAAATTTGATATTAATGAAAAAGTAGAAGAGGGATTTCCATATGGTATGCATTGACCTTGTAAAGGCTATCGATAGTGTATTCGGTCGAATGATTAAGGATACGTTTTGAACGGAAAGGGGTTTCTTGGAATATAGAGGTAATTAAAGACATGCACGACGAGGCTATAACAAGTGTTTGAGCGCTAATGTGGGATTCCGACCTCATCTTGTGGCTACCATATGATTGTTTGTTCGTTTTGCGAAATAGTTTACTCATCATTGTATGTTAGTAGTAGATTCCAACTGCCACTATAGTACTATCTCATATACAAACTATCTTTCCATACGTTAATATATCCATAACATGCTCATATGATTAAGGCGGTGAGTTTAAGAAGTTGATGATTGTATCTTATTCCTCAGGTCTGTGGTCTCCATTTATGTTTTCTAAATCAAGAATGATTTTATTAAACTCATTGGTATAACCTTCAAAAGACTTACAAGGGATCAATTGGAATGCACAACAATTGGCCCAAGACTTCGTCATGTACATGATTCTTTTTATACGTCTCTTACTACTCTATCTCCAAGACCTAGAATCAATGCAATACGGGTTTTCTGCATAATATAATCATTATCCCTTCTAATAAAGTTTCAAGTAAATATGATTCGGCTCCAAGAGCTCTTGAAATTCCCTAACGCACAAAAAGTGCTCGCATTTTCAACCTCCATAACCCAAATCCGTTTTTAAGATCGAATATATCCAAATCAAGTTTCGCATAAACCATTCTAGCATCTGATCAGTTTGATCTATCGACATCCTTGTATTAAGCCGAACTAGACACTCAAACTAATACTAGTTGTCAACTTCAAGTTTAATAAAAGTGTCTAAAGAATGAAGATTAAATTGAAGAAATACGATCAAATGATTGATTGTTATTTTTTAAAGTAACGAAGAAAACGAATTGAAAATAAATTGTTATGGACCTCATTTCCTGCTCTTTTCTAAATCCCCTGAATCTAATCCCACATCTAGGTAAGAAGTAAAATATAAAAACAAAAATAAACAATAAATGATAACATGCACCACGTATAATTTGAAACTAAGCTAAAACAATGCTTATCAACACCACTTGCCATGAACAATCAATTGCTATCGGTCATCTAATTGCAACATTCTTCACATTGAACTTTAGTTAACTCATATATTTCACTTATGTAATACATTTAGTAAACACTTAAACATTTCCTTCTTACTTTGATAAATAGTCAATATAATACTTATATTAAAAGCTAAATCTTTTTAATTACTATATTTTCATAACAAAAATTCACACACTATTTTTATCTTGAGTTAATCACCATTTTAGTTCATGAGTTTTTGTCTATTTTGTTATTTTCATCTAAAAATATTTATTTTTCTGATCCCTGACTTTTTAAAAAAGTTTTTTATTTCCGTTCACTTTCTTTAACTTAGTTAATTATGCTTGTTAATTTAGGGACATTTAAGTCATAATACAAATCATTTAATTTAAATTATTGTTTGTACAATAACTTAAATGCTTCTAATTTAATAATTTAACAAATATAATTAACTAAGTTAATAAAAATTGATAAATAAAATAAAAACTTATTACATAACCAGAGACATAAAAAAATTGATTGAATGAAAATAAACAAACATTTAAAAAAAAATCTCTTTTATTTTCCTATGTAATACATGTAAATGACAGGAATTGTTAAATTATCACATATCTTTTTAAATCTACAAGTACTTAAAACTCAAAGCCGATCCAAAATTTTGTATTTGGTATAATATAATACAAGTGAAAGCGCCACGTGTAGCAAGAATTATTGGCAACCGTCATGTAAGAAAGTGTAACAATATTTAAATTAAATTTAATAATAATAATAATAATAAATCAGTCACTCACTCATCCTCTTAGAGAGAGAAACCCACTTCAGAGATCTGAGAGAGATGACTCCAATCTAAATCTAGAGAGAGAAACACAAACACCACCATTTCATTTCATTTCCTTTCATTTCATTTCATTCTTCTTCACCTAGTTGACACACACACACACAGTAACCTATACGCACAAAAACTCTGTATCTATACCCATACACACACATCTCCCATCTCCTATCTCCTACAGTGTGTGTTTGTGTGTTTGGTAAACCCTAGCGGATAAAGCGTTTCATTGCTTGATTGATGTGCGATTGAGTTCAGATCCGAGTGATGGACGAGGTATCTGGAGCCGGTGGTGACGTGCCGGAGATTCTGCACGGAGGAGACTACGCCGGTGGTAATGTACGGCCTCCGGTGGCGGAGACGACGCCGTTGACGGTGTCGGGATCTTTCAAGGACGGTGGGAGGGTTTCCGGTGTGGCTAATCGTAGGAGGAGCTCCAGGAGGCCCAGCTTGGATACTGATGAGTTTATAAACCTGCTCCACGGGTCGGATCCGGTGAAGCTGGAGCTCAATCGGTTGGAGAATGAAGTTAGAGGTGAGTAATGTGGATTGATCCGTGTGGATTGGGTGGTTTTTTGGTTGTTTGAGTTTGATGTGGTGTTGATTTGTTGTGTTCGTGCTCACCGGTGGGGATTTGGGTGATGTTTTTTTTGCAGATAAGGATCGAGAGTTGAGTGAAGCACAGGCTGAGATCAAGGCGCTTAAGCTGTCGGAGCGTTTGAGGGAGAAAGCTGTTGAAGAGGTTATGGTTTTTATAATCTGTTATTTTGTGTTGTATACTTGTATAGTGTGTGGTTTACTTGATGAGCTAATTAGTTTGAAGTTTGAATTAGTGGCTTTAGCTTCTTGGTTTCGTTTTGCACTGTCATTGTGTGCTTTAATTTAGCTTAGATGGTTGCTAGTCTTTGATTTGCTCATCTCAACTTCAAGTTCCATAGCCATACTATGTCTTGCATTGATTATTGTCAGCTGAGTATTCATATTTTAGTGTTTATGGATCTGTTTTAGTATGTGGTTATGAGATCTTAATTGTTTTTATGATGGGGTCTTACGCGAGGCGTATGTTTTTGAACTGTTAAAGTTGTTTATCGAAAATTTGCAATGTATTTGTTATAGGTTGTATTTAACGATTTAGACATTGAGCATATTTGGTATCGTTAAGTTCATATTAGCTTGCTGATTTAGATATACTGCATTTGGTCTGATGCTATGACTTCCACCTATTAATTCCCTCGTGGGTTTGTTGATGATATGCACTCCTTTTAGAACCACCGTACTTTTGCACATTTTTCCCCTTTTTCGATCTAATATGGTTTTGTACAAGTATTTTCTAACATGGTCTTGCACAGGTATTTTCTCAGTTGCGTCAAGCTGTTTGTTGGCTGTCATTAGCTCAAGTTTGTGCTAGAAAACAACTTCTGTATCCATTTGGATTGTAACAGTAATTTGGTAGAGAAGTTTGTTTTAGTATCTGAGTACAATTTTTTGTGTTGTTATCTTGGCGTAATTCTCGGGGCCTTGCCTTTTGTTTGTTGACTTGTTTTGTTTTGGGAGTAAAAGTTCCCTTTCGTACTCAGACACTCGTGTTTTCCATTAGCATTCTATTGGGGATGACATATTTATGAACACTAAGCCAGTTTAAACTTCACATATATTTATGTTTGCTAAGATTAAGTATCTGACAAAGTACTTGTTGCTAAGCTTGTGATTTCGTTATAATCTCATAATGCTGTTAACATTATTATTGTGTTCATTTGCCCTCATTTATCTCTTCTAATTCATATTTATATTTCAAGTTAAACCTGACAAAATCTTGCTCTGTCTTTCTCTATATACTTTAGCTAACTGAAGAATTGTCAAAGGTGGATGAGAAGCTGAAGTTGACAGAATCTCTTCTAGATACCAAAGTATTTCGTTGAAGCACTCCTATTTCTATAGATTCTTTATTAATTTCATTGTAGCTCAGATATTATAACTATACTTTCCGGCTATGTAGAATCTTGAAATTAAGAAACTCAATGATGAGAAAAAAGCATCTATGGCGGCTCAGTTTGCTGCAGAAGCCACTCTAAGAAGGGTCCATGCTGCTCAAAAAGATGATGATATGCCTCCAATTGAGGCAATCCTTGCACCATTAGAAGCCGAGTTGAAGCTTGCTCGACAAGAGGTTTGGATTCTCGGCACTGAATAATAAAATTTATCAAGTTAATGCTAATTGATTATAAACGATTGAACATTTATAACGTCGCCTTATTTTGGGTTTCAGATTGCTAAGCTGCAGGATGATAATAAAGCATTAGATCGACTGACTAAATCAAAAGAAGCCGCTCTACTTGAAGCTGAGAGAGCAGTGCAGGTTGCCTTGGCTAAGGCTTCAATGGTGGATGATCTTCAGAATAAGAACCAGGAGTTGATGAAGCAGATAGAAATTTGCCAGGTAAGATTGTTCTGTTTGCTTTCTGTCATTAACGACTTTTAATTGATTATCCTGATTTTCCAATATATATACCCACATCTTTCCTGCAACTTCTAATAGGAGGAAAATAAAATTTTGGATAAAATGCATCGTCAAAAAGTTGCTGAAGTGGAGAAGCTTACACAAACTGTACGTGAGCTCGAAGAGGCTGTTCTTGCTGGTGGAGCCGCTGCAAATGCAGTGAGAGACTACCAACGCAAAGTTCAAGAGATGAATGTAAATGCTCTACAAATCTATATTATAGTTAGGGGTGGAAAACGGGGGAGTTGGGTATTGGGGTCCAGTCAGGGTCAAAACAGGTAACTTTGTACATGTTAGAACAGGCTGGGTTGGTCAGAACCTTGACAATCTTTTTTATTTATTTCGTGGATTTTGGTAAATAATTAATGTGTTAAATGCGTTTAAAGAACTATTTTATTGCAGTAATAGTCTGAAACATTATCAAAGTGATTTACGAGATTTATGCATTTCAATACAGTTTTGGAGGTTTTGTGACATGTATGACCCGCTCAACCCATTTGTCCAGTTTCCTTTCCTTTTTAATTGAATCTTTTAACCTAAACATGTGACCTGTTAGAGATAAATCCCAACCACAAATGGGTAGAAATTGCAATCTTTACTTATATGATTAAGTTTTATATTTTTTGCTTAAACTATACAGGAGGAACGGAAAACTCTGGATCGAGAATTAGCTCGGGCAAAAGTTACAGCAAATAGAGTAGCAACAGTAGTAGCTAATGAATGGAAAGATTCTAATGACAAAGTGATGCCAGTAAAACAATGGCTTGAAGAAAGAAGATTCTTGCAGGTAACATGATATTTCTTAAATTTATTAAGCTTCTCCATGTGACATTTATTTACTTTAATTATTGACTTCTATTATTAACAGGGAGAGATGCAACAACTACGCGACAAGTTAGCTATAACCGAGCGTGCAGCAAAGTCTGAAGCACAATTGAAAGTAATATTCTGTTAATGACTGTTTATGAAACATGCTATGCGAATTCTAGTGACACTAAGTATTTTATTTTATGTAAAATTATAGGAAAAATTTCAGTTGAGACTCAGAGTACTGGAAGACACTTTGAGATCTCCAAACACTAATGGCCCTTCACGCCGCCAGTCCCTAGGTGGAGCTGATAACTTCTCAAAACTGGCAGCTTCAAATGGGATTTTACCAAAAAGATCACCATCTTTTCAAATAAGATCATCTGGTTCAAGTTCAATTTTGAGGCATGCGAAAGGTACATCAAAGTCATTTGATGGTGGTACGCGTGCACTTGACCGGAGTAAACTTATTTCAAATGGAAGTGGTAGTCCTACTTTTAACCTTGGCCAATCACGTGAGGGTACCAAGGATATTGAAGTAGTAAATCCTGATGAAAAACCGAGTGCCTCCTCAGGAGCTGAAACTGAAGATACGGTGCCTGGACTATTGTATGATTTGCTTCAGAAAGAAGTGATTGCTTTGAGGAAAGCTGGTCATGAAAAGGATCAAAGCATAAAAGACAAAGATGATGCTATCGAGGTTAATTCAATATTTGTTTATTTTTTATATGTGTTTCTATATTTTAATGTAAAAGTTCAAATTTTGAACTGTAATATTGGTTTCAGATGTTAGCCAAGAAAGTAGACACTTTAACCAAGGCTATGGAGGTTGAGGCCAAAAAGATGAGAAGGGAGGTAGCTGCAATGGAGAAGGAGGTAGCTGCTATGCGTGTCGACAAAGAACAGGATAATCGGGCTAAACGGTTCGCGAACTCCAAGAATACCTCTCAGCCGCTTCCAGCCAGGTATGCAAAATAAACGAATCTTATTTACTAGACAAGTTGAGCCAGAGCAAGCCTAAGCTCAAACTTGGATTATTTCGAGTTTTGTCTAAATCTTGAGCTTGGACTGTGAGTAATCTTTTTTATTTTGTCTCGTTTAATATTATTAATTATTTTATTTATATACATATGTAATTACTTTTATATATATTTATCATTATAATTCTATATATACACCATAACAGATGTTATTTAGGTATTTTGCTTAATAATTACATATATAATATTATTTATCATGTAATTCTATTTTTATTATATTTACATAAATAATAGGCTTGTTAAGGCTATGAGTGTAGTCAAGCTTGGAATATGAAACTTAGACTCAAGTTTGTTTATTAAACGGACTCCAATCTAGGCTCGACCTTGTTTATGCTTGATTACTTGAGTATCTCGTTAGGGTCTCGGCTCATTGAACCCCTAGCACTAATAAACACATATGTTCCTTTGGGTCACCGAATACTCTGTATATGTATGCAGGAATGTGGCACGCGGCGGGTTGACACGGAGCGGCCAATAACATGAAAAGGAGAATGTTGTTGTTGGTTTACTGTTATGATCTATAACTAGCATACTATTATCTCATTCTTTCAACTGACTGTTTGGTAGAGAAGCAGTAGACGGTGAAGATGAATATGACCATGAACATTGAGGATGAGCTAACCATTGTGTGGTTGTATAGCTGTTGCTGCCTTCTTACTTTTGGTTCTTATACTTTCTAGTGTGATTTGTGTCAATATTGTTGTTATTATCAGATGGAAGGGAGTGTTGGTGTTGTTGACTAGTGTTTATTTGGGTTTCCTAATATATTACCCATAGTTGTGCTCTTTGCAAAATCATGCAATGTGACCTTATTTTTTATCCGCAAGAACTTGTTATTGGAAAAATTCACGGGGATCTATCATTGCCTCGCTTGCCAATGTGATTAGGTAAAACGTAGCTTGTGACCTTGCGTTGGGGTGCAAGTCATAAAAAGTGTGGAAGTTAGGATTCAAATACGAGACTTGTGTTAAAAAGAGACTTGGATGCTTAACAATCGGTCATGCTCTTGAAGGTTTAAAAATCATGTAATGTCATGCAATGCGATTTTTTTTAAAGGTTTGAAGGTTTAATATCATGCAAACAAGCAATGCGATGGTGTGCAACGTGCCTTGGGCATCATACCATAAAAGAGTGACTGCATTATGCAATGAAAGTGACTTTGAAATAATGACTTGTATATCGTGCATTTTCACATGTTCACCCTGTTACGAAAAAACAAAACAATTTAAAAATCCAGTCCAATCACCGTTCTAGTTTACCGATTCTACTGATCTGATTGGTAACCAGACGGTTTAAATGGACCCAACCGGACCTGTTATGTAACCGGTTCCGGGCCCCACTAGTGGTGTGAGGTTATGAAATCAATGTATATAACTCTTCTTTACCTCGTGGTTGTTAAGGTCAAAGTCAAAAGAGTAGATGGATCATGGATGTGAATATCGGTGTCAGAAGAGTGGAAATGGAAAGAAGTACCAACACCAACATGATGCCACTTTCCCTCACGTGATGGTGGGTTGGCTTGGCAGGGAATATCAATATTTTTTGTAATATTAAATAGGTATATCCTTGGTCTTTAATGATTGATCTACAATTATTTATTTGTATAATATCCGAATTTATTAAAATAGTGGGTTAAATGATATATTTAAGAAGTGATCTTAAGCATAGAGGGGACACTCTAAAATCTTATAAGATTAGAGTGCATGCGAAGATAATTTTTTTTTTAACTCCCTAAAATCTTAGAAAAGATAACGGTACCACAAAACTTAAGTTCCTTTGCTTTTAAATTAAAATTAAGAATTTTATTAATAAAACCAAACAATAAATATATCTATCCTAATAATCTTTATACTTTTTGACACATGTCATACCCACATTCATTCTCCTATTTATTTTTCCGCCTAAACTATTTATTTTATTTAAAACAATCAAATAACTACTTTCCAAATATTTCTCTTTCTTTCTCTATATTATAAATCTAAGTTTTTCTTTAATCAATAATATTAAAAAGACATTTTTCATTAAACAAAAACTTAGTATTTTGATTAAAAAATACTCTTTATCAAAAACACATTTTTCTAAAACTATGATTTTTTTTTCTAAAACAATGAAACTATTTTAAGAAATTAAATTATTTTAAAAACCATTCTTATTATAGGGTAAATTTTTTATAAAAAAAATTACAAAACAAATCCGGGTTTTTTAAACAATGAAATATAGATAAAAATGAATTTTTATCAAAGCAAATGATTATTAAAACAAAATTTTTAGAAATTATAAAAATATTGTATCAATTAATTAAAGTATTTACTCATACGTAATTTTAGTTATATCTTATATCAAAATAACATTTTACAGTTTCTAACTTTTCATTTATAAATATTTAGTATTTTTCTTATCCAACCCGTGTAATACACGTGGTTAGTGATATGAAACTTTCATGAACAATAATCAGTTTTCTTTTTTGTTTTTTATTATTTATATTATTTTAGATATTTTTTAATAAATTCTAATATACAATGTGTTAGGACGTTGTGTTGTTTAATTTTATCTACATCTTGATATAAATTTTATTTAGAAACCAAGTAGGGTTAAAGTTTGATTTGCATATATAATATTGGGTACATAATATTTCATAAATTTTGAATATAGTTTTATGACATTTCAATTTTTTAGTACGTTTCGACATGAGTTTAATTTAAAATCAAGTTGTGTCGAATTTGTTTTTCTTTTATAACATTAGGTATATAATATTTTATAAGATTTTGAATTCGTCGTGACATTCTTAATATATGTTTCATTACGAATTTTATTAAAACCAAGCCTTTTCAACTCTAAAAGACTTATCAGATTCACGCCGCACCGCACAAGGCAATTCTACTAGCTTATATTATTTACGGAACTAAAGAAATTAATATTTATAGCATATAAGTACCACAACAGATTAATGATGTTATATTTGTTAGTTATTATACTATGGAAGTGTAAAAACTTAATACTAGTTACATGTCTATTTTTTAAAATTGTCACATTGCTTTCATAAAAATAAGGTTAATTACATAGATAGTTTGACGAAAATACATCTTTTGTATTAGTGTTTCTAAGTATCAAGTTGTGATTTCAATTTTGTAACGAGTTTAGGATGTAAGACTAATGTCTGTTAAGTTCATATAAAATGACCAAAATACATTTTTAATGAACTATTTGTGTAAGTTATTTATTATTTAAACTTGAGGAAATAGTTAATAGCTTTTACAAAAACCTAAACCTCCAACTCATTTATTGCCTCCGGTTACCTTCATTTCCCCACACACCACCGCAAGACCTACTACTAGCCACCATCGCCATCGCCATCACCATCACTATCACCATCACCATCACAATCACCATCTCCAATTTAGATGAAACCTTGAACGGTATTTTAACAGCCGCCCTCAACACCACCATTCTAACATAACATATCAAATCCGATCCATTCCACCTTAAAACCTTGATTCGAACTATAAAATACCTCAAAACACCTCACTTTTTCTTGATTTGGTTCCACTATGACAGGCTCATACACATTAGGATTAATACTGAGATTCAACCATGGTTTGTAAAAGCTCTAAGAGCTTGGTCAAAGACATACATGACAGGTTTGCGCTTACCACAAATTGTCCTATCTCTTCTCCTGTCACACCCAAACCGATAGCGAAATCATCGGGGTGGACGAAGATAAATCGGTTGTTCACACTACATGGCATTTAAAACGTTGAAATAGTTTTAAACACATATTTCATTACATCAAATATTTCAATAATTGTCTCACAAACATACAAAGTTCAAATAAAACTTAAAATAAATTATTTATTATCTAGGTCCAACAT
Source organism: Flaveria ramosissima (assembly GCA_025215565.1). NCBI lineage: Eukaryota > Viridiplantae > Streptophyta > Magnoliopsida > Asterales > Asteraceae > Flaveria > Flaveria ramosissima. The sequence goes on from CM046035.1 coordinate 75,074,720, forward strand.
TCTAGATGTGAGCATGTAAGAAGTCCATCTCAACTATATTTCCTTAAACTATATGAAAAATAACAAGTCAGCTAAAGGAATAATTGGTGAGTAAACATAAGTTCTAATATATAACATAAATTGATTGAAACAATTTAATTCTCATGGCAATGTCAAGACTTACAATTCAATAATGAAACATATGAGACAAGCTAAAACACAATCAAACCTAATAACGGAATTGACAGATCCGTAGACGAATTTTTATGATTAAAACACATGTATGAATCCGTTTTTAATCACCTTCGAATAATCAAATGGGTTGCATTTATCAGACCAATTGATCTATAATTGTTGTCATGGTTTGTATAAATTAATGATTGTGCTAACATAGAGTTTATCTAACTATTACACATAATTACAAGTAATAATATAGAATGATTTGAATTGAGTTTTCAATAAAATAAATAATGAATAACAATTGATTGAATATTGACACTTTATATTTTTAAATATAAAACACATGTAAATGGGTTATGAATACTTAATAGATAGTTATATGTAATTGAGATACTTACTAGATAGTTATATGTAATTGAGATAATGAATAGCTATGATATACCAAGATTCCTCACGGGTTAACCTAAGAAACAATATCCTATGTTAAAATATTATCAGATTTAAAGTCTAAATATTGATTAGGGAAACTAGGGTTTTAATTTAGGATTTGGTTTAACAAATAGTTTAAAATAAAATAATGTATTTGATTTTATTATATAACTTGGTTATATAAAATGGAATAAAATGATTAAGTAGTGGGATTTGAATAAAATAATGTATTTGATTTTACAGTTACTTTTTAAATTAATTTGATTAATTAACAATAACGTTCTGAATTTAAAAAATTGAAAAAAAACAAGTTTTCAGTAATTATAGGGGGCTTTAGAGGTCGAACCCGGGTAAACTGTTACGTGTGAGTGTTTTAAAAAATGGGCCAAGGCCTGGATCTGGTTTAAATCCAGATATCAAATTATAAAAAAAAATAATTTTCACAAATTGCATAAATCCTAGAATTCGATTTAAACCAATTGAATACCAAATTGATATTGTTAATGAAATTAAACTTGGGGCTTTGATTATACACATGTAAACGAGTGTGTGTGTGTGTGTGTATTCAATTACCTGATTTGGTGTAGAAATGTTGATAGTAGAAAGAATAATTATTGCTGTTGAGATGAATCTAGATTCAAGAGTGCGATGATGATATACTTCACTTAATGATTCGAGAAGCTTTAGAGCCCTCGATCGATTGGAGTTTAGAATGATCAAAAGATACCAGACAACACAGTTATAGATCCGATAAGAACACAATGAGGAATGTCCATTGTGTGTGTGTTTTAAGTGAGATTGAGTTTGCTGAGAGTTAAAAGGATTTGGTTAGAAGGTTTAGCCTCGATTATATAGCAACAATTGAAGTTGTATCGATGCGGACGCGTTATAAGATTGATTAGGGGTTTTTAATTTGAATTGGTAATCATATTTGCAGTTACATATTCAATTGAATAAGTTATTTTGATCGCAATGATCACCAATGAGTTTCAAGTCAATTGATGGTCAATCAATTGAATTTCTAGTTGAAATTGCTTTTTATTTAGAGTTCGATAATGGGTCTCAGTTGAGTATGGTAAGATAATCAAATAAAAACTGCACAATGGTTCAAAACTAGTACATAAATGATGGGGGGAAAACGGTCAATTGTGTTAAAAACTTATTAATATTTGAGTTTCCGCATCGTCGGAGGGTACCGGAGAAGTGACCTAAAAAGTGGTCGACGAAGGAACGAAAACATATGTGTTTTCTTTTTGAACTTTAGTCCCTGTAGTTTAAATTTGTATTATACATATTATGTAAAAACCTTCTTAATTCAAGTTTTAAATTTTATATTTTAACTCTTAAACTTTTAAAAGCCCTAATTTGAATAACAAATCACATTATTAATTTAATAAAATTATATATTTTATAAATCTTCAAAACTTTACAATTTAGTAATTTTTTTAATTAAATAATTAAAATACCATAATTACTAAATAAACTCTATAAACCTAAATAAATTATTTTATAAATTATAAAATTATTATAGATTGAACAAATGATAGAATTATTAATTTGAACATCACCATAAATAAAATGATCACTTACATAAATGATTCAACGGGTTCAGGTTTTACATTACAAAATGGGTCACATGTTACATCTCCTATGTAAATTGAAGCAAAAAAACTAAAAATCCAAATCACTAAAAAAAATAGAAGCTAGAATACACAACCAACAATTAATCATTGACTAAAGAAATTGAAGGTTGAAGCTAAGAATTTAAAAAACCCAAATCGGTAAAAAGGACAGGTCCACATCATCTTCTCCAAATTCATATCGGAGTTTTGGTCATCTTTGTAGGAGAAAATTACACCGATGGCGCTTGAACTTTGCTCATATTTCAACTTTTGTCAATAGGTTCAAGAAATTACACGTTTAGTCCAAATATTTGGACAAATGCAACACCTTTACTCGATGATGGGTCAAACATGCATTAAGTTGATTTGTTAAGTTCCCTTCACATGTAACCACATGAGGATATTTTTTATTTACTTTTCTCTTTTATTTAATTATTGTTCTTCTCATTTTTAACTATTTACATAAACTAGGTTTGAAAAGCTTAAGAAGCAACAATGGTGGTTTGCTATTGTCGAGGTTCGCACCAGTTGAGCCGATCTTAATCCTGGATGCTGGTTCTACTATTGTTCTTTTGTGGTTAGTACAATTTTTGTTTCAATTTCAATTTTCAATGTGATTGAGTTCGCTATGATGTCGAGTTTCATTACACACTTCAAATTATCGGATTTTTGGATGTCGATCCAGCATGCATGTTTGTGCAATTGAGGTAATCCATGGTTTGTTGACATCGAATGACCTCGAAAGAAGAGTTTAATATCTTGAGTATGAGTGTGTAGTTAAATATCTTAAAATACTATAGTGCTTGAAGTAGTGCAGTAATGACTAAACCTGTCATTACAAAATTCAAGACCATCATCAAACTCTCTTCTCTTACGTTAAATTATATTATTTCTATTTTCAAAAATACTTAAAAACTTAAATTTATGTATACTTATTTTAGAAAATATAAATTGAAAATCATTTAAACTTAATTTAAAATAAAAAGAAAATTGTTTTTAATTAAAATAAAATTTAACCTTTTTTGTAGTATTCCCCATTTAATAAGAGACATTGACGTAAAACATATTTTTTAAGTCCTAGAAATTATGTTACGTGTCTTTTAAATTGCTTATTTATTATATAGTATAGACTTGCAAAATAAACAAACAATGTTAAAAATAAACGAGATAGCTCGACCCTTCTACAAAACGAGCCGAGGTCGACATTTCGGCTCACCGAAACAAACGAAAAGAGCCGGCAAACTCACATTATCATACAAGTCCAACGGCGTAACGTTACACGTTAAAACGTCTGTACTGATGCAGACGTGCACACTAGATCTCACCTCTTACATTAACAACCATCGTTCCCCTCAACCGTTTTTTCGTTCAAATCTCACTTTCACCCCCAAATCTGCATCTGAATCGAAACTCTGAATCACAAATCCATTCATCATCTACTCAAATTCCATTCAATTCAACCTACATTGTCGTAATCGATCATCAATCTACCATCAGATCTCAATCGGAAACAATGGCGACAATGGAGAGCTTGATCGGACTCGTCAACCGGATACAGATGGCCTGCACCGTATTAGGAGATCACGGTGGCGAAGGGATGTCTCTTTGGGAAGCTCTTCCCACCGTCGCCGTCGTTGGTGGTCAGGTTATTATGCTCCGTCGTCTATATCGATCTATGCGTTTTTCGTTTTATTGACCTAACATTACCGTTTGTGTGATACTAATGATAATGATAATGATAATATAATAATCAGAGTTCGGGGAAATCGTCGGTGTTGGAGAGCGTTGTTGGCAGAGATTTCCTGCCTCGTGGATCTGGTGTGTATGATGAATCTGTGTATAGATGATTAGTGCACTTGTTGGATTTAACTCTGTTAATTATTATTTTGTGGATGTTTTGTTGACCTGTAAGGTATTGTTACGAGGAGGCCATTGGTGTTGCAGCTGCATAAGATAGAGAGGGGGACTGAGTATGCAGAGTTTCTTCATGCTCCGAGGAAGAAGTTCACTGATTTTGGTATGTACTATTTTAGTTAAAATTGATTGATTTTTACCGTTTGTCTAGTTTCTATTGGGTAAAATGCAAACATCGTGTAGTAGTGTGTTTATTGATCGAATTACTGGTGCACTTAGCATGAGCAATTGTGTAACACTAACAAATAACAATCATCTTGTAATAGCAATACAATTAGAAAGGATATAAATATAAAAGATAAAGGAAGAGGGTTCAGCAATTTTTACAAAGAAGATTACTGATTTGTTTTCTCCCCTGGCCTGTCATGGTGTAGAATTTCTAGAGTCAGGTTATCTTTGTGATTTGCCTACTTCATCTATGCAAAGTTATGTTACCCATATGAGTGTGGAAATTTCAGAAAAGATGGGTTGAATGATGAGATATTTGGATCAAAAATCTCACATTTCTGAAAACTTGACATTTCGTAGGATTGATTCGATTCTCTCACTAGATGTTAGTTTAGGTCAAAATTTTGTATGATCATTTCCCTTCATGTCTGGACTAGATATGCAATAAATTGCTAGTCCCATTGAAGGCTGCACGTAGTATCAGTACACTTAAGCAGTAGCTCCTTTTGAATTACTATTAGCTACTCGAGTACAGGCAAACTATGGCAGGAATAAATGGTCAAACAAAATAAAATGATTTCCCATGTTTGTATGATGTGGTAAGTTCTCAACTTGGAGCAATGTGACCAACTCTATAGTTCGTAGTGAAATATAAACAAAAGATAGATTTGAGTTCAGTTCTAAAGAATCAGACAAGAAATATTATCTGATGCTACATATATCTAATAAACTGCGATGATCTTTATCATGGGATGATATGCTGACCTTATCATAATTTAGGTGGAACAAGAGCACCTAAAGATGTAACGTCTGTCTAAATAATTATAATAAAGAAATATTATATTTCTCACACTGTCTACATGAAAATCATTCTACTACATTTTGTCATGTAAATGCTTAACTCCGATGCATGTGTCACTTGATTAATTATATTGATTTGTATGTTAGATCACTAATTATTTTCTGTTCCTAGAGCAGCTGCTGTGCGTAAAGAGATTGAAGACGAAACAGAGCGTGTTACTGGGAGGTCAAAGGCAATCTCTAACCGTCCAATTCATCTCAGCATTTATTCTCCAAATGGTACTATCACTTTTAGTGTTTATATTTTCATCAATTTGGTTTTATTTATAAAATACTGAATTAATGTGAAAATAATAGCAACTGTAAACTCATCTTCTCCTTGAACCATAAGTTCTTTAAGCATAGAATAGAAAAAAACATGTAATCTATGCTTTACTAGTCAGTCATAGCATTTTTATGTGGGTTAAAGTTTTACGCTACTAATAAATGTTTTACGCTACTTGTACTTAAAAAGAAGAAAAAAGGAAAGAAAAGGGTTTGTTTGAGCCGGTTCTCTTTGGGAGCAACCTCTCTATCCCAGATAGAGATAAGCTTTGCCCTGAGCTCACCCTCTCCAAACCCTACTCCATGAGTGGGATATTGTTGGTACGTTTGTTTGGTTGTTTGTAAAGGTTTTTTGAAGTTTCTTTTATGGTTTTACTGCTTCTCTATAGAATGTTTGACTTTTGACATATTGGTCAGATTCCATTGTTTTTTTTCCTTTGTTTCTATTTGGCATACGACATCTTCATGATCTTGTCAGATGATTTATTTGGGATATATCAACATTAAGTGCATGATATTTGTTTCGCAGTTGTGAACCTGACTCTCATAGATCTTCCTGGGTTAACAAAAGTTGCCGTAGGTAAGAATTTACTACTATTTAGGTATAACTTAATTTGTTCTGCCCCAAGAGCTATACAATGACAGCGGTAATTGATGCAAGTACATTTAATAACCTCTTTGGGTTTGTGCAGAGGGACAACCAGATTCAATTGTTGAAGATATTGAAAATATGGTTCGTTCTTATGTCGAGAAGGTAAGGGAACTTATGGTAAATATTAACATTGTGTGTGTGTGTGTTTGGGCTAATTTTCAGTTGGTTCATCTAATAAAAATCTTTCACCTGTAGCCGAATTGCATTATATTAGCAATTTCTCCTGCTAATCAAGACATTGCCACATCTGATGCCATTAAGCTGGCTAGAGAAGTCGATCCTACAGGTATTTTGGAATCAGACTTTTCATGATTCTTGAATTAAAATACTGAATTCTTCATTTTATATCTTATTTTATAGGTGAACGAACGTTTGGAGTGGTAACTAAACTCGATCTCATGGATGCGGGAACCAACTGTCTGGATGTATGGGTTTTATCACCTCACAAGTTTCTAGACATATTTTTCACTTTGATACCTTGTAACACTTTTTATGCATACTTGGTTTCTTAAAGCTAGAATCAGTAGTTGACTGCATAAAGATTAAAAAAATCTTATAATATAATAATAGGTTCTTGAGGGAAGATCCTACAAGCTTCAACATCCATGGGTTGGAATCGTGAATCGTTCACAAGCTGATATTAACAAGAATGTTGATATGATGGCTGCTCGACGAAAGGAGCAAGAATATTTTGAAACTAGCCCTGATTATGGACACCTGGCACCTAAAATGGGTTCAGTATATCTTGCAAAGCTTTTATCCAGGGTACTTGTTCCCACCACAACCTCCTTAAATGCTTGCTTACAGTTTCCTTCATCGTATGGTTTGACAAGTTTCTGATTTCTTTCTTGTCTTTCATCAGCATTTAGAAAATGTTATCAGGCAGAAGATTCCAAGCATAATTGCTTTGATTAATAAGAATATCGATGAAATTAATGCCGAGCTGGACCGTATCGGCAGGCCGATAGGAGCAGATGGAGGGGTAATGATTGATGAACTCCATTCAAATTAACTATTTCTTATGTACTAGAAGTCTAGAATGTTCATTATTGGACGTACTTTAAGTTTTCCTGTATGATTATCAACAGGCACAGCTTTATACAATCTTGGAAATGTGTCGTGCATTTGATCGTGTGTTCAAAGAGCACCTTGATGGAGGGTAATGCATGGTTTTTGATTGACATTTATGAGAGTTCTTAACTTAATTTGCTCATCTTATTCTATAAATGTAAAGATGAAACTAGCAATATAAAAGCGGGTTCTTTTCAGGCGACCAGGTGGAGATAGGATATATGGAGTGTTTGATCATCAACTACCAGCAGCGTTGAAAAAGCTTCCACTGGACCGCCACCTTTCAGCTAGTAATGTCAGAAAAGTTGTTTCAGAGGCTGATGGTTATCAGCCTCACTTGGTTGCTCCTGAGCAAGGATATAGAAGACTAATAGATGGATCTCTTGGCTATTTCAAGGGCCCAGCTGAAGCTTCTGTTGATGCAGTAAGTATATATGATAAATAAGTAGGACTAAGTTAATTTAGTTGCATGCAGCAACCTGTTCTTTTTGTTTGACAATTAAGAAAACTCGCACACGTGACGCGTCTCATGGGCTTAACGTATTTTCATCACCTCAGGTACACTTCATATTGAAAGAACTAGTGAGGAAATCCATAGCAGAGACGGTGGTAAGCAAATCATTACTTTGTTAATATAGATGTTCAATATTTGTGAGATGATTAATCTTTTTCATTTGGGGATGTCTTGTTTGCAACAAAAAACCAAGTAGATTTTTTAAAATATTAGTCGCTCTTTGCAGGAGTTGAAGCGGTTCCCATCACTCCAGGCTGACATAGCAGCGGCTGCAAATGAATCACTGGAAAAATTTCGTGATGAAAGCCGAAAGACAGTTACCCGCCTGGTGGAAATGGAATCTACTTATCTCACAGTAGAATTTTTTCGTAAAATTCATGATTCTGATAAGAATCTCAAAGATGATAAGCAATCAAACAGATCAGGCCCAAATGCAGCAGATCGTTATGATGATTATCACTTCAGGAAGATTGGTGAACACATTACCACTTACTCTTTTTCTTACGTTGTTGTTACTAGAGTGGGGCAAGATGGGCGGGTCTAGTAACAGGTCAAGAGGGTTTATGTTGAAAAGGGCCAGGTAGGGTTGTTTTGACCCGCAAACACTTTTTACGCCCATTCGTAAAACCTTTTATAAATCTTTAATGCATAAAATTTCATTACGAAAGCAACAATATGAAAATAAAAGTGAAGATTAGAGGTTGTATATATCTAAATAAACCTTGGCCAACAATCCATTCTACCCAGTAGACCCATTTCCCTTGTAGCTATTTTTTATTTTATTTTATTTTTTTGAATTGGCACACTTTGAGATAAAATGCAACCCAAACCAACCCATTCATTAGTATATGGGTCAAAATTGCCATGAGAACTAATAGTAAAAATTCAAACTTATGGAAACAAGATGTGTCTTATTCAGGTATATGTGTATAATGGGTTTATTATGATGCATATCATGCATTTCCAATGCCACATCTAGCTAGAGCTCCATAAAAGTTCAAAGCTACATCTTATTCTAAATGTATCAAGTGATTGTGATCAGGGTCCAACGTGTCTGCGTACATTGGTATGGTTTGTGATACTCTGAGGAACACAATACCAAAGGCCGTCGTTTATTGTCAAGTCCGAGAAGCAAGAAAATCATTGCTGAATCTCTTTTATGCACAAATTGGTAGAAAAGAGGTATGTTCCTCAACATTTAATCTAATAATTCCATGATTGGATATCATTAATAACCTATTACTATCCTAAATTAGACCAGAGCAGGTTTAGGTCTAGACCGAATGGCCCACTGTATCCAAGCAGAAACCAAACTGAAAACTTGTATGTCGGTTGGCTGTCAGTTTCGATTTGGATGGTATTTCGTTCATGATCCTGGGCGAGACCGAATGTGACAAACGATCCAGTTCATGGGTTGGGCTGTCGGTCTCTATCCAGTTTCAATCTGTTCAGTCCGGTCCAATCCACAGCCCATGAAAACAATGCAACACTCGGGCAAATTAAACCTTGTTTAGACAAATTATAGAACCATGAAAACAGTTGTATTTTCTAGAAAATGATTATAATGATTGATCAATAAACCTAACAAGATAGAATTTTTTATGTTCATTATGAAACCTTTTAGTCGATACTGAAATTGGGAAGTGGTGAAATTGTTTAAAAACTGAATATTTTTCCCTTTTGTTACGTTATTTTGATGCAGAAAGAACAGCTTGGTAAAATGTTGGACGAAGATCCCTCGCTCATGGAAAAACGAGAGACCTTAGCTAAGAGACTTCAGTTGTACAAGTCAGCCAGAGACGAGATTGACTCAGTCTCGTGGAAGTGAATGTGACTGAACCAGGAACAATGCTATCATGTTTGGATTTCATCAAGTTTATGGGTCTTGTTATGTTGTACTCTAAACCATATTCGTGACTTGTAGAGTGAGAGATTTACAGGAAAATATAATCAAATATATTGTATTGTTTCAGTGTTGAGCTGTGAAATAATATACAAACCTCAATACGCATTAGACAAGCTGTGTAATTATAGACTTACAGTATCTCAATACATACTCACTAGGTGATAAAAATGAAAGCAACACGCTAAATCACGGCCTGCTCGCCAAGCACAATTCATGCAGCTCGTTAAGAACCCACTCTTCGCCAGTGTGACCACCCAACACAAGAACCCGTGTACCACCGACCACACAAGTACTATGACCCCAAGCAAACTTTGGAGCTTGACCAGGCACGTTTAGAATCCTCCATGACGGTTTCTCCTCTGATGGGTCCAACAAGAACACCTGGGAAGGAGAGTGTAGGCCAGCAATCGAACCACCAAATATTATAACACGTCCACACGGCATACTCATGGCTACATGGTCAAGCCTAGGTGGTGGAACCACTGCACTCTGGGTTCCTACCCCTGTAAACGCATTGCATTCTAAAAGCCTCCATTGAGGCTTCTCATCCAACAGATCAATTGTGTACGCCTCGCTTGATCTTAACCTTAAATGGCCACTGTTAGCAAGCCCACCAAACATAAGAATCTTGGTCCTTCCATAGACCGAGAGCGAGTGTCCTAATCGAGAAGGTGGGATACGTGAGGTTGGAATCTCTCGCCACATTGGTTTTTCCATTGTGAGATCAAGCAAAAACGTGTCGTTGAGAAGAACTCCTGCATCAGTGCACCCACCTGATACCACTAGTTTCGAGCCTTCAATGGTGCATGAGCTATGCCAAGATCTGGGTAGAGGTGGACCGCCACCAAACACTTCTATCCATGTTGGTTGTTTTGCATCTAGGTCAAGAACAAACACATCATTCAGCAATCCTTGTTTCCCACACCCACCAAATACAACTAACCAAGACCCGTTAAGGCACGAGAGTGTGTGGCCCCACCGACCCGGTGGAGACGACTTCACACTCACCTGCCGCCACTGGGGATTCACGGCATCCAGATTGAGGACAAATAAATCATCCATTGGCTGCATGTTAACTCCTTCCCCACCAAATATAACTAATCGGTTCCCAGCAGCACACGCGCTGAAATTGCAACGTGATGGCTCCACCGCACCACCGACTCTTAGTTTCTTCCAACAAACAGCCTCGAGAGTGGTGAGTTCGCGAGCGAGACGACCCCAGCCTAACTTCTTTGTCATGTGTTCCAATGCACATGTAACTTCTCTTCCCCAAGCATTTTGGCACACCATTTTCCTAACATGCTCGTTTTTAGTAAGTTTACGAATTCTTCTACAAACAGATCCAATCGAAGCAACATCTCTAAGTGTCAAACGAGACAAAATGTTCTGAGCAATCACTTCATCAGAAAGCTGAAGAATCCCACATACCTCCCGATGCTCTGTATACTTCATCTGTCCAGTGTTCGGGGAATATTGACCCATTCCTCGATCCGGTTCATTCTTACAAGTTTCCTTAAAAACAGGGTATGATACACTATTCAGATCGATTTTGGTTACTGTAAACACCTGAATGCCTATTATGTGTGTGACTACGCCGTCGTCACCATGTATGGGAGCAAGCCTTAGGCGGTTCACAAGCGGCGTACCATCTTTTCTAAAGTTGAGAAGCTCTCCCTGGAAATCAATCCCTTCATCAAGGCATCTTCTGATCTCGGAAACACAAACCGGGTCCACCAACGGGTGCCGCCTTTGGGTTCGCGGGTCTCTGTACTGCAAGAAACGACTGAGAAGAAACATTTCCAAATCAAGAACATGATCTACAATGAGTCAGTGACCACTCTCAGATCTAACCACACATACAAATTAAAAGCAATGCATGTAAAACGTATAAAAATAAATACATAGCTGCTTTATTCCACCACCTGTAAAGTATAAATATTTATTTCACTACTGTTAATAACAATGACAAAATCAGATTAGCAGAAGAATTTATGCTCAAAAATTAAAACTTCTTTTTGAGGCATTTATCCCTAAATGGTTTTTTAATGTTATATCAAAATTTATGTCCGTTACTCGAAGACACAACCTCGAGTACACAACCTGAGACTACCCTCGGACCCCCGACCCGACCTGAAACCCGTTTTTCTATAACAGTTGAGCACAAGTCATCCCCTATTTTTAGTGAGTCTATCATTTCTATTTTCTGTTTTCTTCAAATTATATGTTTGTATAAAAATTTTCAATATGATATAACGTTTATGCATATAACAAACACATATAATTGCTTATCTAAACAAAATAGACGACTTAAATGAATTCGAACGACTCAACTGCAAATTGTTCAAAAAACTGTAAGTAATCAACACATCATGAACCCTAACACATACGAGATCTAGAAGCAAGACGCAATTCACAACTAATTCAACAACAAAACAAACACGAACTGAATCATCAAACCAAAACATCAAAAACTAACAGAAATTCAAATCGGTAGCAAAGGTGGAAGAAGAAGAAGAAGAAGAAAGCGTACCAGTTCCTCCCGAGGACTTCATCGGCGCGATAACCGGTGAGGGATTCAAAGACCTTATTGACGTAAATGATGGGACAATCAGGCTCCATAGCATCAGAAACCACAATTGAAGTCGGCATCATCGGATTGAAAAAGTCGCCTAAAGTCAACGAAAATCCACCGCAGCTGTCGTCGTCTTCGTAGTCGCATTTGAGCCTCTTGGTGGCGGTGGTGGTGGTGGTGAGGCCCGGCGAATCGTCGTCTCCGGTGGTCATCCCCATGGGTGTGAGCTGAGGTAAGATGGAAGAAGGTGAGAGAAGCTCACAGATATTTATTCAACTTTAAAAATATCCCATTCTCCCTTGCAAAATATCCCACCCAAGACAAAATTAATATAAAACATTTTGTTTTTCGTAATTACCCTATTTTCAGGCGTGGCGGTGGCAACCTTTTTAAATGTATTATTATGTTTGTCATATTAATTTGTAATCCAAATTATTATATCTAATGAATAATAATAATAATAATAATAATAATAATAATAATAATAATAATAATAATAATAATAATAATAATAATAATAAGAAGAAGAAGAAGAAGAATAATAATAATAATAATAATAATAATAATAATAATAATAATAATAATAATAATAATAATAATAATAATATTATTATTATTATTATTATTATTATTATTATTATTATTATTATTAAATACTTTATTTTTTTATAATGACAAATGTACGACTCTAATTCGAATTATAGGTGCTATATTAACCAGGTCCATCCATCCGTTTCCAGTTGAGACCGCACATCCAATTCATTCAAGAGTAAACATATTGCTGAGAAAACTCTATATCTCAACTATGAGCATTTTTTGTTTAGAGTGAGACTTGAACACATGAGTTCCCCTCGTAAATACTTTATTTATGTATGTGAACGTAATCTTTATTATGTTAATGTAATCGGACAGTCCTGTCAGATTGTGTGAGGTGAATAAGCATCATTGTGGAAATTAGCATCGAATTATCATTCCATTAGCGTGTAAAAGTTACTTGGTGCCTTCCTTAACATAATAGTAAAATAAAATTGATAATAATAATAACACTAAAAATCTAATAATCAATAATCAATGAAATGGAGAAGGGCTGGGAGGAAGGGAATTGAACTCTTGGCTTGCATCTTGTGTGGGTGATACATGTACATTGGAGTGAAGCCCCACTTTGACACATTAGACTTATTTAAAACTATATATGTTGTTTTTTGGACATTTGATAAAACGTCAATAGCACCTCTAGGTTGCGTTTGGTTGGAATGAACGAAATAGAATTGAATGAATTGAGAAAATAGTATAATTTTCAAGTAAATTTGTGTTTGAGTAAGCAATTAAAAAAACTCAGGTGAATGTTTCACCTCAAATTCTCTTGGTTGTGGGATTTTAAAATCCTTCCACCTAGAGAGGGAATTTGAAATCCCACACCCAAAGAAATTTGAGGTGAAATATTTTTTTGGTTTTACATTTCATTACTCACTCAAACATAATTTTACTTGAAAATTATACTAGTTTCTCAATTCCATTTTATTTAATTCTTTCCAACCAAACGTAGCTCTACTGTTAAGGGGTTGTAATTTGCAAGGATTTGTTTTTCGAAGGTTAAGATTTGCTATTCAGAAAGGGGTGGCGGCGCAGCTTGTTGTCCGTCTACCTTCTATTTTGATGTAACTTGACAAAACATTATTTAGTGATGGAATTGAAATGACTATAGAATCGAATATAGATTAACATTGCGATAAGTGGGAGGATCGATAACAGGGGGCGGTCTACTCCTGTTTAATTAGATATTTGATTATAAGACATGAAAAATTATTTAAAACCAAAATTAGCATTTTCATTTTTAGATAGTACCAAAAACATATTTCATATTTCTGCTGGAGTTTACTCGTTCGCTAACTATTCATTATTTATCTACAAGTAACTCTATAAAGAATTTAATTATTATTTAAACATGTAAGAAACAAAAGCATATATATATATAGTATATATAAGGAGCATATATTTGGTTTTTTGTATCGGAAAAAAAATACTCGTACACAATAATTTCTATTTGGCCCTACTAGTTTTGGAATGGTATTAATTTTATCATAAGCAAACGCTAGAATCTTTTAGGTGTATTCTTTAAACCTATTATGTATTTTAAAATAATAATAATCGATAATCTTTTAACTTATATATTTACCAACTAGTAAATATTTTTTTTCATTGTTATTAGTAGTATATGATAATCATGTTTATTGTAAATTTTATTTTTTGTGTTATTTTTCTCATTATATATTATTTCTATTATTAATATTGAAGACGTATGAAAGCATACATTTCCATGCTTGCATCAAGAGGCTCAGTAGCGAAACCAGTAATACTTTTCTTATGGGGTCACTCTTTTTCCGTACTCAAATCTATAACAATCTAACGTCCGAATTTGTGGATCGGGTCGGTTGGGTTTCAACAAAAACAACTAAAATTAATAATTAAAATCACTAAAATTTCAACTTAAATCAATAACATCAATTAAGTTTCAAGTAACAAAATTATTAATTCAAGTATAAGGTTCTAATCAAATCTATAGAAGTTTTAAGTTTCATTTAACATCAAGTTTAACATAATCATATCCAATTTCAGCGCTTTTATGTTGAACATGAAATAAAAAAAGAAAAGAAATCAACCTAGTAATTCAGCAACGCTCGGAGTTTCTACTAACCTAAACAAAAATTTGAAAATCAGTGGTCATTTCAAGCCTTTGTGTTCTTTTGTTTTTCTTTACAAAAAAGAAAGAACAATAATTACATAATCTAAAGGATATAACCTATCACATTATAAACACATAATCAATTTACGCTTTACAATAGTCAAATAGATGTTCAGAAATTTCATAAGGTTTGTTACCTCCTATTAATACACTTGTAGATACATAGTTCATATGTATATGTTGAAGGAAATTCTTTATTGAAAGCTACAAACCACTTTACGCAATTACGCTAGAGATATGAGAGATAGAAGAGTTAGGGTTTGTGATTTAATTGTGTATTTTGAAAAGGGAAAAGCTAGAAAAAAAAGGCTGGATTAGAGCTTCTGTTCCTAGGTGTATTCTTAAAAGCTTTAAAAAAAGAACTAAAATAGTTAATTAAAAAGCTTCAAACCCAATACCTGTGTCAAGGTAAATTTACGATAAACCAGTAAACCAACAAGGAAATTTGTTTTCATTTCCCATCAAGTTTTGGTTGAGTTCACTGTTCTGAATAGATTGGGGTCAACCAAAATTGACTTACTGTACGATCTACTTGAAACATAAAAACCAGTAAGGCCACTTGACCCTATTACCTTGTGCCGCTCCTAAGAATCTTTGAAAAAATTTGGGCTTCAAGTGAGTAGAAAAAAATGACCGTATAATATAAAATCAATAACTTGTATGCAAAAAGTATATGTACGACTATAATTGTTACACCAATAAACAATATTGTGCCAAAAAAATTTTATTTACGTACTTAAGCGTGTTGTGAGTCTCTCTGGAATGGGTTTAGATTGTATAAATGTTAGTGGATCATATGGTTTAATAATAATTAAATTGTTATTAAGTTTGTTAATAGTCTATAGTTTTTTAGAAAAATATACATACATACATATATAACTGAAAAAATATACATAAATAGTTTTTTACAACTCCACATTAGCGTTATTTGTGATACTCGAAACCACAACTACGTGGTTAAAAGCTAGCCCACTCAATTTAAACCTTGTCAAGTCTTCATATATCATTAATGTTAATATCTAACATTATTTAGCGTTTATTTACTTTATTTGAAAATCTAGAAATATAATTTCAGAAGAGTAATGGTATTTAAAATCGCAATCTAACATTTATAATGTGGTTTGAATTCGAGTTTTGTTTCTATTCTAAAGTCTATATGGTTATTCAAATAAAAGTTTAATTTCACCCAAACATGTATCGTGGAAGTTAGGTGATCAATCAGATCAAAAATTTTAAACTATAATAAATATAACTCGATCAATCATTATTAGCAGCCCACCCTGTTCACTACATATAGTCTCAATAAAAGCAAAGTTTAATTCCCAAAATGTTTCATAACTTTTTTGAACACTGATTTCATAATTTTTTTAACACCGATAGTGTCTTTATTAAATAAATAAAACAAATGGACCAATAAAAAAGAGCAATCCTCTCCTAAAAAAATTAAAAAAATGATATTTTGGTTGATGGGGCGGTGCAATTGGCACTTGCAACTCAGCAAGATATTTTTAAGATATTTCTCCCACGTCATCATCGTACTTCTATCTTGGATATTTTCGATCATGACATGGCAAGAATCTCTCCCCAAGTTATGTTTTGATATTTTCTGATCTTAACGGTTGAGATTCGATCTGATTTTCAAGTTGAATGGGTCTATTTTAGTTCATAAAATAAAGTTGTGTTGTAGAGCTCTCGTACCTAAAAGATGTCAAAATCAACTTTAGTCTAATTTACACTGATTTTACTTTGTATAATTATTATGGGTTGTGTTGTACGACTTAAATTCTTGACATTCATATCTTAATATGGACTACTTACATATTTAAAGAGATGATACCGATTGTGTTAAGGAAAACGTATTGATGAAGAGAAATAAAAAAATATAATGAAGATAATAATTTGTCGTATTTATTTTAAGATTATAATATCATAAGGTAAGTGACTAAATGTTATAGTATGATAGATGTGACATGAACCTAAATTATATTACCGAGGTGGCGACAAAATGAGATCATTGTTTGAGTTCCATACCTTCTTTGTGGTTCCTCAAACTCTATTTGTTTATGTATTTACTGATTTCATGGTGCCTTAAATTGGTCGAGAGCGTGTACCAAGTCCCTTGGCTTTTTGATGTCCAGAAAGTTGCATGAAGTTCTAAATCGATGAGGGTCGGCTTGAAAATTATTTTAAATTTTACTCTAGTATTTTTGTCCATCGTCATAGAAATATGCGTTTATTTATCTAACAAGTCATCAAGTTCTGAGTCTAAAGTGAATACATTTTTTTACCAATTGATAAAGTTATAATCTCATTTTATATTATACTAGCTTTAGTAAACACATGTATTACACAGGTTGAATAAATAAAAATTTAATATAATAGATTTATTAATTATACAATGATATTATAAGATATGATATGACTGAAATAATAAAACAGTGATATCAACTTTTTTAAAATTTTATTTTTATTTATTTTAAATAAACATTTTATTCTAAAACAAACCGTATAAAAATATTATTTTAAAATTTTTTCTTATTACAACTCTCAATTTAATTATTTTTTGTTTTAAAAAATTAACTTTTTAAAAATATCAATATTTAGAAATAATCTTAATAAATTTATTTCTTTCTTAATTTATTAAATATTAAAAAGTATTAAAATAATATTATTAGTAATTAAGGTAATAAGAGAGAGACGAGAAAATTTTAGTGAGGATAATTGTGGTGTTGACACGTGACACCTCATTTACCCTTTTATTGCTAGGAAGATTATATTGCTAGATAGAACCGATCATTAAAATTTTATGCTCATAGTGTTAATCATATAAGTAATCATTTTATGCTCATAGTGTTAATCATATAAGTAATCAATTAATCATGTATGGATTTGAAGATTTATGTATAGTAACAATCTCCCACTTATACAACACATAACAATAAGACGATGATATAAACCCACTTATACAACATATAACGATAAGACAATGGTATAAATAGTAAATAATGTCTAATGATACATTACTACTACTCATACTATGACAATGATATAAATAGTAAGTGGGGTCTAACAACACATTACAACTACCCACGATAAGAAAAATGTTTACACCTTAATAACTGGATTAAATGTTTAGTACATATATTTAGGTTGATCCAAATTGTTATGTGTTGAAAAACTCAAGACACAACTTCTTATGGGTGTGGATGTTCATTTGAATGAGCTCCATCTAGTGAGGAGCGAAGAAGCATAATAAACACTTTGAGAATGTTTTATTTTACTTTGTTACATGTAACAAATTTTGTCATTCTTGAGAAGATCTCAAGCCCAGTTTGATGGAATGATAGAGATTGAGTGGCCTTTTGAAGGATGTCAAATACATTCTTCAATCATAACCATACATGTATTAAAAATAATAATATTTTATATGGTATCAAAGTATGAAAAATATCAAATCATCCAAGAAAACAAGTTACAATACTCATTTAATCACAACTTGGCTAGTATCAACCTGGGTGGAAAATTATTAAAAATTAAAATACACAACAAAATCGAGTATCTAATTAAATTAAAATATAGATAAATTGTAGAACAAATGAATGTTCTTTATATGCACGTCTATATTATCCTAACCATCGTAAAATCGTATTCAACACATAACCACGAATCATAAGTTCATCATACGAAAAAAGTTATAAGGGTTCTAAATTCAAAACTATTAGACTTTGTGGACCGGTATAAGAAAAAACCTCAAAACATAACACCTACTTGCAATATTTCAAAACACAAGGTCACATTCTGTCATTAACCCTTACTATCAGGACTACATTGCAAAAACCGAAAATCAACCTCTGCTATAAAGTCATCAGAGGCCTTCGATCGTGAACCTTCGAAAACGACCACCACAAACACACACTACCGATGTCGAACGCCGCTCAAATTCCGACGAGTTTCGGCCATGAGCTCCGATCATGTCTCCGTTGTCGCCTCGTCAAAACCTACGATCAGGTTCACTACACTTTCTCCCTGATATTATTCACCTAGGGTTTTGTAGCACCGTTTAGTTTCATTCTCTTTGAATTTAACAAGTTAACCTAATTTGTGTTTCGATTTTTACTTTGTAATGCTGTTTTTGGTGTCTGAATTTGATGTTGTTCGTTTGGATGTTTTGAGTTGCAGTTTCGAGAGTCAGGATGTGAGAATTGCCCCTTTTTTAAGATGGATGAGGATTCTGAACGTGTTGGTGAATGCACCACTCCTAACTTTTCAGGGTAACGATTAACGATTTAGAAGTTTTTATAGTTATTTTGTTTGGTTAAGTGTAAGTATTGATGTTTGTGATTTCCACTGGTTTTCTTATTATCAGCTTAAGTTAAATGTTTGCTTTTGCTGCAGGGTCATCTCAGTAATGGATCCTGCCAGAAGTTGGGCTGCTAGGTGGCTTCGAATCGGTATGTAATATGTTTAATTTCTGATTTTGAATTGTAGACATCCATATAATAATATTGTAGATCTTCTATCTCGTAGGATTAGGATTATATTCTAGATTGTATATATATATTCCAAGATCAAGATTTTTTTCAATGTAGTCGCAGCTGTCGTTTTAATCTTTTGTCGCTCATCGCTGCGATTTTGATCTTCAATTCTAGCTTTGACAAACTTTACACCGATTCTAGCTTCCAATGTCATTCTGACTTCAATAATATATTAATTTTGATTTCAATATGAGTTCTAATGTGTCACGTTTTCACTGCTATTGCATTTGACGTGATGATATATTGTGTAAGGCTTTAAGCTAGTTTATATCAGAACATGTTTTTTGTTCAACTCTGTTTTTTAGCATGTTCTCCTGCTGGAAGCTTTAGTGTCGCACACTGACACACACCGACAAACACACTTAAATTGAAAAAGGAATTTGTCTTTGAAATGTATACTATTCATAACTGAATATGCACTCACATATTTAGTTAGTAAGGGGGTACTACGAAGTAACGGGGAACAATTTGTTCTATTATAGCTAACCAACCTGCTAATGATCACTATTGCTATTCTCTACCATCTAACACCCAAACCAGACGCTTCGTAAGTCCGTAACTTCTCTTACTTTAGTGCTCTGGTAGCTTTTGGATTGACTCATAAGGCATAGCTAGCTCTTGGGTGATGCTTAATTGCTTATTTTGTGTTGTCACCATGCGTGTGTTATTTGTTCTTATGATCTAGTTAGACAACTTTTGCATATCATATCTTCATTATTTAGTTGTACATTTGTGTTTCTATGAGCTTATTCTTCTGATAACCAATGTACAATGACCTAAAATTTAATCTGGGCACAAGATCCCACGTGTTGATGTTCTTGTATACATGGTTTGAGACCTTTGTTTATATTGGATCACATTTGCGTTAAGCATGCATGCACCTAGTGAAATTAACTATAAGTTTGTAGAACTTCTCTTGGAAGCCATATAACTTTGTTAATAATGCACCTGTCCATATCCTAGAGCAATTAGCTTGTGAATGTTTTTCTTTCAAGTTTTATGTTTTACATGTGGACTATTGCGACCATACACTATATATTTGGTTACTTAGGAAAATACATGACAATCCTCAGGCCCAATTAGAAAAAAATGCTAGCTAAATATCATATATTAGATAACCTCTTTTGATGTTTACTAATATAACCTTTAAGGCGATGGCATAGTGTTTAGCATTTGAGTCCCTCTATTAGAGATCTTAGGTTCAAATCCAACTTCTACTTGTTTTCCTTCCTCTTGAAGGCCCACCCGTTTAACACAAGGTGCCTACCCGATCTCATTGGTTAGTAGGGTGTGAGTGTAGGTGGGGTTACATGAGATTTTCGGTAATAGATTTTCACGGTTACCAATATTTATAGACGATTTGAATACCACACCCATAGTCACTTAACTGGTAATGTTCTGCTGCAGTAACTTGTTTTCATTCATAAAGTTGTGAACCTCTTAGTCTTTTAATCAGACATAGTTTGTCGTTATACACTTTTTTTTTGAGAAGAAAAGTTTGTTGATTAGTATTTTTGTTTTGTAAACATTTTGCAGGCAAATTTGTTCCGGGTTGCTATGCACTAGCTGTCTCAGAAGCACTATCGGAGGATCTGCAGGTTCGTGAACAGTTTGTTTTTGTGTTTTTAGCGAAATAAAAAAATCTAGAAAAACACTTACATAGGTTGGACAGTTTAGGGGTTCAAATGTGGATTGGGTCCAACAAACTCTCAAACATTTCTTCAGTCTTTGTTTTAGATAAATAAATTGTAAATAGTTAAGGTGTTAGTCATGATTACAATTATTACATTGCCGTTTAAATTAATAATTAGCTAAAGTTTATTATTAATAAAGTGATTTAGAAGGTTATATACTAAGAGAATACATTTCAGATGATTATTAACCTGTTCTGTGCTCAACCCATTTGACCCTTTCCGTTTTTACCGTCATATGTTAAACCCATGTGCCCTGTTAGAGATATTTATAAAGCAACTCAAATTAACCTATTTGTTTAAAAATAGATTGAAATTGACACCTCTGCTTTATACTAACTGTTTCTTTTATTTATTTGGCAGTCTCTTTGCGAAGAAGAGCGCGTGCAATATATTCCACCAAAACGCGTATGAGTATGCGTATGTATGCACATCAATGTAAGCTAGTTTGATAGTTGTAAGCGTCCGGTATGGTATTCTAACTTAATCGGGGCTAAAGACTTGCTTCCGGAGACTCGTAGTGATTGTTGTACTGGAGCTTTCCCTTTATCCAAGTATTCCTTACCCTCTAGATTCAAAGTAGTATGATCTATATCTATTAAAATTCTATAAAGTAATTTCTTTAAGTGGGAATTATACTTGTATTTTTTTTAAATATCCCTTAAAAAGCTTACGAAATAAATGTAGTGAACTAGTTTTTAGAAAACAACTTTTTATAGATCAGATTAATCAAGTCCTTTTTTAGCTTATTATTTTGTGAGGGTTTTTAATTATATCTTCTTTTATATCATTTTATATTTTTTTAACCATAGTTATAGCTATTTTGTTTAACACCTAGATACAAAAAGAAAATTTTTAGCTTTCAACTCTTGGTAAAAGTTCTAGTGTTAACTCATTGTTCGGGACACCAAAAAGTACAACAGAAAATTCTTGAGCAAAGGTAAACATGGTAGATGCAATTGCGAAGTGATGATAAAAAGAACTGTCATCTCAAGAAAATATTATAACCGGAGAATGCTATGATAAAAGAGATGGTTGATGCATGATTCGACCATGAATAAACCGTGTCATGATCTGATTAAATGTAAAAGCAAATTGAATTTTAATAATTTAAACTATAACTTATTGGTTAATAATAATTCATACTATTAATGTGGTCGATAATAAGACAAACTTTTGTTTTTGTTGCCAAGGACAATCTCAGTAGCATAATCTTTCATTTGGTTTCCATTTGATTTTGCACATGATGATGATTATGAATAAAATAAGGAAATATACATCCAAAATGGAATGAAAATCGAACGGAAATCGAGTGTAAATAACTGAATATTATGTCATTAGGATTGTCATTGGCAACAAAATAAACGTTAGAATCATTATTGATTTAACTGATAGTATTGATTATTACCGGCCAATAGCTATAGTTTATATCATTAAAATCCAATTTGCCAAACATAAGAGAAGCAATGGAAATATGAGACACCCATGGTTGGTGTGTCACTTGTGCCATGTCCAGGTAAATCGAGCAAGTTGAATACTAGTTT
The DNA here is from genome assembly GCA_025215565.1 of Flaveria ramosissima. NCBI lineage: Eukaryota > Viridiplantae > Streptophyta > Magnoliopsida > Asterales > Asteraceae > Flaveria > Flaveria ramosissima. The sequence continues at coordinate 75,097,365 of CM046035.1, forward strand.
TCAATACATTGCATTGTATCATACAATACTATAATACACAATACTATATTATAAAATACTAGTTTTCAATACATTGCATTGTATCATACAATACACAATACGAGTTTCCAATACATTGTGAGTTTCCAATAAACCTGTAACAAATCTCATTTTTCATGAATATGTGACAATGTTTAAGGGGTAAACATGTACCTTAATACTAATGTTTCCTCTTTGATGGACCTAAGTTAGCTACACTTATATATGCACAAAAGTAAAAATCTTTTCATACCTAAAGGTGTAAACGAGTAGGAGTTGTTTTATACATAATTGATTTAATAATTTAATAAACAAGCTCAAGCTCGCACTTCATACAACTTCATCAATGGAGGATTGTGTGCAATATTATAGAAATCAATGAACTCTACCATGAACAAAACAACCAAAACCATGAAGAAACAAACAAATATGTACATGTAAAATAAACATGAAGTTTTGAACAACTGCATGAAATTTACAACTAAACAGTAGGATCAGATTTTTCAGATACTAAAGCCAGTGCCTGCATCATTCTAGCAATCTCAACCGTATCATCAAGATAATACTTCGCCTTACTCGGTTTATTCCCGACTGTGCACGCGAACACTTCTGCATTTGGAGCTATCCGTTTATCAGAAGCTGCAGAACTTGAAATTACCTCGAACATATCTTCATCTGATCGATCATCGCCTATACACAACACGAAATCTGGAGTCATCCCTCTATCTTGCATGGTCGCGAGCAGTCGTTTCACGACCAATCCCTTGCTTACACCCTGACATGTTATAAATCATAACCATAGTTAAAACAGTCGAGTTGGTTCTTGTTTAGTCAATGTGATGAAACTAATCGACGTACCTGTGGTTTGATCTCGACACAAGTCTGTCCACTTTTCACTGTAACGGGTTCGTTAGCAAGCACACTTTCAAGATGATCAAGAAGCTCTTTCGCTTGACAAGATCCAAAATCAGGATCCGCGTCTTCATAACACCACACCATCGATGTATCTTTTATTTCAATCATCGATCCATCGGTTGTCTCGGTGTAAAGTGTCATAACTGGATGCGCGTTCTGTTTCCACCCGAGATCTTCTACGTGTACACACGTTTCCCATTCCGCATCTCCTTTCAACCTGAAAAAACCAGCAAAGTTATACTACTAACAACTATTTGACGCATCGCTAAACGTACGAGTACAAGCAGTCAAGTACCTTACAAAACACCCGTGCTCTGCTGCAAGCCCGAGTTTCTCACAAGACGCAAACCATTCGCCTAATGTGTTTCGGCTCTTTGAGCTCACGACGAATACCATGTTGTTCTTGTCTCGACACAAAGTATTGAGCATTTCTATAGTTTTAGCACTCGGGCTCTTATCAATCGACGACTGAGGCATCAAAGTACCATCATAATCCAAAAGTATCGCCCTCGTTGTAGTTCGTTTATAAGCGGCAACTATACCCTCCATCGATAGCTTCCTGAAGTTGGGATCTAACGCAACGACTCTAAAGCTCAACCCGAACCCTATCCCCCAACACCTTCTCCTCACATGATCCTTACAAGTTCTCTTCAAATCTTGCAGAAAGCTACGAGCCCAATACCCGACGTCGTGAGTACTCACATACCTATAGTGCTTCTCGTGCCTCATTTGCTTCTCGGGCTCACTGAGCTCTAAGGCAGAGTCCATTGCATCTGCAACCGAGTCGATATCCCACGGGTTGACCCGTATGGCCCCACTCAAAGACGGCGAGCATCCTATAAACTCGGAAACAACCAACATGCTTTTCTTCGACATAGCTGGATTCAAACCTAAGACCTTATCGAGTTTATCATTCCCCTGGCGACTGATAATGTACTCGTACGGTATAAGATTCATCCCGTCTCTAACCGCTGTCACCAAACAACACTCTGCAACCACATAATAAGCTACTCGCTCGTAAAACTTAAGCGGCTCGTCTATCAGAACAATCGGCTCGTACCCCGGCTTCCCGAACGACTCGTTGATTCGTTTCACCGTCGAATAAGTCTCGGCCTTCACTTCCTTCACATCATTCCCATTACCCCTAGCCGGATTCGCTATCTGTACTAAAACCATCTTTCCTCTCCACTCGGGATGATGAATCAACAGCTGTTCCATAGCTAACAACTTCAAGCTAATGCCTTTAAAGATATCCATATCATCTACACCTAACAGCATTGTTTTCCCCTGATCTTTAAACTGTTTGATCAGCTCGAAAACCTTTGATTCGGTCTCCGGCAGGTTTAGCACAGACTGCAGTCGCCTCATATGAATCCCCACTGGTAGGATCTTGATGCTAACTGTTCGCCCGTAGTACTCCAAACTGATATACCCTCGTTTCGATTCGTACGAAATCCCCAACATTCGACTGCAACACGACAGGAAATGGCGCGCGTAATCGAACGTATGGAACCCGATCAAATCCGAATTCAAAAGCGCGCGAAGGATCTCCTCTCTAACGGGCAAAGTCTTGTATATCTCGGATGATGGAAACGGGCTATGCAGGAAGAACCCGAGTTTGACCCGATTGAACCTCTTCCTAAGAAAGGTTGGTAAGGCCATGAGGTGATAATCATGAATCCACACGAAATCGTCTTCTGGGTTGATCACCTCCATGATCCTATCAGCAAAGATCTTGTTAACAGAAACATACGCTTGCCATAACGATCGATTGAATCGCCCGCCTAAATCGGGTGAAAGGGGCAACATGTAATGGAACAGAGGCCACAACTGTTGCTTACAGAAGCCATGGTAGAACCTTGTGTATAACCCTGGGGGGAAAAATGTGGGTACACATTTGAATGATTCTAACAGGGTCTGTGAGACTTCATCTTGTTCATTGGGATGAATGTCTTCCTTCAAACAACCCACGTATATAACGTCGAATTCATCGTCTCCTAAACCGTCTTTCAGTTGCAGCAGAAGTGAGTTTTCATCGAAGCTGAAGGTCCAGCCTTTCGAGCCATCGGGTTTCCGGTGGGCTCGAATCGGAAGCTGGTTCGCTACAATGATCAGACGATCATGTTGGATTGATGATGGTGACGGTGAAGGTGATGATGATGATGATGATGGTGGTGAATCAGAGCATGCAGTTTCTGATGGGTCATCATCTCCGTCGGAGACTATGCCGGCGACGGTCATGATCCGGGGGAATTGGCGGGTTATACGGCGGGAGAACGACGGCGACGGGAGGTCGCCGGCGGCGAGATCTAGGAGATTTGAGTATGATTTCGACACCATTTTTGAACACCCTTTGGAATTAACGGCTTAGAGAAGCGATTTGGAGGGGAAATTGCAGAAATTTGATGGCTTGAAGTGATTAATCTTCATGGGTGAAGGCTGATTAGCTTCTGACAGTTGATTAAAGAGGAACCCTAGGTGAAGTAAACACAACCCACAACCCACATGGTGCTTGTAACAGATGCAGTGATCTGATGGAGAAATGTTATTAATTGCACAAAAAAGATGAAATCTTTGAAGGAAATTAGCAGGTGGTTTCTTTCTTGACTCTTTGAGTCTCAGGAGATAACCAGAAAACAGTAAGTACTCCAGAGGGGTGTTAGGGAGGGAGACAACACTGTTCTGTCTGAGCTTTATGGAGCTTCTTATATACAAATTACTTTTGATTAGTGGTTTTTGATAATATCAATTTTAGATTTTCTTCTTATTATAGTGAGGTGATTTGTATTTACATAACACAATAGTAAAGAGAGGGTTGGGAGCATTCAAGATGTAAAAGATGATCGTCGTATTAGATGTAAGAGACAATATAAATAAGTTGTTTTAAGGTTTTTATATACTTTAAGTTGGTTTAGATACGTTCTTAGTTATTTTTACATTGTTTAGACCCATTTTAAGTATTTTGAAAAATTTTAGATGTTTCAGACAAACTTTAATTACTGGAATCCTTGCTTGAGTAGTTGAGCGTGTTGATTGAAGCAAAGCGGTAAGGTTACGCCTTGCTTCGCCTCGACTTAGCCGTTTTTGCGCTTTTGACCACCATACATAACACGACAACAACATGATATTATAATTAAGTATAGGGTGGTATTATACCATTTTAGTATAGTATATTTTTAATTATAATTAGTTTTTCCAGTATACTTTGAGAAATGGTTTGTATATTGTATTTTCATGCGTATACAATACTCTGAATTTTAAAACTTTGGTTGTGGAGAAGTGTGCAGATGGATTAAAGTATGCTCTGTTTTAATTTATCATATTTGTTAGGATAAATAATTTAATATGAGTTTGGATAAGATTTTTAATTTGTTTTCTCTTTCTTAAAAACAACCAAACTTTTTCCTTGTTAAGTTTGAAAAAGTATAAATTGTTTAGAGTGATCATGTGACCTGTCATCTTGATTATGGATAAGTGGCAGAAAAGGTTTTTATATTTTCTTTTTATATTACACATATATCATATTTATAGAGGCAACATCTAGATTCTTTTTGAAGACAAATAAGAGCATTTACATTAAAGTCCTTAAATTTTTATTGTTAAATTATAAAAAAATTAAAAAATTCACTAAATATCTTTTTTTTTTAATTTTTCTTATCTATAAATTATAAGGTTGTTGTAATGTGAGTGGAAGAAAGAGAAAGATTAGTAAAAAAAATGTTTAAAATGATAGTATTTAATTAATTATAGATAAATATTAAAAAATGTTTAAAATGATAGTACTTAATTGATTATAGATAAATATAAAGAATGAAATATGAGAGGTTTTTAAAAGATGAATAACATATAAGAATAATAATGATTTTTAGTTAAATTACAAAAAAAAATAAGAATCTACTGTGAACGTTCTCAATTGTTAAGATTTAGTTGGTGATAATCTTATAGTTCGAAATCACATCATATTTATAGGAGGCAACATCTATGTCCTTAATTAAGACAAACCAATTGTTAAGATTGAACTGGTGATAATTATACCGTCCAAATTTAACGAGTTAATCATGATATCCTTCTTTCATATACTTGAATCTAATGAAGATTGTGTCATAACTTGAGTCCAGTTAAAATCTCTAACCTAACCTAACCCCAATCAAGTCTACAAATTATTTACTATGTTATGATAAATAAAAAAGAGACGAAAAAGAAAAATAAATAATCAGAACTGTTGACTTTTAATTTGAGCCCCATTGTTTTTTAAACGCATGCAATTTATTTATTAAATTTTTTCAAAATTAAACCACAAATAGAACACTTTTATCTTTAATTACACTATAGTATTATATATAAAAACCCGACTTTCTTTATAAAGTTTAATGTGATGTACGTAAAGAATGTGTGATTATACACATATGGTCGAATGATTATGTATATAAGGTTGCATGATTTCGTACGAAGGTACGTTATTTTACCTGCGTGGCTGCGTAAGTGTTTGTATTAATACACATAAATTACGTAATTATCATATACTTTATACGTTTCACACAGAAAATCTACTTCCCAAGGTATCCGCCACTAAAAAATATATATTCAAAATTAAGAAATTATAATAGGATTTTGTATTTTATATAAAGTAAAATTGAAAGTGACAAAGTATTTGATGTGTAACTGAAAGGGAAGTGGTTTCGTTGGTCTGTAACTATAGTTAGGAAAGGAGGAGTTACATATGACAACACGTAGCAAGAGGCTTCATACTAAGTTTACAAGATTTTCGGACTTTACGACGTTCCAACCGCCTATGGATCAGAACAACGATTATTAATCTTTGTCTTCTACCTCTTCATTGAAATCTTGTTCCAACCGAACTACTTTTGTCATAAATATACAAATATATTTTTTAAATTGAAACATTTAACGTATGTTTGGTACGAGGTAATGAGTTGGATAAGAGAATAATATAAATAAATCGATTGAATAAATTATTCTCTTTATGTTGTTTATGTGGTTAACTTGTGAAAATATATTGAATCATCACTTTTTGATGTTTGGTAGTCGGAAAGAGACGAAGAAATAAGGTTGTGTTGGTGGTGGAGGCGTCTAAGGTGGTGGCAATCAGTGGCGGAACTTGAATTATTTCGTAAAGGGGGCGGGGGCGAAATTAATTTTTTTAGGGGGGACGAACTTGATATTTGTATAAAAATTTATGCTACCGGAAATTTACACTATCGGGCTAAAATTTAACAATACGGACGCGCATTATACTTCATACGTATTAAAGAGTTTGTATTCTATGTGATTAATGACTTGATAATTTTTTGTTTCATATGTTGTTTATCGTATTTCACAACTTATCGTTTGAATGATAATTAACAACTAACTAGTATAGTAGTATTAAGCCCCTGCATTGTAGGAGGCGTAAGACGGTGTGAAGTGTTACCAATGGCATACAACTGCAAGTGACCACAAGCACCGAAAAAGCTCTTATTAAAAAGGAAATAAAAAACGAAGATAATAAAATCAAACGAAAAGTAAGCGTAAAACACTGAGCCACGTAAGCGAAATGCTAAATATATAAAATAATAAGTAATAATCAGCGCGTTGCAATATGATCGTTAAACTGGAAAAAATAAGTGCAAAAATGTTTAATCACACACACGTGTTGCGATGTGTTACTGGCAAAATTTAGACGCAAACACAAAACATAAAAATGTATAATATAAAAAGTATGGGGGATCAAAGATTAAAATAAAAAAATATCAGTGTTAAATTGTAAAAGATGTAAAAGTAGTAGGTTAAAATAAAAAAAATTAAAGTTTAAGAAAAGAACAAATGTGGGTACAACCCAGTAAACACAAAATACAACCTATTAAATATACCAAAATTGATAATTAGTATTATATAAATTACGAAAAACAATTTAAGAAGTTTGAATTATATAGACATGAATTCAATATAGTTGAATTTATATGCATAACATCACGTATCAAAGTGTTTGGCTATAAAAACTATAACGAGGCATTTGTCTACACATAAAACAGTTGCACGTTTATTCAACATGACGATTACAGTAAATGGAGTTAACTTAAAAATAACATCTTTAGATGATTATTTTTATTATTTCTATATAACACATTGTGGGGAGATACATGAATTATACTGTCAACTTATACTTTTAATAATATAGAAATAACTTTACATAATAGTAAATAAATTTTATATGTATTCTAATTAAGTCAACCAAACTTTTTTTGTCTCTATAAAGTCACCAAAATTTCATTTGTTGTTCCAACGTTGTGTAATTTCATGGTTTTTAGGTTACCTTAATGACGTGTCGAGTAACGTAACCATTCTCACAACTTCAATAGAATACTTTGTGTTACAAAATAAGGTTGTACAAATACTCAACAAAGCTACATTCCTAACGGAAAATTGGTTTTTTACAATGATCATCAACTGTAAAATACTAAACCCGCAGTACTTCTTTACTACTAGAAGATTAGTTTACTTTTGCCTTTTACCTAAAGCAAACTCCTGTCAAATTTTAAGGTTTGCAAACGAGCTACTTTTGTTGTCAAAGATTGAAGTTGATTGCCACTAATATTAAAACAAGACAACATTTTTTCATGGGAAAGTAGCATGGCCTACGGTAAAGGATGATAACATGATGAGACAAAATACCAAGTTACATCAACTTGCCAATATGTGTCTAATAAATCTATATGGTGGGGGTGTACACTCAGGTTTGAGATGTCTTTTGAATAGGCATTAATAATGTATGATTATAGCATTTTACGTGTTACCATTTTTCATGATAACCCGTGTACATAAATGAACGTAACTAATCAAGCCATTAAACCATCTCATGAACATATATCTTTTCTCATTGCTTCTCACACTTTTTAAACAAAATCCTCTCTAATGATAAGATTGTAGGAAATATTGTGAAACATTTATCTAGTCAATTTAATCGTTAAAGTTGTCATAATTTTATATGGTAAAAGAGGAATATAAGGTGGTTTTGTTCAAAATTAAACATTTAAAGCTTGAATAAAAATACAACCAACGGCCAGGCGCAGTCTTCCGGAACAAAGTCGTCTAGGGTAATAGGATGCCACGATATAATGAATACTTTATTCTTTTTCTAGTACGTTAATTACACATATTGTAATTGTTATTTGGAAAAAATAACATGTTGGGGTGCTAAGCAAAAAGTAATAAGTATGATGCTAACTTTTACTTTTATAACAATTTTTAATATTAATACTAACTTTTTATCCTAATTTAATAGAAAAGTTAAAAAAAGTAAGAAGTTTAGGATATAATTTTTAGTTTTGATACAAGTTTGGATATTAAAATGAATTTTTCACCTTAATTAACATAATGTTAACAGAAGTAAAATATTTAGGTACTAAGGGTGATGGGGGTGTCCATGCCACACCCAACACACTATACCACACACCCGTCAATTGAATAATGTCACATTATATTACATCATATCACACCACAAGTTTTTTTTAATAAAAAAATAACTTTATAAGTATTAGTCCTCTAATTATCACAACATAATTATATGTTTTTATTTGTTCTTATTTTTAGTTGACTAAACTACCCCAAAATTGAAAAGTGTTAAAGTTAATAAATAGGGGGGGGGGGGGGTTGTTTGTAAATGAAACTTGTATTCAACTTAAAGATTCAAAGCCAGAGAAGACCACCAGCGTAGTTTCCGACGAGATCCCATGGCGGCTGGTTAGGGGTGGGTAACAGTCGAAAATATGACTGTTGGAGGTTGTGTGGCTCGGTGTTAACTCGTTAAGCGGTGATCAAAAGTTGTTGCGTGGGGGGACTGGCGGTTGTGTTGTCGGGCGACGCCGGCCCCCGCCACGTCTTCACGGCGACAGCGCCCCCACCACCCTAACAGTTCATAATAGTTTAACACAATAGTTAACGAAGATTAGCCTTAATTGCCTATCTCGTTAGTAAACTGAAAGTTAGTATGCAAACATGTTGATTTTTTCGCTTAATACTAAAATTTGTTACTTTATCCAACCTACAGATCATTTATGTAATTAACTCATTATTTATGGTGATAAATAAAGCATATGATTTATGTTGATAGCGTGTTAATTTCTAATAATAACTTTCATAGAAATTATAAATTAGGTGAAGGAAAATTGTCCAATTTTGTATTCTTATCTTAATGTACTATTTAGTTATGAATCATGCCAAAATCGAGCATGTTATAAACCAAAACGCAAAAACCAAAAGGAAAGTGAGAAATTTGACTTTTAACCGAAAACCGAGAAGAAGGTAACAAACTAAATCGTTACAATACCGAACTCGAATAATTTTAAATAACAACCCACTCAAACTAGTTTATGCTCACCCTTATAAAATTAATAAAAAAATTTCTTTTACAAACATACATCCTCTTAAAATCTACTTATTATCTATTTTATAACACTTAAACCCGTATATTTTAATAAAAATAAATACCGGATGTCACTTTATCAAAAGGCATCAACCATAAGTTTTTTTACCGACAAAATTTATTAAAACAAAAAGGGCTAGCAAGAAGTTAAAATATTCAATACACAAAAAGAAGAATTAACAAACAATAAAAATACACTAGCAAACAATTAGGCATCACTTCTAAAAGGCCAATAATCTTATTCCTCATCTTGCTCTTAACCCAAATAGTTGTCAAAACCTCAACATCATTCAAACAATTTGTAGGAGAAGGGAGTTTTTGATTGAAGGTAGCTTAGTTCCTTCCTTGCCATATACACTAACAAAAAATTAACATAATAGCATGAAAGAGTTTTCTTTAACTTTCTTTTTTGACGGAAGTTTGATGAATCTCCATTAAATCTCTATTGATTGATCTGTGACCAAACAAAATCAGCCATCGGACATGTAATAAAAAGATGATCCACGGATTAGAGAGCAACCTCAACACTAGAGTATCGAAGGTGCAGGGGCGAAGTTTACTTGGGCCCGGGAGCCTGACCTCTCAGTTTTCTGCTTAAAAATGTAAATTTATATGTATTCGGTCCAAAAATTTTATGCATATTGACCCCCCCTCCCCCGCGCGTTTAAATCTCCAGACTTTCAGCCCCCGTATATAACCTTCCAATTATCCATGAACCAAATTCGAAACTAAAACTTCATATACCAACAACGTTGGTTAATTATAGTGAGTGCCAAATCATTGGGCCATAGAGCTGAATTTCATAAACTTTAAAAAGAAGTAATATTTTTTAAAATTATTATTATTATCTAAAAAATATAAAGAAGCATGTATTGTAGGTCGGCCAAGAAAACGGGCAGCGTGATGTTTCCCACTGTCTACTTGCTACATACGAATACCATTAGCCGGCTTCTCTATTTTTAATTACTTTTTAATTAACTATTATTTATCCGTTCTTAATTAACTAATCAAATTAATATTTGATAACATGTATAATCCTTATCCACTTTGATTGTTGGATCTTTCTTATTGGACACTGTTAAAGTTAATTGCTTAATAATAAATAAATAATTTTCAAAAGAATGATTGATGTGAGTTTTACGGGATGATTTCTAACAAAGTATGATTTGATAATTTACATCAATTCTACTTTCATTTTTTGGTAAAACTATATTTGAATAAATAAACTTGAGTAACCTATCAATAAGTTGAGAAAACGGGTTTTCGTAAAACTAACTAGAGATACGTACCATTAGTGAGTTATATGAGTTAGAAATGACACGTATAAGCTATAATTTCTAGTGGATATAGACAGGATAGTGATTCTTCATTCGCCTGAATCATATCTAGTATTTCAGGACATGAACTCGAGTAGAAACCCCTAAGCAAACCTTTAGAAAGCAACGCATAAGTGAAGCCTATACCATTGATGTTGGTGTTTCTAATGTCATGAAGGTCTTTTTAATATAATTAAATTTGTTTATAACCAAATAAGAAATCAGAACACATATTGATACAAGTTACGAAATGCAAAGTGCACGTTTAATCAGTACTATTTTGATTTCTAGTAAAAGGAACTTTAGCATTTATAGTTTAAGGGGGCGAAGGCCCTAGAAAACGGAGGTCCCAGGGCGAAGGCCCCTTGTATTATGTGTCCGCTTTGCAATGGCGCTCTTGAATTGGCTTAATGCCTTTTTGTAGAGTGTCTTATGGTAGTAAGGAGTTAGGGTTTAATCTTATCTTTGTTGGATGTCTATTTGTCATTAAATCAAACGTAGTGTCATCTAACTGATTGGGTAGATGAGTCAAACTTTTGAGAGTCTAAAAAGAACCGTATCGGTTCCGTCGTTTATGTCGCTTGGTGGGTGATGTGGAGAATAAGGAACAATGTGCTAGTGGTAGTAAACGAAAATGTAAAACGTTCTAGATGGATAGAGTGGTTACAGATTCCTTTATTATTTATGTAATTTTCTCTTCTATCTATCATCTTGTTATGCAGGTTTTAATAATATGGCGTCGTTGAGAAAAGAAAAAGTTTGCACCAAGTATAGGCTTAAACGAATTCGTTTGACAAGTGAAAAAACATGAGGGCAAGTTAACTTATTTTTGTGTAAATTCAAAACGAAAATCTATAAAAGGTATAAAGTATATATCTGAATTAATATTTAACGTAACATTTTATAAAACAACAAAACACTACGTTATAGTTTTAGGAGACGAGAATCCTTACGTGGTTATGTTTCAAACAAAGACGATTAGCATCTTCCACCGATGCCAAAGTTGTCAAGGTTTATTTTGTTTTTTATTCGTTAACATCCTTAATACGATAAAAAAGATACAAGATAATATTTTGTTCATACTAACTAGTACAAAATATCAAACAAAACATAGTTCAATTTTAAGTCAATAATATGAAGTTAAAATGGTATATATATTAGCATCTTGTTATATTCTTTCACGAGGCTTTTGTCAAAAAACTAAGAGGGCAATGATATATCTTTCTATTGTTCGAGATTTGTATATAAATATATTAAATGATATTTGCAAAATAATGTAATATTTACTTTTTATAGACAAGTAACTACATCTACATTACAAATTTTCAACATTGTTAAATAAATAAAAAAAGCAATGTGTTGTTGAATTAGAAAGCTATTATATATTTATATTGCCTAGCTTTTAACTAAATGAATTACCTGATTTTATTTATTCAATTAAAAATAGCTAGAGGGTCTTATTTTAATTATATCAATTAGGGGTTGTTTGGCAGCCTCTTAATCAACCTTTTAATGGTTTAGATGTCTGAATGGTTCAGACATTTACCTTTGAATGGTTAAGTATTATACAAGTGCTGAATGGTTAAGAGATTCAATGTTGAATGGTTAAGACCTCTTAACTGAATTGGTCAGACATTTGCATTTGAATAATTAAACGATATACTAGCTCTTAATGGTTTAGACATCTTAATGGTCCAGCACTTAATAGTTCAGATTATTTATTGGTTCAACACTTAATTATTCAGAAGTTACCAAACAGTCTCTTAATAACATTGTGATATACTTTAATACTTAATGGACACGAAAAAGTAAAGTGTCACTCAAAAAAAAATTCTAAAACTTGTCATATTTACCCCGGAGAAAAGATTTAGTTTTAGAAATAATTTTTTTTCCTTTTTTTAAATTAGTTTGTAAAACACTTTAGTATAATAATATAAAAAAATATTTGAAAATAAAATATTTCTATAAAAAGTTTACTAGAACAAAATTGTAGAAGTTAATAAAAAATTTAAAAATATCTTTAGAGTTGAAAATAGACCTAAACAAACCTAATTATACTGATTTATTGGGTTCGATTATTCAATTAAACCTATTAAACCATTAATTATTCGATTTATACCGATAAACGAACCGAATAAGCAAAATTATGTGTAACCATTAACTGAAGTGAAAATCAAATTTAGGATTTGATTCAATAAAAATGGTTACGGATACGATTTGGTTTTCGGCTATTTTTTGTTTTTGGCTTTTTTTGAACACTCGTGACCACTACAAATAAAAATAATAAAAGAATAAAAGTAATAATAAATAGAAAAAAGTTCAAAATATTATTTTAACATATTAAGGGATGATATGGTAAATAATAAAACATAAAAAGCAAAAATTAACTATTTTTACAAGTTAATAAAAGATGTATAACAAGTAAAAATAGTTTAGAGAATGAAATATATAGCATCACCCGAGTTTATTCATAGTGTCATGTTTCGATCCTTTATCATTACACAAATGTAAATGTAAGAATTTCTTAACTTCTATTAATGGCTACTTTAGATAATCATGTATTTGATCATTAAAAGTACGAATCTTTTAATTTGCTTAATATTTGAAATTTGACAAAGAACAAAACAAACAAACAATTGAAAATTAACATATTATTTATAAGGAAAATTATATTATTTCTGAAATGACAATAAGTTATCAAACAACCATTTCAGGAGACAAAAAGACCACATTCTGTCAATGTTTCGAACAATGGATACGATAATAAATATTATCGTCTTCCAACTAACCCAAAGATGTCATGGTTTATTTTGTTTTCATTCGTTAAAATCCTTAATACCTCTTAATAATATGGTGGTTTTCTTAACTATGTCCAATATATAAAACAAAATAAAGTTCAATTTAAATAGGGAGTTGAATTGGCATCTTGTCGTATTCTTTCACAAGGCTTTTCTCTCATGTGAATATGTGTTGGCCAGGGAGGACAACAAAGAGATCGAGGAATGATATAAGTTTTGTGAAATTTATATTGAGAAGTTTGAAAGATACTTGACAAAATGATGTAATATTTTATAAAAATATGTAATTGCAAATGAACTCTAAATCAATTGATTTTGGAGGAGTCACCTTAATATTCTAAAGTCAAGGTTATAGGTTTGACTCCCATTTGATACGATATGTTTTAAGTGTGTCACTGGTTTTACTACAATTGTTCTTTGGGTGGTGGGTTTCCTATGGAAAATGAGCCAAGGGTTTTATCAGAGTAATTCTTTGGGTGGTGGGTTTCTCCTAGAATGGTAGGTAGATTCGGTCACCAACGTTGTTTGTATTCGTGAGCGTGGTTGACCTTTCGCTAATAGGTTTACCCGGATTACTTGGTTTAAAGTATTTGTTGACTGTTCAAGAAAAACAAAGATATGTAACTACATCTAGGTTACAAATCCTTAACATTATGTGTGTATGCATACTTTTTTATTTCATTAATATATCTATTTAAAACAAAATTGAATGAATAGTTTAGAAGATCTGAATCGTCCGTTTTTTAATCTATGATGGGCTAGCAATGTTGGTAGTTGCCTTTATACGTGTTCTCGTCTTTGTTGTTTGATAGAAACCCCTTCTACGTTCTTCACACATGTGTTTCTACCCTCTTAAAGCTAGAAAGAAATAGAAAGTCAACGGATAGAAATCAGAAGAGATAGAGAAACAGTGGAGGAAAACGATCAACAATCTTTCCAATTGGTCGTCTTGCCACCTATGTCATTCATCAACCTGTTAATATTATACAACCCATCAAAGTTTCACACAATGATTATAGAATTTTTGTTTATATAATTTGGATTGGGTTGAGTCAAAAATACAAAGTATATTGTTTGTTTAGGGTTATTCTAATTACTTGTTAACTTGATGGTAATTATTATTTATTTATTTATTTATTTATTTGTTTCTTGTTGTTATTACTATTATTATTATTATTATTATTATTATTATTATTATTATTATTATTATATTATTATTATTATTATTATTATTATTGTTATTATTATTATTATTATTATATTATTATTATTATTACTATTTTTACTATTATTATTACTATTATTATTACTATTATTATTATTATTATTATTATTATTATTATTATTATTATTGTTATTGTTATGTTATTATTATTATTATTATTATTATTATTATTATTATTATTATTATTATTATTATTATTATTATTATTATTATTATTATTATTATGTTATTGTTATTATTTACTATTGTTACTTATTGTTTTTTATATTTGTAAATACTCATATCAAGAACAAGAACAATATACTAACCATGACCGTAAAACATGTGTCGATATCTTATTAAACATGTTACTTTGAGTAATTGAACCTTAATTTATTGTAAATAAACCTCTTTATTTCGTAATATGCAGATTTCTCGCTACACCACGTGAGCGAAACACCTATAGATCTCTTTGAATAGAGCTTAATTTTGTTCTATATGTGTTAATATAACCGGTCTAACATTAGTTCATGCTAAGATGTTATTGGTGTTAGATCTTGATTTCTTTAATTTTGATTTCTTTACACGAGTGTAACATTACAACTAAATAACAAATGGAAATATAAGTCACCCGATTTTAATTATTTACTTAGTGTTATGTTTTAATCTTTTATCACTAGACTAAGGGGTGGCCTGCCTCCTCACCGGCCAATGGGTAGCCTAGGAAACAAGTACGAACGTTAGCTAGTTACTTGTAGTAGGAAGAAGCGATAAGCGAATATAAATATGTAAGGATTTCATAACTTTAACGGATAGCTACTTTAGATAAACATATGAACCTTTTGTCTTGCTTTAAATTATATAATTGATGGAGGTGGAATAACAAACAAGCAATCAAAAACATATTCTTTAAAAGGAAAAACTAATATCATTTTAGAAACAACGATAAGGTGAACAAACACATATAGTTTTAGTATGCGTAAAGTCCACATTCGATCATGTTTCAAACAACGAAAACTAAAATAAAAATTATCGTCTTTCAACGAAGCCAAGGATGTCATGGTTTATTCTGTTTCATTCGCTAACATACTTTAACAGTTTAATATGATATAAGGCGACGAGTTACTATTTTGTTTATAGTAACATGGTGTTTTTGTTCGCTTTCCATTTGTCCAAAATATTTTCTAAGTAAAATATGGAGTTATAATAGCATCTTGTTATATTCCTTCACAAGACTTTTGTGTTTTGTCTGATGTGAATATGTGAAAGAAAAAAAAAAAAAAAGGGGGGGGGGGGGGGGGGGGGTCCTAGAAGAGGAATGAATGTTATATCTTTGATGAAATGTTTAAAGGAACATTTGAAAGTTATGTGACAAAACCATATGATATTTAATTTTTAAACACAAACAGCAAATTGTCAACATTGTTTAAAAAAAATTTTAATGTCTCATTGTTTGTCAAAAATGGAGTTCTATTAGTTAACTAGAACATTATTGTATTGTTAAGTATAGCCGCTTTGGTATTTGAGCAGACTGAAAGTCGAATCAATGACCGGCACAAGATGAACAACATCGGTCTTGACATCAGGATAAAATGTTCTTACAATCAAACTTAGATGTGAGGATAAATATGGTAATAATATTATTAATAAGAATGAGGGTTTGAATTCAGTGCCATATAATAAAACTTAAATTAGACATCTAACTAAATGTGTGAATTAATTAATCCACTATTCACCTGTTAAAAATGAAAAATCTTTTAGTTCACACAATCCACTATTCACCTCCTTTGCATTCAAGTGCATGTTTGGATAAGGCACCTTATTGACTTTTTAATTTTTTGGAGAGGTATTTTGGTCTTTTTACCCCTCCAAAAAATTAAAAAGTCAATAAGTTGCATTATCCAAACATGCCCCAAATGAAAAATATTGTAAGATAACATTAGGGCTCCAATGAAAGAATTTTGTCTTAGGGTGACGCCGTCGATGTGTTAACCCCGTGAAGACGGCTTTATTTAAAGTGATATAGGTCTAATAAGTTTAAACGGGTCGAAAGCTATGTCATTTTGAGTTGTCTTCTTTTTAGTTTTTTTTTCTTTATCCTTTTGATTCATGTAGACTCCTTTTTAGCTAGCTCTAAAGTTTGCTTCATATCAAAGCCCAAAGTGGAATTTAAGACTACGATGATAGATAACACCAATTGTTGATAGTAATAGAGATATTAAAGATTGCATTGAAAATTACATTGGTTATCATTAATCTTCTTTAATATAAAATAAAACCTGAAATAATTTGTAACTAATGGATGGGAGGGAAAGTGTAACATCATATTAATGATATATTGATGGGTTTTATTTCAAACTTGAAGAAGGAAAGTTAATTTTAGTATCTACTCTACTCTCTTTAGGAATGATAAAATAACCTGAATAAAAAGGCAAACCTAAATCCAAAACGTATGATATATATTTATTTGAATGACTATTTGAATCGCTAATAGGTTACTAGCCCACTTGATTATCTTCATTATTTGAGTACGGAACCTTGAGGCTCTAGAGTACTGGCACATTTCCGAAGGGAAGCTCGTGGCAGTATGCCAGTATGCCCGCATCAATTTCAAATCTGATATTACCCTTAAAGGAAACACACTTTAAGTTAGAAAACCCTTTTGCCCAACCTGAAATCTCTTTTTTTTATCATCGATAAGACTTGAATCCAAGACGTTCTAATTTTAATATAGTATTGGTGAAAAAACATATGATATTAGGTGATACACGACCGATTATCCAACCTCGTTTATCTGAATATTATTAATACATTATATAATCTTATACAATATATAAATAGTATTATAAAGTTGTTAGAAACCAAAAGCCGTTGAAATTATAGAATTGTCAGGAGCGTAGTTTGTACTTCAAATTTCATATGATTTTTTCGGTAAGCTTAAGATCGAGTTTCAGATTACGGGAATATCAACGAGTAATTATATTAGTTTAATTAAAAAGATTGTTGTAACATATGGTTTTCAACTAAAGAATCAAACTTTATTAGTTATGATGCCCGATTAAAAATCATGTCCGATTTGTTTGTTAACTAAGGGGGTGTTTGATTTCGGCTGACCCGGCTGACTGGATGACTCGGTCAACTTGTTTGATGTGCGTAAAACTCGAGCTGACCGGGTCAAAACATCTGACCCAGACCTAAAATTTTCAAATGCTGACCCGGCCACTCGCTTGCGCCTGCGCCCACCTTCACCTGCGCCGCTCCCCCTTCTCCTCCACCCCACGGCGACGCGGAAGTTGCGGCCGGTGATTGGCGGTGGTGGAGTGTTGTGGATGAAAAGAAGGAAATATATGGTTTTTTTGTCCGTCAAAGGAAATATTATTACGTAAATACTGAATCGATGTGGTTCTAGTCAGATACTGAATCAAACAGCCAAGTTTCAGTCAGATGCAGACTCAGTCAAAACTTCTAACTGGGTCAGCTACGGACTCAGTCAAATCTTACTAAGTCAGTGTAATCAAACAGCCTCTAAGTCTTTCTACGAAGAGAGCTTAGTTTTATGCTCTATATGTTGATATATCGTGTCCAACATTAATTAATCGATACTAGGGTGTTATCTCATGGTAAGTATGAAAATGGTGTTAGATCATGATTTCTCTAATTTTTATTTATTTACATGAGGGTAACACTATAAATAAATAGCAAAGAGATACAAGAAAGAAGTCACCCGAAGCATAAATATTATCGTTTTCCAACAAAGCCAAAGATCTTATGGTTTATTCTATTTTCATTCGTTAACATCCTTTAACACAATAAAAGGCGACGACTTATTATTTTGTTTATAGTAACATAGGGGTTTTGTTCTTTTTTAATTTGTCCAAATATTTTGTAAGTAAAATATATAGAGTTATAGTGGCATCTTGTTATATTCTTTCACAAGACATTGTCTCATGTGAATGTGTAACGGGTAGGGAGAGAAGCTAAAGAAGAATGAATGTTATATCCTAGGTCAGGAAAACTCCCCCATGACCATTTGTCGAATCGTTCAGTCTCTCAATACATTTTTGTTCGTATAAAATGGGTCTTGTGATTTTAAATCGGTTGAAAATTATGTCTTTTTTAACTTGTGTTTACTTTTTAGGTTTTTGACTTTGTCCATTTGATTCATATATGAGTCCATTACCTCTTAATTTAGTTTTATATTAAAGCTAAAGTTGAATTTAATCTTTACATTATAAAATACAGGTGACGAATATGACAGACATTACCAATTATTAATACTCTTATGAATATACATAAAATATAGAATTGAAAACTACATTAGTTATCATTAATCTTCTTTAATCAAATTCAAAACCTGAAACACTTTGTAAGTAATGGATGAGAAGGAAAGTGTAGGATCATATTTATGATATATAAATGGGTTTTATTACGAATTTGAAAAAGGAGTCATGTTAGAGAAGTTAGTTTTACCCTATGTTATTCTATCTTTAGCTACAATAATAAAATAAACTAAATTTAAAAGGAAAACCTAAAATCTAAAACATGTGAGACATATACCAAGATTGGTGTATTTGAGTATCACACCAGGTCAGACCAGCTGGTACTCAATTAAATATCTCTTAAACATTATAGCAAATAGTATTTTGAAGTTTTAAGACATTGAAAACCATTAAAATTATAAAAATTATTATAAGTGTAGTTATGTATCTGACATTTTATTTCAGTGGTTTTGGTGAGTTTAAGATCGAGTTTCAATTAACAAGGAATCTAATACCGTAATCTCACTTAAACCATAAAAGGGTATGCGAGACGATTTCATAACCGGTCCTAGCACAATCACTACCTCTCCCCCAACTCTTAAAATTTTACAAACACTCACACAAACCCTAGGAATCCTGACAATTTGTCCTCAAGCCTCAACAACAGCCAAAACTGAAGGTGGTTTGAAATGCAATAAATTAGAAGTCACAACTCACAAGTCACAACTAGCACAAAGCCACAAGCCCACAAGGTCTCAATCTTAAATTTGGGTTTTCTCGCGTTCATTGGGCTGGATTGGACGATGCATATTAAGCCCATAAAAGGCCCAATACCAGTCTAAGCCCATAAAAGGCCCAATACCAGTCTAAGCCCATAAAAAACCCAAGACCAAAGTGCGTAGTCTAAGCCCTCAGAAGGCCTACGAACAAAGCCATTGTGGTTCATGAATCATTATCATGGTTCGAAGAGACGGGGCAAGAGAGCCCAACATTTTGAAACCTTTTCTTTAAAAGCTATTTTATTTAATAAATATTCTTTTGTTAAACAGTTTTTAATAAATTAAATAAAGTAACCGGAGTTTACAATACGTTCTCAACAATTTGCACCGGTCTATTTAGTTTTTATATATTTTGATATAAAAATTGGATAGGAGTAACTTTTATAGTAAAAACAAAATACTTACATAGAAAGTATAAGAATAATTCTGGACTTGAAATGTGTTTTTATTATTTTTAAATGGGAGGTTAATTTGATCATTGTATCAAATACGTTAGATAATTGTGTCAAGTATATAATAAGTCATTGTTTTAAATATTTTCATCATTTGTTATATATATTTATGGTTGTGTTTTACATCATATTGTTTGAAGAACCGTAGATGATGTGAGAGTAAAGGATTGTGATTGTCAACAAGGGCGTTCTAATGTGTTGTAGATTCTTATCCAAGACTCATTTTGTGTTATCTTTAATCATTGTTTTTTGTATATTACACAAACTTGTTGCTATTTTATCACTTTGTTTTACAATTAGAAATACATAATTCACTAATATATTTTTCAAAACTCATCATTTCCAAAAAACCAAAATAGTGTTCAGAAAAACAAAATGATGAGCAGAAAAAAAAATCATAATGAAACATTCACCATTGTGTTTTACATGTTATATCGTTTTGTGTATTGTTTTGTTTATTGTTTTTAATATATTAGATGATATAGTTATAATTTTCTCATTGTGTTTACATACTAAAAGTACACAGTGATTTTATTTTACTAATATGTTTTTCAAAACTCATCATTTATAGTGTACAAGAAAACATAATGACGAGCACAAAAACACAATGAAATATTTAATTATTATATTTATATTTTGTATCATTTTTTCTTCGTTTGTCATTGTTTTTAACATATTAGATATATTAATTATTATTATTATTATTATTATTATTATTATTATTATTATTATTATTATTATTATTATTATTATTATTATTATTATTATTATTATATCATTATGTTCTACATACTAGAAGTACACGTTGTTAATCTCATTATTATGTTTTTCAGAATTCATAATTTAAAATAACACAGTAGTGTTCAGAAAAACATAATAACAAACGCAAAAACATAATGAAGTACAGAAAAAACATAATGGCGAGCAGAAATCATGAGTCAGAAACATAAATTTAAAGACAAACATTTGCAAAAAGTGAGAGAAGTTAAAAAAAATCAACAATGATAAATACATAAAATAAATTATTAAAATATTTAATAATGTTTGACATATTAGACACAATTACCATATACCCTTCATTTCAAATCAATAAAATGATACATATCAAATAGAGGTGGCAAAATGGGTGGGTTGGATTGGATTGGTTGTTAGGTTAGGATGGATTTGGATCAGGATGGGTTTGGGTTAGGATAGGTCATTTAGAAAAAAAGGTCAGGATGGGTTTGGGTTAGGATGAGTTCGGGTCAGGATGAGTTCGGTTCAGGATGGGTTCGGGTCAAGATGGATCATTTTTTTAAAAAAGCCAATACTATTTTACTAGTTTTCTACAATCCAACAATACATATAGACAGATGCTTATACGAGATCACAAAAAGATACATATACGACTTCATTTATAAAGGGTGGTATCTTTAATAAAGCGACGATGATGGTGCGATGGTGAAGCGGAGGCCTGACCGTAGGTGTGGTGGTGGTGAGCGATGAAACTCAACGAAGGTGGAGACTGATGGGGAGCCCGACTATAAGTGCGGTGATGGTGCGGTGGTGGTGCACGATAAAACTTGACGGAGGTGGGGGCTGTAGATGCGGTGGACCGGTGGTGGTGCGGTGGACCGGTGGTGGTGCGGTGGACCAGTGGTGGTGTGGTAGTGGTTCGGTGGTGGTATGGTGGTGGTTCGGTGGTGTTGCGGTGGTGGTGCGCGATGAAACTTGACGAATGTGATCAATTTGAGCAGGGCTGGCATAACAGGTATACCTGTACCTGTTAAGACACGAACACGATAAGACACGAACACGAAACCTGTATACCTGTACACGACACGATAACTTATCGTGTACCTGTTTCCAAACCTGAACACGAACCTGTTAATACCAGGTATACACGATAAGACATGATAAGACACGATAAAAACCATTAATAACACATATTTAGGAACCATTTTAGTGATACAAAAATCATCTGAAAGATTTAGAGTGGGGGTAACTTAGGAAGTTTTTAGCAAGCAACACTAATAATACAAAAATCAGAATATGAAGATGTGAAGTTAGGGTTAGGGTTATCACTTATGTATTTTAATGTTATATTATTTATATTTTTTTAAAAATATATTTATCAGGTACTAACGGGTACATAACAGGTAAACAGGTAAAATACCTGTTTAGACACGAAATTTAACAGGTATATTCGTGTCTACGTGTTTCGTACACGAAACCTGTTAAGGTCATATCCAATACCTGTTAAGATCGTGTAGGTTCGTGTCGTGTATTCGTGTTCGTGTCTAAAATTGCCAGCCCTAAATTTGAGTAAAAGACACCTTGACTTATTGTGACTTGAAGCTCTAATTTTGAAAACTCATCTTAATCTATGTTTATTTTTTTCCAAAAAATCTTTTAACCCATCTTGACCCCCTTGTGTTTTTTATTCAATCCATTCTAACCCATCTCTATTTTAAAACACCCATTGTGACCCAAAATCACATTTTTGGACTTCTTTTGCCACCTCTAATATCAAACATAGAATCATTTTACCATAACTCTACCCTAAATATAAAATAGCATAACTTACTAATTAAAAGCTAAGCTATATCTTAGGTTAGGATTTCAAAAGAACAATATTCCCCAAATACTTTAATATTTAAAAATACATTACTAATATTGATTTTAAGAAGCCTCATGTTTTAAAATGTAGGGGTAACTTTGCGGAATACTAACCAAATATAAAAAGTCACTCAAGTTTTAAAAAGATATTGCAATTAAATCACTCAAGTTTTATTTAAATTATAGATTTTAATATGTTTTTAGCATGTTTTTTATTTGTTTCAATTAGAAAATATTATTCTTTTTATGCTAATGTGGAGTCGTGACCTACATTTTAGGTATTTTTATATATGTTTTAATATAGTTAACATGTTTTTATTTAATTTTTAATATAATTATACATATTGTATGTCCTGATTTTTACATCTTCTCCTATATTTCTTTTTTTACTAATGAAAAAATCTAATGATGACTCAAATTGATAATTTAATGATCTAATCTGAGCAACATATGTATGAGTTATTTAATTTGTTAACTATTGAAACATGATTATAATTCTATGACATGTTCCCTAAAATGTATCATGCCTTCACTGACCTTCGCCAACAATTAAACAAACTTTATGAACTTAGTCCATAGTTGAAAGAAAAGTAAACGCTAATTTTCACATAAACCTTAAATTACGGTTATACTAAGTTCAAAATTTCAACTTACATAAACTTACATAGTTAACTTGTGTTTAGTTTTAATAAGTTTTATACAATATTGCGTTTCTCATACGAATCAATATTATTCGTTTTGTCTATCGAAACTCACAGCCTTACTTTTCATTACCCAAACAGAATTTTCTCAATAGATCACTTTTTTTCTAATACTAAAATTTACTCAAACATGCTTAAGTGTAGGCTTTTCTCCCGTTCACTAGATAATGGCATGAAACAGGTTGTTGTTATGTAAGACAAAACTACTATGACATAAATATATATATATTGTTTAAGTCCGAGTAAGACCCGTTTAAAGTATTAGGTTATTAGAAAACAAAAATAACTTCTATAAAAGTGTTCTCTTCTATTCAACTTGTGTTTTAAAAAGAAAATAATATAAAAACACAAAAGCAAAAGTGAGGTATTGAAATCCAACAACATTTGCACGGGCATTTAGGGGGGTGATAGTGACTGGACCACGGAATTGGTGTTGTGGTGTGATGTTTTGTCATACGGTCAAACTCATAACGGTAAAATTCCCGTGAACGATATAGCTAATTTTGGTCTTCATTTGCTTGCAACCTCATCCTATCTCATCGAACCAAAAATCGCTAAGATCAAATCAAACAAAACTGGTCAATAATTGGATTCAATAAGTTGAAGAAAAATAAGAAACCAGAAATCATTGTCACTAGTGAGAGCTTTTTTAAAAAGAAAACATAAGACTTGTGACTTTTCGCTTTACACCGGTCACATAAAAAATGTAATAAGGGGACATCCTGAATGCAAGTGGTGTGCATTCTAGTCTTACGGAAGTGCAAAATTGTAACACCCGGCCCCTCACACTAACAATATTGTCCGTTTTGCTCACGAGGAGCTCACGGATTTGCTTTCGGTTGTCCGGGTGAAAACTTCCCAGGAAGATCACCCATCCCTGGATTGCTCCCACCTGAACACGTTTAACTGTGGAGTTCTCCTCTCATCCACAGCCAATACGCCCAAAACGCGTTGTTGATATTAGAGACCGGACATTCCTTATGAACCAGGAATCTCTCCTGTCCACGGTCGATGTGGGATAAATGTAGGGTGTCACAAAAACGCATTATTAACGATTTTATCTGAGAAAATTTTTAATGACGTTGAAAAAAGATAAACATGATGAGTAACAATTAACATACCTAGTGAAATCGTATTCGTGGAGTATGGTTTGCGAAGGGTAAGGATGAAAACAAACCTAACTTTTATTTCATAGAATAATATATTGTTTTTATAAAGACCATCGGCTCAATAAACAAACATGAAAATTATTTTCTGAAAAATAATGGTTGAAAAGAGTATGGTTTAACGTATACAACCAACTAGTTAGAACAATAATTAAAAAATGTTATTTATTTTCTTTCTCAGTAATATCTAGTTTTCTATAAAAGCAATAACTAATCAATAGTTATAAAAAGTAAGTCGGTGTTATGTTTATTACAAACATGCACAACCATAGTAGAGATATGTTAAAAAAGATGTAGACGAGGGAAAATTAGAGATGAAGCTGGTTGAAAATCCGAACACAACGCAAGAACTTAGAGACACTAGACACGGGGCTGTTCACGAAACGAACCGAATGAAGGCTCGCTCGAACTCGGTTCGTTTACAAACCGAGCAGCTTGGTTCGGTTCGAATTTAAGAAATCGAGCTAAAAATGCTCGCTCGAACTCGGTTCGGTTTAAAACCGAGCGCTCGGTTTGGCTCAATTTCATATTGCAATTTAGTACAAAACTAATAATTCATTCAAAAGTTTCAAGTTTCAACTCAAACTCAACAATGTAACAAAAGAAAACATAGAAAATAAGTTTAAGTTTTAACTCGAGCTTAAATAAATGACGGTAAAACCCACGCCCACAACCTCCATTGCGGCCATTTCCACGTCCACTATACCCGCTTTGATGCAATGTTTAAACAAGTGTACAAAAATTCAAAAAATGATGTTTAAAAAAATTAAAAAAAGCAAGGGTAAGGTGATAAATAATTAAAATGGTAATGTACTAAACTAAATAAATAAACTAACATATTACATATATATAATATATAAAAGTTATATTTAATAATAATTCGAACGAAACTGAACGAGCAACATGCGAGCTTCCCTTTGCTCGTGCTCGGTTCGTTTACAAATGAACCGAGCGACTCGGCTTGTTTACAACCGAGCCAAAATCGAACGAGCAACTTTTCGAGCTTTTCACAAACGACTTTTGAGTGAGTTTCGAACGTCAAACTATTTGAACATCCCTAATATAGACAAATTGAAAAAAGTCTTTCAATCCGAGTCAAAAGATTATAAATGAATATGTCATTGATAGTTTTGAGGAAATAATAAATCTAACATTTCATATTACAAATTAATTACCATTTGAATTTGTGCAAAAATGCATAGGTTTATTAGTATGTGTGTGTATGTGCGGAAAATAATATTACCGGTTTAAAAAAAAAACAGACACAATTTAGACGTCATATCATTTATTTATTTCTTCCCAACTCTGATGCAAATGAAGAAATGTTTTTTGAAAATGTATTTCATTCAAGTGGTTTTACCCATTCACAAAATGTACATCATTTAAACCATAATGTCTAAGCTATACGTGGTAAGATGAGCGGGTCGGGTTGGGTCGGGTGTCAGGTCAGAATGGATTCGAGTTAGGATGGTTTTGGGTCAGAATGTACTAATTTAAAATTGGATTAGAATGAATTCGGGTCAGGATGGGTCGGGTCAAAATAGGTTTAGACTCAAAAAACCACATTGATTAACAATTCCATACATAGATCAATCCCAAGGCAATATAACTAAGTATTACTCTAATACCTTAAGGTAGGGTTGTTCAAACCGCTCGACGTTCGCTCGACGTTCATTCAAAATTTGCTCGAAAAATGCTTGTTCGAATTTTTTCTCGAAAAATGCTTGTTCGAATTTTTGCTCGGTTGTAAACGAGCCGATCGGCTCGGATCGGTTTGTAACCGAGCCAAGCACGAGCAAAGGTCCGCTCGGTTCGGTTCGGTTCGGATCGAATTAATATGTACATATAGTTTATACGTAACACTCTACTAGATTTGACCCATTTTATACAAATATATAATTATAAAATGCTCGGTTCGGATCAAATAAATTGTTCGCCGCTCGTTCGAAAATTTACCGCTCGAAAAATGCTCGTTCGATTTTCGGCTCAGTTGTAAACGAGCCGATCGGCTCGATTCGGTTTGAAAACAAGCCAAACACGAGCAAAGGTCCGTTCGGTTCGGCTCGGCTCGTGAACATCCCTACCTTAAGGTACAACTAGACAAACAAATTTAAAATTAAACTTTTAGCCAATAGTTATAAAATAAAAATAAAAAAAGATAAACTGCATGGTGATGGTAGACGTGAGTTGTGTAGTTATATTGTGGTCTTTTACCCCCACCATGCAACTCCAGTTTATGACGCCCGGTTGCCGACCCGTTCATCTCATATGACCTGTAAACCGATCTTGACTCGTTCATAAATCCAACATTATCGCTATCATGTAAATGTGAGACTATGTGTGGATTTTGGAGAAAAAGATGAGGTGGAGAAAGATGGGTTACGAGAAAATTTAATCAATCCATCCTGACATGTTCCTTGTTTTTTTATGACCCATCTAGACCCGTTGATAACTTTTCATAGTTTTAGAATTACCCAACTTGACCTTCTTAAAAATATAGCTTAACCCAATCTAACCCATTACTTCATTATTACTACCCAAATCAACCCAAATATAACCACCTGGATCCAAATTGCCAGGTCTAGTCTAAGCCATCATTCAAAAGAATATGACGGTGTTCCATGAGCTCATAACGTCAGCTTTGGACCACATCACCTATCTTGTGTTGTTCACGCAGACACTCCCACCTCCTTAGAGGGTGCACATTGTTCCAGTTCTAAACAAGATGTAATTTTAATACAAAATGTTGTTTATACACAATGAAGAAAGCTTACACATCTTTAAACATTTTATAATTACAAAAATTACACCATACTTGACGGTCAATATGACGCAATTTGGATCTATAACTTATCCATCAAAATGTGTTTAGCTTCATATCTCCACCACTTTTTATATGGAAGTTGGATACCCTTCGAACATTTTATCGTTTCTAGCTTTCCATTTAAACATAAAGCTGTTATGAAAATACATACAAAATACTTTTTTTAACCTTGTAGACCTATGCGAAGACTCTAGAGCCGAGAGGAGTTCACAAACATATGGAACTTATGGAAATTAACAGCAACACCATGAAATAATACATTCCATATATCAAAATAGTATGTGTTATCAAGTCTTAGAAGTTTGAGTCTTAGAGTAAGATTAGCCTATCCTATCATGTTTTTAAAAGTTAGATTTTACCTTATATATCTTATTACATATAATTTACAACACAATTAATTCACATTAACTTATCATAGAAATAGTCCTAAGATCTTAAGAAGAGTTTCACTTTCACCTCCTTAAATTCAAATAGCTTTGTGATTGGGCCCCACCCCCATCCCACCCCACCCCTCTCATGTAACTTGCATGTTTGCCTCCATGTCATTTGTCATGCCTTGACTTTTACTAATCATACTTATGATAAATGTTTACGAATTTAATCACATGCCATCACCACAAGCCTTTTTAACCTCAATTTTCTTGTCTAGAAATCTATTTTAATTCTTTTAAAAAAATATTTATCTTACTCTCTATCTCTCTCTCTTTATTTAAAAATTAAGATTTTTCTATAATCGAGATTTTTTAAAAAAACATATTTTATTAAATGAACAAAAAAACGAAATCTGTATACATAACATTATACTTTAAGAAAAATAAGTTTTGTAAAATGACAAATTGTCTAAAACCACGAATGGTTTTAGAGAAAAGAATTTTTTCAAAACCACTCCTTTTAGAAAAATAAACTTTTCTTAAAAATGGATTTAAAAAATTAAATAATAACAATTAAAAATCAGATTTTTTAAACATTGATATGTTTATAAAAATCAAATATTTTCAAGTAGTGTTTTAAAAGTTGGAAAATTATGTATAAAATGAAAATAATCAAAAACCATAGTTTTTATGCAACAAGATTTTTATAAAAATGACTTTTTTACAAAACAATTTTAAAACAAAAGGTTTAAAAAATAATATTTTTTATTAATTAAAGGGCAAATAACATAAAAACCAATATATATTCTGTTTTTTCTCATAAAAGTCACTCAAAAATATTTGCACATAAAAAACCAACATATTTTCTGGTTTTTCAAATAAAAAACCATCAACTCGTTTAATTTATGGATCGTTTAAGTTATGGAAGCAACTAAATTAAGGGACTTTTATGTGAAAAACAGAAAAACATGTTGGTTTTTTATGTGCAAAAATTATTGAGTGACTTTTATGAGACAAAACATAAAGTATGATGATTTTTACGTACAAAGAGTTTAAGAGTGACTTTTATGAGAAAAAACTGAAAGTATTTTGGTTTTTTATGGTATTTTCCCTTGATTAAAGTATTTACTTATATGTAATTTTACTTATATATAATCTCAAATCTATGTTTTATAACTCCTTATTCTTTATTAATAAATATTTATTTTACCTTTTTATTCAAAGCATGTAATATACGAGGTTATAGCTTAGCTTACTATATATTTATACCAATTTCAAAATAAACATGTATATTTTGTTGGCATTAATTTCTTAACCAATTCACAAGCAAATGAAGTTTGAGGATTTAATTTGACAAGTCACT
The DNA here is from genome assembly GCA_025215565.1 of Flaveria ramosissima. NCBI lineage: Eukaryota > Viridiplantae > Streptophyta > Magnoliopsida > Asterales > Asteraceae > Flaveria > Flaveria ramosissima. The sequence goes on from CM046035.1 coordinate 75,126,551, forward strand.
CAAGTTAGATTTAACATAATTAGTATTGTATGCAAATAAGACTCTAACAAATTGATTAGATATAAAAATTTAGCAATCTAATTTATATTCAAATAGGTTTGTTTTTTAGCCTATAAATATATAATCATTGTTTAGGATTATGTATAAGTTAACTAAGCTTTCATATTATTTCTCATGGTTATAATTAAGAGTTTTAGATTCATTCAATATGTGTTTTTATATTACCGATTTAGGACATGATATTTCACAATAAAAATATCTAAGCTTAGAAAATCAGACTTTATTTGCTCAAATCCAATTTGACTATTAATTGGTGCCAGATCTAAGTTGACTTTTAGTCGAGAAACGCCTCTTTTCACCGTATCATTAAAATCTAATCTATTGAATGGTGTCAAACATCATCACATTCTTTTATTATCGAGTTATTTAATACGAATATGTCACATATATTTTTAATTAATAGCACCTCCACATATTTTTTTAACTATCGCTTTTTGATTTTAGGGTGTGCACATCTCTTCATCGAAGAATAGAGCACGGTGAAAACCATATATAATATATACCAAGTACGAGAAAAATAATAACAATAATTAGAAAAATAAAATAACATTAAAATAAGAACAACCAATAGGATTCAAACACCCAATGTACTTTATGTGAGTTTTATAATTTTGATCGGTAGGAACTTTTGAGCTTTTCTATAATATAATATCGGATTATCTCAATCTCAAAACAAATACTATACTTCCTCCTTTAAGCACTATATTTTGTTTCACATGTATATATTTATTAAAAGAAAACTAAATATATTATATATATTAAATATATTAAATAAGCTAATAAAGAATGTTGAGGGGTGCCATGTGGCATTATTATCTCCACATTGAGTGTCGGTGATTGGTTGGCTCATATTCATTATACTCATTCCCACCTAATGCACCGCACCCACAACCATATTATTCATCATACCAACACATTTTCTTTTCTTTTCTTTTCTTTTTGTAAACTCCTAAAATAAATGCTATTCTAAAGATACAGCCTAAAACAATATACCACAACCTATCACTTTTTCATTCCTTCACATGCTTCGATTATAAAACTTTCTTAAATAATGAATCATAACTTATCGTGTCATTTACGTGATATATGTACCATAAAATAATCGGTGAGAAAACTCTACCACTAAATGAGTTGTGAAATACACATGTCACATTATTTCAGTCGTAACGATGACAAAAAAGAACAAGCCTGGAAATTTATAGATCGGTTTTTTATTGTGTTTCAAATGAGTTCAGGTCGTAATGAATTGTAACCAAAATGGATTACTGTTAAAGATAGGTTGTCTAAAAATTAGTATTATTTGGGTCCACGACTTTACTGATGGTGGTGGGGAAGGCAGAGGTGGTGGGAACAACATAGGTCGGTGGACGATGATTAGGATGGAGAGTGGCGTTGTTGATGTGGTAGCGACTGTGACGGTGATGACGGTGGTTGTGACGTATCATGTGTATGAGTGGTGATCGCTTATGTAAGAATGTTTTAAGTTAGCAAATTTTATGAGCGCTTATTGACCTCTTGTACAATTTGAATCGACATAAATTTATATATTGACTCATATAATTTTAATAGACGTCTATTATATGATTTCAATAGACCCATATTGACTTATTAATCAATTTATTTAACACAAATCAATTAATTTCTTAATAAGTTGGTCAAAAACAATACCCGAAAAAGTAGTATATCACATACTTCTATTCATAATTTGATATTCCAAAGAACAAATTGCGTAACTAATAACGTTTGCTTATTTATTAATTAAGACTTTATTTAATTCGAAATATCACAGCATCTAGTTTATGTATATATTTTATATACTAATCGTCATTAAGAGGAAATCATTTTATATTCAATATTAAAAGTTATATAACATCAATATAATATAGTAAAGAGTTTACTCACTAAAAATATATACATAAAATTCTATTTACAAACATATAGAAGGTTTAATCATATATGAGGCTTAAGAAATTGGTCTGGCTATTGTGCTGAGATTCACAAGCGCAACTTGATTAGTAGATTACTAGATTAGATCATGTCCGATAGAAAAAATGTTGAAAATATATACCTGCAGAGGTTCAAATGCACAACTTTTAAGTAACTTGCATGAATGACTAACTAGCAAACTAAATATATTGACTTGTCTTAAAATTGATAACCAACTTTTCTATAGTGTTGCCCGGAAATGTACAATGTCAATCCAATATTTAGTTACAGGTATATAACATATAAATATTTAATTACCAACATCACATAACATCGATAAGTGTAAGTGTGTAACTTGATATCTCAAGTATAATAAAAGGAACATAATATATCATGCAACTAAAAACAAGCGTGTTATAAACATTTTATCATATCAATGTTTACATCTTCCTACTTTAATAAAAGAATATATTAAGATGACAAGTGTCAACACTACAATTATCCTCATCAAAATTTCTCGTCCATCTCTCCTATTGAATAATTACCTTAATTACTAATAATATTATTTAACACTTTTTAATTTAATAAATTAAGAAAAATATCTTTCTTAATGTTATTTCTAAATAAATAAAAAATTTATAAAACAATAAATTTTTTAAAGCATAATTTTTTTTTAAAATACGAATATTTTAAAATTGATATTTTTAAAAAGTCAAATTTTTAAAACCAAAAATAATTATATTTGGGAGTTATAATAAAAAAAATTAAAATGATAATTTTATATGGTTTGTTTTAGAATATTGTTTTAGTACAAAATGTTTATTGTATTTTTGAAAAAAGAATTAAAAAAAAATTTAAAAAGTTAATATCATTGTTTTATTACTTATAGACATTTCTCATATGTAATTTCAGTTTTTATCATTTCTTAGAATATCATTTTATAATTAATAAATTTTATTATATTAATATTTTATTTATTTAACCAGTGTAATACACGGGTTTACTAAAGCTAGTGAATACTATATGATTACTATTGTCATATAAAAATCACATATTTGCTTGCAAATCGTTAAGAATACATTCGTGTTGCGTGCTAATATTCACCCTTAGGTCATCCACAATCGAATGGGCTCACGAATAAAACCACGTCTTTCGCTCCACGGACATCTCCCCGTCTCCCTCCTCCCTCTCACGAACACTTTGTTTCAAATGTTAGGTAGCATTCACATCACTTTCATATTCAAACTTAATTTCTTATCGTCGTATTTGTAATTGTTTTTTGTTATGAAGTGAATATAATAGTGTCACATATATAAATTTACATGTGAAACTCTTTAAAACTAGATCGTTTTGTTTAAATTTGCATCAAAACAACATAGTGTTAGTTAATAGGCTTCAAACTATCTCCCCCAAGTTAACCCTAACTCTCCTAAATACTTCATTAAATTTAAATAAATAGAAAGATTTAATCTGCAGAAAGTTACTAAAGTGATAAATTCTATTTGTATATTACGATATCTATACTACATAATAAAAGAATGATTAGAGAAGATACATGCTCGCTTCTGGTCAACTCTAAATTTGTGTTTCACGCGTCACTCTTCTATTAAATGATTGTAAATAAGTGAACTAAATGATATATCTAATATATAAATTTTCTTATTATAATAATTTATAAAAACATACTAAAGTAAATGATTTCTATTATATCATATTTTAGAATATATTTTTATACTTTTTATTTTTTTATATTTGTACTTATAATTTCTTAAGTGTATATGATTTCTTATTAAACTAATAGCTAATGACATATAACAATTAAAATATTTATAAAACTAATGATTTTAACATTTTAATCTACTTCATTCATATAATACATGAGTTTTTAATATAGTATTATCATTATAATATTAGAATGAGTCATTGAAAATATAAAAAATCCATATCTCGCCGAAACGTAAAACATATACTATGAACATTATATACTAAATTAATAATTTTAATTGACGATAGAAACTGAAAGGATATCCGATATTTTACTAAAAAAACGACGTTGTCAACGGAGCGAATAAAAAACCATAGAATTTTTTTAACGCTTAACTTGGAGTGAATTTAAGGAGAGGAGTTTTCAGCTCGTATATAATTTTGATGTAAATTTAAACAAAACTATATAGTTTTAGAAAGTTTCACATATATATATATTCCGTTCATAGTATATGTTACTAAATATAGTATTATTATTATCATCAAAACCTCATATTCATTTTCCCGTAAATATAATATTATCAAATCTATTCAATAATAATAATAATAATAATGTTATTATTATTACTATTATTTTGTAATTATTTAAATATTTTTTATTGCTAACCGTCTATATATAATAAATAAAATGTAGGATGTCATATGTCATAATTTTAATGTTTCTGTTTAGCTCCTCTGATAACTTATTATATTAAAAATTATTGATATTGTTTATTTTTTCTAGATTTAAATACATATATTTAATATAATAAACTAGATTATTTATTTTAAAAACACACAATTTGAAAAAAAAAATATATAATACAAACTTTCTATATAACAACAAAGTTTTTTTTTTCTAAAAATGATATTATACAGAGTTTGTATATAAGAACAAAGTTTTTTTTAATTACAAAATATTTTAAAATTAGTTTTTTAAAATAAAATTTCATAAAATGATTTACTTTAGAAAAACAAAATAATTAAATCAGAGTTTTTAAACAATGAGACTTTATGAAAAAAATGATAGTTTTTTAAATCAAGTATTTTAAAAGCATTTTATAAAAGAAGTTATTAAATTGATTATATTGTTGTACTTAAAGTAGTTTTATACGCAATTCAATTATATATTATCTTAATATATCGTTTTATAGTTTATAAATCTTCATTCATTTAATATTTTTATTATTTAATACATTTAATACAAGAGTTATTAAGCTAGTAGTATTAATATGTTGTATTAAATATTAATTAAATTTCATTATGTGAAATATGTAGTTGTTATTGGTAACATCTTATGATTGTTCGAGATTTAAACTCACCAAGTGTCAAGGTTAAACGTCAAATAAACTAAGATGCAGAGACATAGCGGTTAAGAGGAAGAAACTTATAATATTGTAGTCGCTCGTTGTTATTTAGTTGATTAATAGTTTATAAAGGGACAAACTTTTATTTAAATTGCTTCTAAACAATTTTTTGGGTAAAGAAAGTTTTGCAGACTTAAAAATAAGATATCGAATATCATTTTACTATAATGGATTAAGATGCTAATGTGACGGTATACACGACATGAAACAGTTGACTTAATGCGTAGGCATCCGAATCAAGTAATTTTGTAGCTTTTTAATATATTATATGATACTAAAAGTTAAATGACCCTGACGCTTTCGAACAAAAACCCTTATAAATAATTTACGTGATATAAATATATAAGATATATGATTGGATTTGTAATCATGCTGCTCTTTCATTGAAATCTCCTAAAACATATTTTATTTCTCTTTACAGCTTGACTAGGCTATCGTGTGCCGTAAAAAAGACGGTTAAACAAAGAGCCCAACAAAAACAAAGGACAATTAAAATATTCCTGACGCATATAACCTCTAGTATAATAATGTGTGACGCAAATAGTCGGCCTAACAACTAGATGTGTTAGGAACCAACTAAAATAATACTAGATCTAGCACTCAAAACCCAAATAATGTCGATGAGTTGACAGAAAACTTTTTTAGTGATCCCACCTAGCAAAAAAATTATCTTGAAGACCCGAAAAAATATGGTCATGATTAAAAAGTTGATGGGTCTAACTCTGAACACGACACTTCATATTAGTCACCAATATAACAACACGTATGATATCCCATGTCACTGAGAGTCCTCACATAACGGTACTGGACCTCCTAGTAAACATGGTACGCACATGCATATCATATTATCATCCACTACTCAAAATTGTTATAACATTATAATTTAATGCTTAGTTAGTTACATAAATTGTCTCTTTGGTTTGTCAAAAGTAACATCTTTGTAGTCTAACCTTAAAAGTTGCATTATAAGATATGTAATTGTTATTATATAACATACTTATGATCTAGTACTAATGTTTGTTAAAAATTTTGTTTGTTCCTAAGTTATTTTATTGTTGGAACAAACTATAAAGATTATTTATGTATTCGCTTAGAAAAAAAAAGAACACCCTCTGTCTCCAACATGTTGAATGCCGATAACCATCCTTCTTTTCTCACGTTGTCCTTGAGAAACCATAGAAAAAAACATGATTGATGGCCGAATTAAGGCCACTAGTTACCTCCTTGACACTTTTCTCTTGATAAACCCTCACAAAAGGAGTGTGTAATCAACAACAAAACATCAAATTAAAGGTACCATTGTGTTTCTCGACCTTAGGCGAACTAACGATCAAAGTATAAATCCTCGAATGTTCCTGGGTAGCAACATCCAACGTTATTTGTCTACCGTCACATTGCAGTTAAGATCTAACCTCATAGTTTTAAGGTGAGCATTGTTCTAAACAGGGTTGATGAGAACAAAGGGGAAGGGGAGGGTGGTGACCAAAAATCATAGTTGCTAGAAAGTGAGCGGGGAAACGAAATATGGTCGCTTACGTTCAAGGGGGCAGGGTTGGTTGAAGGTGGTGTATTTCTTTTCTTATTATTCTAGATAAATTACATAAATAGTCTTTAAGTTTTGTAATAAGAGTAAAACTATTTAAAAAAATAAAAACATATCTCAATCATATAACTTCCTAAAGTTAAACTTCACTACTAACAAATTAATGTAAACTATTTATACTATATACTTACACAATTACCGATTTCGATGATAATTGAGTAAGACTTTGTAGTTGCATATTAAAACCCAAAATTTACCAACTAAATCCCTCTACTACTTACATGTTACAAATTAAAACTTTTAAGTTTCTAAATTTTCAACTTGAACCTATACCTTTATAATATATGATTTTAACCCATTGATTTTTATAGTAATTTGATTTTGCTTCAATATATTCCTTTTGTTAACTAATAAAACTAACGAATAATTGTGTTTAATTCTTTCTATTGACGTTCCGGTATAAGTTTTGTTAAAACAAAGTTGTATTAAGAAAGCGGGTATCTAAGTTGTATTGACTAACGAAAACATGCTGATATTATGAAGAATGAAATTGATACCGACCAAAGAAAATCAGAAAAACCCATAACACTTTTTTCAAATCAATTACCACATACAAAAATATTACCGTTTGTGAAAAGACAAAAAGCAGCATATCCTTCGACCACACTATGTCTTGTTTAATGCCACGTAAGTTTTACTAAACGGTGACTTTCTCCACCTTCAATGCACATCACCCCAAGAAAGCGATGCAAACAAATTGATTGCTTGCAGCTGTTCTATAAATAATAAACCATATTATCATTATTATTATTGTTTTTTTTATTTTATGTTTCACACCACTTATTATCATCATCAATATTATATTGTTTTGGAATGTACGACAAACAGAGGTGACCCCATGTGAGCTAGCTGCTTTTACTCATTGACCTCTCTGCCACTTTCCCCATTTCATTAACACCACCGCAACACCACCGTAGCACCACCGTCGGTTTGAGCTCTCTGTTGTCATTTTCCGGCAGAGATGAACCTCCACCGCCACCACCACCGCCACCACGGCGGTGGCTCACTGTCATTTGCTCTGTTGCTCATCTTCTTGCCGCTTGTTGCTCCATCAAATCATGCATCTTCAACAATTCTGTCGGTGGGTTTTGTTCTTCATCTTTTTTTGTAGATTGATTGAAAGTTTTAAACCAAATCTTTATATTTTTCAGTTTGTGATGGGAATGTGTTTCTGTAGGTTGTAAAGATTGGATTTTTTTTATAAAAGATTCTAAATTTCTTTGATTTTTTTAGTTTTTTATGTTAATGTAAATCAAAATCTTTGGTTTCCTTTTTCAGCTTTTGATTCTTTATGGGTATTTTTAAATTTATCAAACTAATTTCCCCTTTTGTTTTACTGTAATCTTGTTGCTGTAGATAGACACCAAGAAATCAAAGATTATGAATCTTGATTTCTTAGATAATTTCACCATCTGCGGTTGATTTAATCGAAATTGGTTGTAAATAATATTCAAGAAAGTTGTTTAATTTATCATTTTTACAAGTTTTCTTGGTGATTTCTGCAGGAATCCAATGCTTCTAAGCTTCGGCACTCACGGCTGTTCAAGAATGCATTGCAGCGTCAAACAGTGAGTTTCATTTAATTGATAAAGTTCACATTTTTATTTGTTGCAATTAATTTATGTTTAGATAACTAATTACACGATTTACATGTTTCGTGTTTAGTCGAATGAACAATTGTCTGATCTTTGGACACCATTGTCAAACCAAGGATGGAAACCATTTGTTGAACCCACATCTGCCTCATGTAAGTTATATGAGTTTAAGTCGATTTCGCGTGTGTTTGGGATCATGATTGCTTGTTAGAATTGATTGTTTGTGGTTGAAATAAGATCAAAACAAACATATGCAGTATAATCCCGCTACTAGCAGGGCTATTTGTATGTTTGGGGGTGAAAAAAGATTGATTTTGAATAATTTCGTGGAGTATGTTATTCTAAACCAGTTATTTCGCAAAATATCAAGCATATAAGCAGTTTTAATAAGCAATCCCGAAGGCTTGAATAATATTTGTTGTTTATAGTTCTAATTGTCTTACGGGTTGATTTGTAAATTGAAGCATCGTTGCCGGAGTCCACGGGATACATCCAGGTGTTTCTTGATGGTGGATTAAATCAGCAGAGAATGGGGGTATGTTTTCTACATATTCACTATAAAGGTTTCATAGTACATAACAATTAGAGGTGCCAAAATCAGTAGATTGTCGAGTTGGGAGCTAGTCAAAATGGGTTTGGATCAAAACAGATCAAGAGCGGTTGGTTGACCCGCCAAACCTTTTTTTGTCCGATTTCCCTTGTTAAGAGATTAATGTATTAAATGTGATCATAGATGCTATATCAAGAAACAATTATCTAATTTTATTGAATAAAACAATTTAGGAGGTTGTAAGCAACTGAATACGCTTTGATATGCTTCCATTTTAGATCGTTTTATTTTTTAGCCGTTTGATCTATTTAGAGCATTCACAACCCATTCCTCATCTTTATTCATACAATTACACTAAAAATCACTATTTTTTCTCTCGCCCACACTCACAACCACTTAAAATATATTAAAAACATTATAGGGTTTTGAACAGTGCTTCCCAAAAATACAGATTGAACAGATTTTTCATATCCTTCACTCATAACCACTTATAACCATACCATATAATATAGGGAATACATTCACATAAATTTAGGGAATGGGCTGTGAATGCTCTTAGAGATAGGTTGGTTGATATTAATTAGGCCTTTGTGACCCATGTTACTTAATTTTGATTTTTCTTCATTTAGATATGTGACGCCGTGGCGGTCGCTAAAATCCTCAACGCGACACTTATGATACCATATCTTGAAGTGAATCCCGTTTGGCAAGACACAAGGTCCTTTCACCTTTATCCTTTTTGATATTTATATACTTTGGTCCAATAGAGGAGCGTTCAATGCGACAATACTTAACCAATTTTAAGTAGGGAACTACGAGAATCTTATCAACACATGTACCTATAGATTTAAATATGATATATTAGGTGGTTACGTAACAACATAATGTCATAACCACCTATATTTATTTGCTGATCAATGTTAAGTACAAGTGCTTATTGTGGTTATCACGGGTTTTGCTTAAAATTGGTTTTGTATTGATTATTGAACGTGTCCTGGATGTCTACATATTTGTTAGAAATGGATATTTACGTATGTGGTGTTTCATGCTTTGCAGCTCGTTCACGGATATTTTTGATGTTGATCATTTTGTGAATATATTAAAGGATGATATATCGATAATTAGAGAGTTACCTGCGGAATATGCATGGAGTACACGCGAGTATTATGCTTCAGCCATTAGATCCACCCGAATTAAAAATGCACCTCTTCATGCTTCAGCAAATTGGTATCTTGAAAACGTCGCTCCCGTTCTAGAGAGGTTGGTATACACGATCTACCTTGTTACAATAAGTAATACTCGAGTTTGAGTCAAATATGCCATTTTTTGCTTTACAACGAGACAAAAAGATAAATTGTTACTATGCATAATTATTTCTTTTATATATCATTGAACAATGAGAACCAAAATCTATGTAAAGCGCGGGATTTGAGCATCTGAATTGTGTTTTTCAGCTACGGGATAGCTGCAATTTCTCCGTTTTCACATCGACTAGCTTTTGACAACATGCCGATTGAAATCCAACGGTTACGATGCAAAGTCAACTTTGAAGCACTGGTGTTTGTTCCTCATGTTAGAAGTCTCGGGGAAGCACTCGTTAGCCGTCTCCGGTACCCAATTGTTGAAAGTATCAATGCCGTTGGGACCAAATACATTCGCCAAGTTATCGATACCAAAGATGGCCACGGGGCAGGCAAATTTGTTTCCCTACACTTGCGGTTTGACAAGGTACGTACGAACAACTTCTCGCGCTCATAATCATACTCCCGTTTAATGAGGAAAAATAGGTCAATTTCTAACTTTAGGTCAATTTCTCGCGCTCATAATCATAATGGTTTATTATAACTGAATATTAAGGATATGGCTGCTCATTCGGCGTGCGATTTTGGTGGAGGAAAAGCCGAGAAACTGGCTTTGGCTAAATACCGGCAGGCGATTTGGCAAGGAAGAGTTATGAACTCACGGTTCACGGATGAGGAGTTAAGGAACCAGGGCCGTTGCCCGTTGACACCTGAAGAAATTGGATTATTGCTGGCAGCTTTGGGTTTCGACAACAGTACTCGTTTATACCTTGCTTCACATAAGGTGACAATTTAGACCCATTTGGTTAAGAGAGGGAAAATTCAAGTTAGGTTTTATCCCTAACGGGTCAAGTGAATAAAAGAAAAAGATAATATAAGTTAAAAGGATCGAAGTGGTCGGGTCAAAAGTTTCTTTATTTTCAATCCGTAAAACCTCTTAAAATCATTTATATAAAGAAAGCGGTTAGTACTGAAATGATATAATTTTTGTAATCACATTTAAGCTCTAAAATCTGGTCAAAGGGTGTTTTAAGTCAACCTAACCCGACCTGAACACATTTTTCGCCTATAATATAATCGAAGGGTGTTTTAGACATTTGACTAGTATGGTACAGGTATACGGTGGAGAGGCTAGGATCTCGGCGTTACGCCAACTCTTTCCATACATGGAAGACAAAAAGAGCCTCGCATCCGCGGCAGAACGGGCCCAAATAAAAGGAAAAGCTTCTTTATCGGCTGCGGTTGATTATTATGTTAGCATGCACAGTGACATCTTCATTTCCGCTTCACCAGGAAATATGCACAATGCCATGGTAAGCATCTTAGCGCGTGTTTGGTTTCGTATTTTGAACTGATTATTTGATCTTCAGTTGCAATAATCAAGATCCAATGTCGTTTAGGGGGTCGCAAACGCCTCTTTTGTTCATAGACATGTCATTTTATGTATTGGTTTCCTTAAATAATCAAAATTTGTCAAACACTCGAACATCTAACAGGTGGGACACAGAACGTACCTCAACCTGAAGACGATAAGACCAAACATGGCGTTATTGGGTCAGCTTTTCATGAACAAAAGCATAAGTTGGTCGGATTTTCAAGAATCTGTTCTCGAAGGGCAACGGAACAGGCTCGGGGAAGTCCATGAACGGAAATCAAAACAGTCGATATACACGTACCCTGTCCCCGATTGCGTGTGTCAACAGCGCTAAGGTAACAACAATATTGTTGCGTGTAGTTTTGCAGTCGCACATATTGTTTGTGGTTTGTCATCACATAAAATAATTAAGGCGTGTGTAGCTCGAGCTTTGCTTCTACTGTATTTTTCCCACATGGGTGTCGTGTCGATAGAGGGTTAGTGTGCTATGTAGTCGTATGTGTTACGGTGGCACAAATACGTAAAAGGTATACGGTAACATACCCACCATTGGGGTTTTATTCTCATGTTATATATGTATAATATTTATTTCGTTCGGTATTATAATCTATACAAATGGAGTTTTTTGATCGCGTTATGTATCTACTATGTTGGCACACAATAGATAAAACCATGACGGATTCTCAAAAGGTTGAATGATGACAACCACGACGCTCAAATACAAGAGACAGGTTTTGTTAAAATACGCGAGTGGGTTTCGGGGAGATCGACATGGTTTAAAGATGGAGGTGGTGGTGAGAAAAAGAAATTCAATAATGCAGTAATTAAAACTTTATTTTAACTATGATATATAAGATGATTATGTAATTACATAAGCTTTCGATTGATATTATTTATAAATGGTTTTGTATTGTATGGGTTCCTAGGTAAAATTATCAAGCAATATGCAACGGATTACCATCGTAATAACTAAAAGATTTGATAAATATTACATGTGCTTTAGCTCTAATAACATATTTAGAGACTAGGTATACGGTTTTCATTTCTTTTTTGAAAACAAGTTTTGAGTTCTAGTACTAATTATAACCATAGTTATAATTATATGTAGTAAATCACATCATTATAAAGTTATTGACAATATCCGGGATGTGAATTTACTTCTATCATCTAGGTCTATTTTCACCAATGTTTTCAAAACCGGATCGGACGTCAAACCGGACGCCTTACTGGTTTGGTGGTCCGACCGGTCGGACCGGATTTAACTATATTTATATATATTTATATATGTAATTAAATATAAGTAATTTATATATGTATTTTATAGTTATATATAAAATTTAACAATATTTGTATATCCAACGTACTAATTTATGGTTTAACACCCCGTTTTTACTCATTAAAATAAAAAATACCAAAAACCGGTCCGAACCGGTCCGGTTTCCCGGTCCGACCACCGGTTCGACCTCCCAAAACCGAACCATAGTAGACCGGATAGACCACCGGACCGATCCCCGGTCGGACCGGCTGGTCCGATCCGGTCTCCAAAACATTGATTTTCACAAAGAGTCTGATATCCCACTTCAATGCACTAACTTGTGCTGAAAGGTAGGTGAATTTTTTTTTTTATAGAATTTCTAAATATTTAGAGACCAAGTGTAAAAGCTATAAATATGATGATCGGTTCCATTTTCTTACAAGTTTGAGTTCTAGCACTAATCATAACCATAAGCATAACTAAATCTTATAAATCTTATTATTGACATGATTTGATGAAAGTGAGATGTAGCATGTAGATGAAATTTACCTATATCCGAGGGGATATGATGATTGTTTTTAGCGAAATCTCATGTTAAAAGACAGCTTAATATTTTCAGGACAACTAAATATTTAATTGTTTACCTCTATCTGAGGGGATAGGATTTTTTGTTATTGTCTTGCCATATCATCATTTTCTGGTTTTATTAGTTATTAGTTAGATATTTTTGTTTAAGTTTTATCTCTAAGGAAAAAGAAAAAGAAGATTTTGACTTGAACTCTCCTTGGTCGTACTAGGAGAATCAAATAATTATAGTATGTTTCAATTTGATATTGTATAATAAGATTATAAAATTTACATACTAATGAGATCGACTATTTAATAAAATAAAAAAGGAGCTATAGATAAATAAACTAGTAGATGTAATATACAACTGTGTATCGATTGTGTGTATAATAAGGTTCCATAGGATTCTATGTATCTCTAGTAATATTACATTTTGATACCGTCCATACTCGATAGTTACAATATAATATTACACTTGGATACCATCCTTACTTGATAGTTACAATATAATATTACACTTAGATACCATTCATACTCAATAGGTACAATATTATACTCATATTCCTTCACCAAGCTTGTCGAAGACACCATGATAAATTAAGAGTCGCAAAACGCTATTTGATTGAAAGTATGTAGATTCACAGCAAATTTTCAATCGGATAAAACTCAATTACAAAGACAATTATGATATGTGTGTGAGAATTTGTAAACAGATCGAGAATTACATAATGACCAAACTTCGTTTTCGAAATCAACATTTGCAGGGAATGGGAGAAAACTGCCGGAGGGAGTTTTCATATCAAAATATTACACTTTTTACCCTCAAGTTTCACATGTGAAATTTTGGTAAAATCAGAATTTCGTGTGTTTTCGAAATCAACATTACCGCGAAACACTTTTTACCCTCAAGTTTCACATGTGAAATTTTTTGAGAATAATATGAGCTAGGATTTTTTTGGTGTTGTTTTCTTTTACGATAATGTCATCAACATGAACCAAAAGTGTATGAGAATTTACCCATAATGTATAAATAAGATGTTATGGATTTATCCCAGAACTAGTGCAACCAAGTATCTAGGGCCTTAATTTAGAAGACATTGAAACCGACTAAGGTACTTGTCATAAAGGAACTTATGAAGCTGATAAATATGATCTGGCTGTTATGGTTTAGTAAACTAACAGCTGTTGTATGTAAATTGTTTCCTTTATATCACCATAAAGAAAACCATCCTAAACATCCACCTGCAGAGTGACCACTTTATAATTACCGCAAGAGTGTTAGGAAATATGTGTATCCCCAATTGTAGATTGACATGATGGTTTAAAAGTAACTAATAAAAAGAATCAAGTGTGTTATATATAGGGTTTGGTTATTTTGGACACCCCAATATTTTAAATCAACACCCTAAAATTTCTATACGGGTCATATAGCCCTATATGTGTCGTATAGGGGGGTCGTATAGCCCTATACGGGGCGTATAACCCCTCTGACAGCCCCCTGAATTTTTCCTCGTAGTCAGTGTCGAAATATCCTATAAGCATCGTATAGCCCTATATGTGTCGTATAGAGGGGTCGTATAGAGCTATATAGGGCGTATAGCTCTTTGACAGTCTCCCTGAATTTTTCTTGTTATCATTGTATTCGACCCTATACGTCGTATGGACTTATACGCGGTGTACAGGAGGGTGTCAATCTATCTGGGTGGGTATCTCTGTATTAGAAGATTATATATAAGAAGAGAAGTGTAGAAGCATTTGTTCAGACCTCTGAAGACAATCTTCAGAGTTTAATACTTAATGAGATTCTAATAGCTTGATAGCGACTTCTTTTAGTCGATTTCTTTCCCACGGCTCTGACCCTTTATCGTACTTTTAGTCAAGATCAACCTACACTAATTAAAATTAGCTTTTATTCATTTACAATTTACAACTGGAAAGTCAAGGCTATCAAGCCTTGAACACTAGCCTTAACATCTTTAACCGGTAGGATGAGTGGGCCATGGTTCTTTCGAATTAGGTAGTCATTATTAGTCCTTTATATAAAGCCTATGTTGATTTTTACAGGAAGTTGCTACAGCCATTGATCAATGAGAAGAGCCATAACACCATCTCCTATAGATGGTTTTCATATATAAAAAACAATCATATGATCATTTAAAAACAATCATATGATCATTTATTAAGTTTTTGTTATTGGAGGTGTATGTTTTTTAGACAAAAGTTCTTTTTCATAAATTGACAAAAATAAGTTGTGGTGAGACCCTATGTGTACTATATACATAAAATATTAAAGAAAGTATAAATGAGTGGTTAAAAATAAAAACATGACGGTGATATGTCAATGTTTTTAAGTTTTGTTATTGTGGGGATTTTTTAAGGTTTTAAAAATTTGGTGTTTTTTGATATATTAGTTGACTAGACATGTTTTTTATTGTTTTTTAATGTTTTCTATTGTTGATGCTCTAAGGACTGTAGTGAAGTGATTCTCTTAAAATTAAAAGTGGAATGAGTAGAAACATTCTAAAGTAAAGTAAACACCCCTCTCTAAAGCATTACTTGTGCTATATCAAGGTTTAAGTCTTCCTCGTAAGCTATACTCCTAGATACAGTTGTAGCTGCTTATTATAGAAATTCACATAGGCAACAAAAACTATACTAAGAAATGTCCGACTTACCTCTTGGGCATCAAATTTGTTGCCTAGTCAACTTGGCCTCAAATACTATTTTTCAACCGTCTAAAAGATCTTCGTTTTGATATTTCATTTGTCCCACGCGACTAACTTTTATGAGATATCTAACATCTTTGAAATCTCTCATCTGTCTCAAAGGACTAGCTTTTTTTAGAGATCTAAAAAAACATCAAAAACCTTCTTGATAGAGGCTTGATTTTGTTCCATAGCTAATGAGTTAGTTTACAAACCTTCGATAACTTCTAATTAAGAGAAAGATTTTGAACTAATCTTTGAATTGGCTATTGCCCGTCTAAAAGAAAGGTCTCACGAGCTTGACCGAAGGTTCCTAAAAGCAAGGTGTTTAGTTGCTCTCCCTTTGCTAACTGAAAAGCAAAAGGTTGATGAAGGCAATGACGTTGATGGGATGCACATTCAAGAATGAAGAGATATTCTAGTTTTATATGGTTTTCTGGTAAGAACTAAAAAAGTAAGATACTTATCAAGTGAGTGATTTCGTTACGAAACCCCATTTTGACATTGTCATTTGTTTGTTTTTCTACTCGCAAGATACTTTTTTGGTGATTTTAGTGCCATCTATCTATCTTGGTGAAATTGGATTTTACTCTATGTTCAAAGGAGAAGTCATGATAAAACATCAAACAAGTTAGTAAATGTGAAGTGCATACTTGTTTAATGATCTTATGATTTCTAGTTTTATAAACCTGTTGTGAAATTGAGGGGGAGAAGGCCACTGAACAACGGGGGTCCAAAGGCATCAGGCATCAGGCATCAGCCTAGGTTAGCAAAATCCTAGGGGCAACAACTCTGACTGGGGTTAAGTTGTCAGATCAACTTGAAAAACTATGCTACAGAAGTAAGATGTTTACTTTTGAAGTACTTATACAAAATTGTAGTGGTTGTGACTGACTATATATCATACTATTTGCAAACCTCTGTGATGGTTGGTGGTGTCGATTTTTTTAGTATGTATAAAGGTGATCTTTGATCAACTCAAATATGTTTTCCTAACAAATACATTTTCATACTTGAACCTCTTATTCTTATCGGATTGAATATTGAGTGCTCACGAAATAACACAATCTGAAAGCAAATTCACGTGATTATTCGAGAATTCAAGAAATAAAAAAAACTCTCTCAAAACTTTCATATTTGCTAGTCAGCGATATGAATATGTATACTTAGTAAGAAAAATACAAATTTAATTTTGTATGAAAAATATTGTGATACCTTCACTAAATTAACCCAACTTATAATTAAAATATCAAAGATGATTTGTATATAGAGGAGCATTCAATTATTCTAAATAGAAAATTGGGAGACTACAATGATATTTTGTATCTATTGTTTTAATTGTGATACACAAGTCCAATATGTAATTGCATAACCATCTTTCTCTCTATATCTAATCATCACTAGGTACAAGTAATTATGTTATTCATATTATCTTTTGCTTAAAAGTTGTTTTATTTAAAAGTTAGTTGTGTATTGAACATGTTTATATATGTGTGGGTGTGTTGTGGTAAATGATAAATCAAGATATAAATATATCAAATTGCAAGATAAACCATATCCATAAGCATCATTAGCATCATCTTAATTTTCATTTACATGCTTCATAATACATAAATATATCCTACTAGCTCTTCCAATCAGCCAGTGTAAGGTAACCTGCAGAGTAAACAAACAGTTAGTCATATAATTTAATTCCTCATTCATGTCATGGTCCCACTTTTCACATAAAAGCAAATTATATAAAGCAAAACCATAGTTTATTTCATAGTATTGATCATAGAAGAAGACATTACAACTTCACTTTTGATTGGAAATGAAAACATATAATTATTGCCATTTCATATATAGGAAATTTTGATACAGTGATCACTTAACTGTCATATATCTTTTTCCTTAAATGAAAATCCAATAATTGATTGCTTAAAGCAAGGAATATGTACCTAATTTCATATTAATCTCAATAATTCAATTTTCTTACATCAGTTTAACTAGTTATCATGCATGCATCTTCAAATATGATTATCAACTCTAAATAATTTCATATATCTTTTTTTATTATGATGAGGTGGACCTTGGTATGTAACTAATATGATGAAAGAACTAAGAAAATAGTTAACATGATGATAATTTTCATCCTTCATATTCGTTTTTTTTTATTATTATTATGGGGTCGATCTTGGAGCAATCTGGATGTCATGGGTTCGAGTCATGGAAACAACCTCTCTTGCACTAATGCAGATTAATTAGAATACGTACATTAGGCCCACTTTGTGCATCGGGTTTGCCCGTTTTTAGATCTGATTATCTATTGAACTCAAGTTCTTTAAGGCGAGAGATGTACTAACCCCAACTTGAGGGATGTATAGGAGCTCTGATAGTCTTGAGAAGGACCAGCAGAGTTGGAAATGTTGGTGGCAGATTCTGATGATTGACCTTCTTCGCCAGTTACATTTATCGCTTCAGCATGAAGTTGTTTTCGAGTGTTAGATACCCTTAACATCTTCATTTCATAATACAAATAAGAGGTTAACCAAAAAAAAGATTAACACAAAGAAAGATGATAAGAAACACAATTAAAATCTTAAAGGAAACTCATACTTCTTGTCGAAGGCGGTCATTCTCTGCCATGAGTTGCACTCCCTGCAGTGTTGCATCAACATACAATGTATTTCAAGATTTAATCTTTTGGTGTTACAAAAATCAGTTGTATAAGTAGATTGTAGTTAGTTCTCACCTTTTCTTGAAGATGGTTAATCTCATTCATGATTACCTCACTCTGGAAGAAATAAACGTCCGATCAAAAGAATGATAATTTGACAAGAATACAATGAAATAAACAATTTATAAGCAAATTCGGGCTATGATTGTATGATAAAACAATCCCATGAGAAGCGTTCGCACGAATAGCCACACATGACAGAATGTACAGGTGTCACTTTACGTGGCTTTTCGTAGTAATACCTCCATTTACAAAAACAAAATTATAGGTCAAAGAAGTATTACAAAAGCCACGTGGCATGACACGTGTGTTTTGTCATGCCATGTAGGAGTTTCAGAAGTCTACTTAAACATTTGGTCACTGCAGTTTAATCCCACTACTAATTCAGTCAGATTATTTGTAGGAATTTGAGCAAGCTTTGCGCTCATCGAATTGACGAATGACGTGTGTCAAAATAATTCACAATTTGGGGCATCAAATGAAAATGAATTCAAGCTAAAATGACCATTTTGTGGTCAAAACAACAAATTACAATGGTCATAATGGAGAAGTATGAGATGATAGACCTTTTTTGCAACAATCCGCCCCAATCCAGCTTCAAGGGACTTCTCGAGCTCATGCAGTTCTTCGATACTTAAAGAACGGAGCTCCTCCCCCCTCAAATGCCTGTTTTTATGAAAAAAATCATGTTATAATCCAAATAAACACAAAAACTTAATCATGGGAATGCAATGTACCTTAATTGAAGAGTTCTTTCAGCAACTTCTTTGCTTAATTTGGCATAGTTGGCGTCTTCAACGAGCTGCATAACAAAATTTTCATTACTTTAACCAGAAAAAGTGGGTTAATATTCGTTCACGGTTGCCAAATTGACTTCGCCATTTTAAACATTCATAACATTCAATTTGAGGAGGACACAGGGTAATTTTACTCATTACAAAGCTAGCCAGCCCCACTTACAATCAAATCATATTATAGATTTTAAAAAAAAACTGAACTTGATATATTAATAATAACAGTTTGATTCAGGATGATATAATAAATAAACTCACCTGTAATTCAAGTGATGGTTGGTCAAGCTTCTCGATGTTTTTTGAATGCAAGCTATGCCGTTCAAGTATTTCTTTCATGCTGGAAAACAACCATGACAGATCAAATGAATTGAAAGACAAATTGAGTTACAAAGGCCTAGGTTATAAGGTGCATATCCTAGTATATATATATGCAATATAATAGCAGCTTGCTTTGACTTATAAAATCAAATCATTTCGAGTACGCGACATGTACTGTACCGAATACTTATGATATCCCAAAACTACACTCTTCTTTTCATTTTAAATATTCAAGCCTGCTACTTCCCAAAGCACTATACCTCCAAATGTACCAACATAAAGCAATAGTTATCTGTCAACTTTCAGGGTGCATTACAACTCAATTGACTTTCAAAAGTCAAAAGCTGCAAGAACAAGAGGTAGGACTAAGTATGATCGATTATTGTGTTTTAAAGTTTAGTTTGTGGAATTAGAACTAGTTGATTGATCTAAATCTCTCTGTGATTACAAGTGTGTCAATATTAGCACATAAGAGGTGTGCTTGTGAAGTGGTTAAAGGTGTGACTTTAGACGATTTAGTCCTGCTGTATAAAGAAACACAAATAAACAACAGTATTATGAAATCGAAACAACTTATTAGACACGATAACTAACTTATGGCATTACAGTTATGAACAATGTATGTAGACACAATTCAAATTAAATCCAACGCAGACCGACTACCACCCACAGATTTGTTTTAAAAAATTTAACAAACCTAGTGTGTATGTTATATAAACCATACTTATCAAATGAGTTGCATGGTACTGATTCCCTTCCTCTGGGAGTCAAATGAGTTGCAATTTAACAACATTGATCAAATATTTTTGTAGTTGTGGTTTAAGTAAATATAACAAAATTACAAAACATATATTATCTGCTTTTAAGGTTCCAAATTAAAAGTGACTTTGTAAATTCTTGAAAAATTAAATAGCACATAGCTACAGTAGGTAACCAACTAACATATCAAGATCAGACTTTCAATGTTTGGGCATAGTACAAACCAAACAAGCATGGAGTACAAACCAAAATTATAAGAATTAAAAAGAACAGTACACCTCACAGATGACAAGAATGAAAAGTTGTTAATTTTCTTTCTTTTACTTGAAAATTTTGAACATTTGTTCCTAATCTCTCATCCCTCCATAGTTTACTGTTCTTTTGACCATCTTTAAAAACCAATTTCAATAGTCTCAAACTGTCAAATGATGAACCCTAATTTCATAATCCCATCATAAGCTTTTTACCCAAAAAGGAAACAAATCTAGAAACACAAAGATTCATACACACATTTAGAAGAAGATAACCTTGAGCTAGAGTAGTGAAAAAGCTTGCCAGTAGAAGAGAAGATGATAACAGCAACATCAGCATCACAAAGTACAGAAAGCTCTTCAGCTTTCTTGAACAACCCTCTTCTCCTCTTTGAGAAGGTCACCTGCCTTGCAGTAGCATTATCAATCTTTTTAATCTTTATTTTCTCCCTAGCCATCATCAGCCCACTGTAAAACACACAAATACACACTGTGTGTGTGAAAAAAGATTACAAAAATTAGTAAAATTCACACACAGAAGCAGTGATTAACTTCAAGAGAGCAAGGAATAAACCAGCATACAAATTGAGGGTCTTCTTATAAATAGAAATGTTTATCTTTGGTGGTAGAGAACAAAAAGGATTGCATTATTGTTTTTTGCCAAATTTGGTGGCAGAAGTAATGCTTAAATTAGTAACCCTAAACAGAAACAAAAGGAGACAAGAACATCAATTTACCCAATTCACTCTTTTAACCAGAACAAGAACAATGAAGATGGTGAATATGATGTGATGATGATGATGATGATGGTTATGATTAATTGATGAAGATGAAGAATCTTTTTCAATAAAAAACTCAACTTTCAAAAGAGAAACAGAAAACCCATGAAGATTGCAGTTTAGATTTCACAGATTGGAATAGATTCTAAAGAAAATTTATGGATTTGAGTTGATGTCAGTGATTGATTGGTGAATTGGGTTGTGAGATATGATATGCATTTTGGGTAAAAACTTCTGTGTAATAACTAATAAGTTCTGACTTCTGAGAGGGAAGATCGAGTAACTTTTGTACATTTTATTCAATTTTATAAACTTTTTATTTTATACTTTTATAATAAAGATTCTTTTTATGGTGAAACAAAATGCTTGGTGCCTTGGTATGATCAGTGATCCCCGTTTAGCTTTTAGTAACATCTCAATTAGTTGGTAAAGTGTTGAGGGAACTTGATGCAAATGGCTCGACTGCTGGGGAGACCCACGAGCAATGTCGGCAGAAACGTTTATTTCTTTTTCTCTTATTTTTTATTTATCTGCTTTTATTTAAATAAATGTTGTATATTTTCTAGGTTAAAAATATATATATTGTACTTAACGGTATCGTCAAGATGTTTAGTAAAGTTGTTCAGCCTTAAGTGGTTTAGAATCTTAGTCCTGTAATGACATTAATGATTAGTGTAAACTTAAAAATAAGTTTAGATTGTGCTTGAGTTAGCAGTTATGCAAAAAATAAAAGGGTAAATGATGTAAAATCGAAAGCAATCGAATGGCTCAATAACGATAGTTAATCAAAGACAATAAATCAAACTAGAAAGTTCCAGGAACAAAGGTTTTTAAATTCAAAATCAATCAACAAAACTAATAACAAATGTTAACCTTCCTCTATTATATACAATACTAATTATCAAGTGATTTGTGCATAGGAGTGTGATACTGTAAGCTTTTTAAGTGGTTTGTGCATGAGAGTGTTATACTTGATGTATCATGGTTGTACCATGTATCTTTTGTTTTTTTAGTCTTTACTTTCTTCTTTTAACTTAATACTTCATATATTTTACAATTTAGCCCTAACATTTCTTTTACTTTTAACTTTGGTCTCCTAAACTTTTCATATTTAAAAAAAAAATTATTTTATGTTTTGTTTGAAATTTTACGAGTTAACATAACACGACGTGAGTGTGTGGTTCAATGTTTTTACACTTAGTTTTTTCTCATTTAACGACCCCGTCACAAGACACTGGTCCTGGATCAAATTATTTATTGTTTTAAATATATTACATTCTGGTAGTGTTGTTTAATGTTTTACTTTTATTTTTCGTTTGGTTAATTTTTTCGTTTTTTATTTTTTTTAATATGAGCTTTTTCGATATTGGTGGTCACAAACGATGGTGTGTCATTGGTGCTACTTGGCATGATTTTATGCTCACACTACAAAGCAGGGGGCTTAATACTAATTATATATATTACTAATTATCAACTACTTTGTGCATTATAGGTTGTACTTTAGGTTTAATAAATTGTACTCACTTTTATTTCTTTTATCTTTTATTTTTTATTTTTATCCACAATACTTTTATATCTTTTACAATCTAACCCTCTAATTTTTTTCATTTTCAGTTTTCATCTTTTATAAAATTTATGTTTCGGTAAAAAATTTACGAGTTAACATTGTGCAGCGTGCGCGTGTAGTTCAACATCTATTTTTTCTGGCGTTGTTACAACGCGGAGGTCCTAAAACGACTTGGTTATTGTATTTGATGTTTAACGTTTCACGTGCAGGGTTCAACTTTTTTACGTTTACTTTTCGTTAGGTTTTATTTTTTTCATTCATATTTTTTTAGTACGAGCCTTTTCCGCTGTTGGTAGTCGTGGACGATGATGTAATATTGGCACTACTTGATACGATTTTACTCTAGAGATGGTTTTTACCCCCTGGTATGATTTTACACCCCCGTCGCAACGCGGGAGCTTAATACTAGTTTATACTAAATACCAACAAACTAAATATAGGGATAAAACTAAACAAATAAACTAAAAGATAATTACTTTGAATAAATATTCAAATGTAAATTTTAAAGATGCTCCTACATCAGTAAACTATATTTTTTGTCATTCAGATTTGTAACACATATCACGTATTATTCTTAAAGTAAAAAAATAGTAGTAATTGCCATTTTTATTTAAAAATACTTTGCAAGTTTCGTCATTTCCATTAACGAGAGTTAAAAGTTTCAATTAAGTGTTGCACATGAGGGTATCTTGATTTTTTTACATGGATAAAAACTAATCTTGTAATTTAATAAAACAATAATAAAAAGTAAAAAAAATAAATCCGATATGCCATTCCTCTCTCTCTCTCTCTCTCTCTCTCTCTCTCTCTCTCTCTCTCTCTCTCTCTCTCTCTCTCTCTCTCTCTCTCTCTCTCTCTCTCTCTCTCTCTCTCTCTCTCTCTCTCTCCACGATGGTGTGCGAATGAAGATGGTGGTGATGGTGTGTGTCGTCGACGATGTAGATGGGGGAGTATGGGTTGGGACGAAGAAGCCGGTGGTGGTGCGATAGAGAGAGCAACTCGCTATTAACCTCCTAAACTCGCGAGGGTGCCCACCCACTTGATTATCCTTTCCACAACCACTACGGCCCACCTTCTTCGGCATTCACGCCACCTTGTTGGCTTCTCCTTCCCCATGCCCTGCTCTAGTGGTCTCTACCTTCATTCACCATTTAAACAAACCACCTTAAACTTCCTTACGCTCACCATCAGCATCACCATCTGACTGAAACCTACCATCACCTAGAATGCAACCTTTTTATACGTGTATCCCGGACCCATCTAAGCTCTTCATATCTAGTTCATAGGCATGATTTTCATGTGGTGGTGGCTGAGTGAAGAGAGATCATCTTTCAAGTGGTAGTGGCCGATAGGCGGTAGTTTCAGGCAGGGATGGTGGATATTGTCGGGACCCTAGACGACTCATCATCATCAATTACTGTTTGAGGGAGGGAGAAGAGGGAAGAAAGAGAGATGTGTGTGTTATATCTATTTTAATTTTCTACTAAACGGGTAAAATAACTGTATTACCATCATGTACAAGGCACATGACTCATTACTGGATTTAACACAATTAATATCCATTAGAGGATAGGATGAAACTTGCAACCTTTTTAAACATGAAGAACAATTTATGTCATTTTCTTATAGAACGAAGAAAACTAAAATTTGTTAGAAACCTAAAAGACGGAAAATGTAACTTAACATGAAAAAAACATGTTAAATTTGACTTTAGTTGGTTTATCTTTGGTTACATAATGAGATTTTAATTGTTCAAAGTTCATTTTCATACCAACTCATCAAACTCTAAAGATAAATGATTAAATATACGAACGTAAATGAAAATTCCCCATTGCGTAAGAGTTCATACTTTATCATGTTGTTAATATCAAACATTAGTTAACTATACGTTACGCAAAAACAATGTAGGTTATAGGTAAAATGTTGATCATGTAGGTTATTTGTCTTTAGATAAAAGGGTATATCCGGTGTTTGATTTAGCTACTGTTTTGCGTAAGGTCTAGGGAGGATGGGATATAGCCCTATCCTATACTGTGTAGAAGAATGTTTCCCACAATTTAAACTCACGACCTTAAGGTCACAAAGCATCGAATTTACCGGTTGCTTTAAGGTCTGCCTGTAGGTTATTAGATTGTCTTTATAGATGATATTTCTTGATTATGTGTTCGCTTTCATACTACAGTATTGTGATGTGTTAGTCAAAACCTCAACTAGATCATCTAAAGATGGTTCGGAACAATTTTGTTCGGTGTTTAACCTATACTAGATCAAAGTTTGTATTTTTATAGGCAGTGAACCATCATATCAGTTTGTTGAAACGACACAATGTTTAATATATCAGTGTGGCTATTTTGAAGTTAAATCGATAGAACTTGAATTGATGCGTCTGTTACCAAAAAAAGAAGCTTACCTATTAATCTAAACTCATAGCAAAGTGATTGTTAGGATCTAGAGATAGGGTGAAAGCAAATCTTTGTTTTATCAATCCTGAGAGATAGAGATCGCTCCCATTGAAACTGTTGTGTCTGTTGTAAATCCCTAATTACCTCTTATAACTTGATTACACTAAAACATTAAAAATTCATATTCATGTTTTTAATTTAGTGTTAGGTTTAGGTTGTTACCGGTTGAAGGACTACCAGGCATGACAATTGGTCTTGATTCAGGCTCAAATTAACTGAGATCATTTCATAACTTATTTAAAAATTATGATAGATAATTTAAGACATCTTGTATTATTATATGAACTATGTAATAGCATAATATAACAAATTAAATGGTTATTAGGATATACTCATATGCCTTAGAATTATTATGGTGTCTCTCTCAAGTTTAGGGGTTCAAATATCGTTATAGACAAATTATGTAAATTTAGCAGTAGATTAAAAATTTTGTTATCTTGCAATTAAGAATTCTAAATAAATTATCTCTTTATAAAGATTCTACTTAATTAATCAAAACGAGTCCAATGGGTTTGTCTTGAACTAGTTAGGGTTATCGGATCTAAACGGGCTGATGAAGACCGGTCCTTGTGCATCTAGTCCAATGGGTTTTGTGACTTTTGTCACGCTTTTGAAAACTCAAGTTATGTTCCATTTGAAAGCCTCTAGATATTAAATCTCTTTTAATAAATCTATATAATAATTAATTGAAAAATTAGATTTTAATAAATCAAACTATTGACTATTGGTCAATATTAATATCAACTAGCAGTTTGAGTAGTACTAATCCCAAATTTCGATTTTGTTACTAATAACAGTATCAGGCCAAATGTTTGTTAACTCCGTTAGTTTTTTTATAACGTGTCACGTAACGTTGCTCGTGACGTGGTATGTGACATGGAGTATTACATAACTAAAATACAAAATATAAATATATCATTTAATTTTTGTGTATCATTGTCTCCAAGCTATTCCATCAGCGACAAAAGCGTTACGTTGAATAACTTCAAAAAATGATTTTTATATAGAAAAATGAGTAATATATTTATATTTATAATTATATCTATGTTATACATCACGTCATGAGTCACACCACATAATACGTCATAAAAAACTAACGGAGTTAACGAACAGTTACACTGAGACTGTTATTAGTAACGAAATCAAAAGTTGGGATTCGTATTGGTCAAACTATTAATTAGTTTGGATTAATATTGATCAATAGTTAATAGTTTGAATTATTAAAGTCTAATTTTTCTAATTAATTATTGATTGATAACATCTCCATTTTGGCCTTCAGTGCGTAACATTTGCTATAACTATAATTATAACTATAAAATCCACTTTTTAAGAATGGTTCACATAATATAAATGTTTAAAATATAATCACTTGACACATACTTGATACAAACCGAGTTATTTAAATACCCGGACACCCCTTGCATTTGAGAGCACAGGGTCTTAAATTCAACACCAACAAAGTATGAGTTTCTGTAACTGTCTAGAGTCACTTTGATGTATCTTGGTCAGTGAAAATTAAATAGAAATCTAACAAAATATTCAACATACTTCCATAGAAACATCTTATCATTAGTATGGATTAGTTTAGAGTTTCCTTGTACATATTATGGATTGTTTTATAGTTAAAATAATCTAGATTAGGGGCCAAGTAGTTTAATAAGAGGTGGTGTCATTTGGTCAAATCACTTCAACCACCTTGTAATCTTCCTTGACACAAGACCCAACCTAAACACATGACAAGAAAACCTGTTAGATTTAGAGATTAGTCGATCATTTACCCCTAATTTCATACAGTCACGACCAATTATCACCTCCTCAGTTAGTTGACCAAAACTGTTGCAATTGTACCTTATTTTCTGTTCATTTTCTATGTGTATAAATCATGCTTTTAAACAATGAAAGTCATGCAAAAATTGCTCAAAGTAATCGCTCTTCTTCTTTGTTATTCTTATCGTTTGACCCGCTATAAGGGTTCTCGTCATTTGATGCATTCATTCTACTTACTCAATCTGCACATAAGTACTAGTGCTACCACCAATAAACTAATGTATCGGTCTCTGTTGTGGCTGATGTTGTGTCCGAATCCACGAAGAATCAGACGTCAAATCTTGAAAACCAATACCAAGTTTGGTAGCCTCATTTATTCCATGAACAACTAATTATCCAAGCTTAATATACTAATCAGTCTTCTTGCGAAAAAAGAGTTGGGTTTCGCTTTCAAAACACCACCACCAATTTAACCGAAATCGCAACAAAACCTAACCAACATTATTCAGCCCCTTAAAATTCATCTACCCAACTTTGATGGCAAACTCACTTGAATGAATTTTCAAACGCGAAATTATTTTTCGCACTACTTAGTTGCGGTCGAACAACACATCATTCTTGTAAGTTTTTACTTCACCACCCTAATAGACATAAGCAATTCTACAACAACGAAGGACACCTAAGGATGACTCTCGAGTACTTATTAAATGGGCTAACAAAGATATTAGTGAGTCCTCATGGGAAGATCAACAAGAAGTATATTAGAGATTTCCAGACTTGTTCAAGACCGCGAGGACGATGCCATTCTTCATGGGGAGGGTAATGATGCAGCCTAAGAACTTGCATGCCCTTCGAATCCACAAGAACTCGTTTTCAAAACAAGACTCGGCTCAAACGCATGATAAGGAATCCTATTAGAATTAAAGATTAGTCAAGCATTAGCCTCTAATATCATGCGGTCAAGACTAGCCATCACCTCCTGAATTAGTTAACCAAAACTGGTGCAATTGTGCTTTTGATGTGTTGCAAAACGCATAGGTTTTTTATGGTTGAAAATATCCACATTTAAACGAGTTGTGATTAATTGTAAGAGATAAGTTCGCTTTTATATTAAAGATTGTAATTCTAACGATACTCTCGTTAGCCATGAGAAATATTCTAGTACAATAGTGTTTACAAATACGAATAAAAAATTAAATATAAACAGTACTTATGTACCAAACTTGATTCGAGCATCCGTCTTTAGTTTATACTCCAACGAGTCTTCAGATAGTATTCTTGACACAACTCTTCATCGCATTCGAATCTTCAACTATACCCCTTGACTGCAACAATTAACAAACAAAATATTGACGGTTGTGGCTAGGATCGTGCTAGACACGGGTCCCTTAAAACAGATTTCGCGTCTCTACTCAAGACAACGCATCTGTCTCCCAGGGTACAACAACAAAAGTAGTATGTACTGCCGGAGAGTGCCTCGGGCCCGAAAGATCATCGGGTAAAATATGTGTTATGATGTTATGTGGAAAAAATGTTAAAGATGATGGTGCAAGAAGAATAATTTAGAAAGTGCTCCTCTCTAAATTTTTATAAAACTTGTTGAATCTCTTGGAAAATAAATTTCATGAGTTAGTTATATACTCATGCTAAAGACTTCACCTTAATATGAGTTTTATGATTTACAACCAAAACTTCTATTTGATTTATGAAATGTTTTATGAAACCAAATTAAAACTCTCATTTTATTCATGATATGTTTAATACCAATTTTAATAAAAATTATGATCCATAATAAACATTCATAATATTTATTAAAAGACTTGGTCAAAACATAAAACATCCATGTTAATCAAATTTCCTACTATAATCACCCAAGTTTCGCTTTATTCATTCTGACCATTCAACTTCAAGCATCGATATCTAATTCATCTTAGCTTTAGTTTGGACACGGTATAGTTTGGTCAAAACATAAAACATCCATGTTAAAGACTTATTGTTATTGGTTTTGATATTAGTTAGTTTATGCGTTTTGGTATGATTATGATTTGGGTGATTAGTTTTGTGCTATTTGTTTAAAGTATGCGTTTTAGTTATTACTTCGTGTTTTGATTAAGTTTGGTTGATTCTAGACGTAGATCACCATAGGAATAAGCAATATAAATGATTTAAAACTTGGGATCTGACTAGTTTTGAGACTGAGAGGTGAAAAATTATAGATTAGTTATTAGGTATTAGGACTTGACTGCACGAGTGAATTAATCCTAATAATCTATTGATTATTTTTAATAGTCAACAGTTTGTAACGTTAAGTTATTCATAGCATTCTCTTACACTCCCGGATGCGTTGTGAATTGTGAGGTTTGATGGTTGTTTGTTGTCCCAACCATTCTTTTTAACAAATGCGAAGCTATACGACTTAACTCCAACAACACGATTCCAAATAGAAAAACTTCAATCGTTAGTTACACCTACTTGTTGCCCAGCCCCAAGTTGTTCAAGAATAGTAAGAGATAATCAGTAATTAGAACACATAAATATTTCATTAGGTTAGTGAGACCGAGATAGAATTAACCTATATCTTGGTGAGCTTCACACATCTATTTATGACCTATTAGGTATTGTTAGTGATACCGATAGAAGATCTAGCATATCTTGATATTTCTAAGTTAGTGTATTTTTAGATCCGGTCACCATCATTCGCTATTCCATCCCACAACCCACATACTTATGTATTAAGTATGTAGGGTTTTTCTTATATATTATTAGATGGTATTTTTGGGCAATACAACTTCTCATTAGGCCCAAACCAACCTGAACCAAGGACCGAAATAACTTAAAACTTAGGACCAAGACCGACCCACATGTATGTAAAATGGGTTGGGTCGGTCCGGTCTTTGGTTTTTTTGTTCGGTTATTCGGGTCGGCTCGTATTATGCTCACCCATAGGGACCAAACACACAACGAGTATTCAAAATTTTAAACTAACTTTGCAATTTATAAAGTTAGGGACCAAATGTGTAATATGGTCAAACCACATGAACCATTTATGCAATTTCTCTATTTTGAAATTAGGTTTCGTTTAGCGGGATCAGATCGGTAGTGTATGAATAGATCCATTTACAGTTCGTTCAATCATTATCACTAAATCAAATAACTGGTGAGATTATGTCTATGTGATTTTGATCAGGTCAATTAGGAGGTACCATTCGGTGAAACTCCACTTGTAAAATGTTTGGATGTGATATAAGACAAAAGAAACTATATCAACATTTCACAATAATCTTTTTCCACATTCTGAAGCTGTGTTGTATCCTGATTAGGGTTGGGAAATATTTAACATATCGTTAAATTTCTTGACGTTTTCAAAAACGCAACTACAAAATTACCCAAGATTTGTTATAGCACAAGTAATTTAGTATATTTAAATTTGAATTTAATGCCTTTGAATATAAGGACTTGAAAATAATAATGGAATGTTATAGAATTGGTATCAACAATGGGAAAAAAGTTTGAAAAATATTTTAAAGAACTATCATTTGTTTTTACATGTGTCGTTATTTTATACCCTTTTTTTAATATTATGGGGGTTGAATGCTTGATTGATAAATAAATATTAATTTTTTTAATACAAAGAAGATCCAAATTTTGCAACCAAAAGTTCTCTCCTAACATAATCTTAATAATGTATAACTAGTATTTGACACCCGCGCTGCGCGGCGGGGATGTGAGGGTTAAACTCGCAGTCTGTGAGAATAAGTATAAATAAACACGTCACTTGTTTGTACAACCAAAAAATAAAATGATAATAATCTTTATATAGAAAAAACAAAACATATACATCGTTAATAACAATTGAAACTTTATACTAAAAAAAACCATGATCCATCTTAAAAAAAATAAGAGTACTTTTCTGGATAAAATTTTGAATTTATGGATCTCAAACTTCACCTAACACTATTCTATTTTTTTTTTAAATTCGATCACCATGCCTAAATGTATCTGAAATCATGTAGATTGTTAATTTATGTCAAATCCTATAGCCATTAGCCAACACCACCACCTGGGACGACAACATCACATCCACCGCCTCACCGCTACCACCGCTATTTCTTCCAGTAGACTTTCAGTTTCAAACACATTTCAACCTTCTACAAACAACAACCATCAAGTTAAGACCACCGGGCGCACACATCATGATTTTTATGGGTATTAGGTGAAAACCATTGGCCGAGATAGTAACGGAAGGTGGGGTGGTGGGTTCCTCCACCAGCGACCGCCTACCCTCACCCCTCTTGGACCACCGTCGACCTCATCTTTCCCCTCCTACCAAACAATATTGTGATCGCCCACTTAAGCAACTTTTGATATATGTTCAGTCGACCGATTGGTAAATCATGCATTTAGTTGCTGAGCTGCTCCTTTTTAACTTGTTTGATATTCACCGCCTCCTACCACCACCACCACAAACCGCCATCGTCGGTCACCAGCATCGTCACAACTCGGTTGCATTGGCGGGAGATGACGTTGGTACACTGCCGGAGTGCGTGAGATCGGTGTTAGCTGTATGGTGGTCGGTGATGATCGAGTTGTTGGCATTGTTAAAGAAAAAAGGAAGTGAGGCTGAGTTGTACAATATGCTGAGCAGGAGGTACTGTTAGCTACAATACCTCCCCTCAGAAACCGACATTCATGTTTAATATATATACATATATAATTTAATATTTACTTAATAGAATATGGGTTCAACACAAACGTGAATGGCATCATGATTTTAGTGGTGGTAGCTCGAGTAGGTATAGGGATCCGGTGCTAAATTTATTAAATATCATTAAGAATGAGATGGTTGAACGACAAAAAGGCAGCACCCCATCAAACGAACTAGGGAGATATAGTGGAACATACTTTACATTCATTATGCCTCCCGAAAACTATTGCTATTCTGATATTTCGGCTTGTTGAAACAGAAAGTAAACTTAATTACTGATTCTATCTGCTATGACATGTGATTTACTAATCTAAGATTTTATAATAGCTTTAGAATATTCATTTTATTTTAGTAGCAAAGTTTATCGATACGAAAAAAAAGACTCACTATGAAATCAGTAGAGATGTGCATTTGTTTAAAGAACCACTAGGATATGGTCAATTATATACAAGATAAAACAAGCATAAAATGATGAAATAATACTTAAAACAAGAATTGGGGCAAACTCAAAATATATAAAAAAAATTACACTACCGGGTAAAAAATTTACATTACCGGACCGAATATTAACACTACTGACGGAAAAAATAGAGGGGTGGGGGGTGGGGGCCCCTCCCGGCCCCTTATTACCTTCGGCCTTGCTCACGACTTTTCAAAATGATTATATGTTCAAGTCTCAATTGGTACAATATGGTTCAAGTGGCTAGGGGTTTTACCACAGAGTGTGTTTGTGTGGTAGGTTTCCTCTAGATAGGTGGGCGGGCTGGGTCACCAACATTGTCAGTGTTTCTTAGCGTGGGTGACCTTTTGCCATTAGATTTACCAGGATAACGAGACTTATAGTATTCGTTACCCGTTAATAAAAAAGATTAAAAAATTGAAAGCAAAGGCAACCTAAACGACCACGATGTAGTGATATTTAAAGATCCGGCCAAAAAGCGATTAAGAAACTTATTCACACGTGTGACGTGTCATGTGCGGCCATCTTCCCCCCAACCCAATCCAAATACCAAAACCATATAGAAAGCGATTTGTCGTGAATCGTGAGGCGCAAATTCTTTTGCGTTCCAAATTACCTTTAGGTGTTTGAATTCCAAATCACCCATTTTTCATGCCCCACACCTCCCCTATTTTTATTTATTTTTTCAACTTCATCATTTTTTATTTCATTACAAAATTAAAAAACTATGCACACTTGAATTTTAAATAAGTATTTCCGTAACACTTTATGCAAATCCACCGCTAGCCATGAGCAAGAGATGTTAAGTTTATATTGAACGTTTGATTTAAATATAATTAAAATTTGGTTTTGGATGAATGGACTGTAAATGAGAGAAGATTTTGATACTTGATCGTATTTGGATGCTACAATGTTTGAGTGTTTGGGTGAATGTAATCGTTCTTTTTTAATTTAATTAATTTAGGTTTGATATATCGTTTCATGTTGTTACTTAAAATGATAACTTATAAAAAACTAGATTATTTGAATGTTAGTAATAAAGTGTTGGGTACCACTCTTTTCTTTGTTTTGACTATGAAAACGTCTTATACTAAATATGCTCGTAACTTTCTATAAATTTGATAATGAAAAATTATACAATGAAATTATATAGGATCCTTACAAGGCTCTATATTATAAATTGCCACGTGAGCATAACACATGAGCTCACCGACGGTGTTTATGGTTTGATTTAGTTGACTTGTCGTTGACGACATTCCGAGTCAAACTATTATGTATGGTTTCGGAACAATCCTAAACAGAAAAACAGCCTCGTTGATTTTTAACTAAATTTATCTAAACACTCGTTTTGTATAAACCGCTCTATGACTATAATATAGTATGTATTTGTAACTAGATCTTATAAAAAGTAAAAAAAAGAAATAAATAACAAATATTAACAGTTTCAAATTTTAATATATTTCAACCCGGCTAAACCAATGCTTGATTTAACGATTTGATTAGTTTCGATGCTTTATTAATAACTTTAACTACTAACAAAAAAATAAACCTCATTAATTATATTATCAAAATCTAATATTTTATGAGTTGTTGGTAGCCTAAAACAAGCGAGTGAAATACCCCAAAAGAGGGAAAACTATTACAACCAAAGATTTGATAAAAGGGTGAGAGAGAGATAGATAGAGAGATACAAAACGGTGTTGCTCGCCGGAATATCTTCTCCTCCGTCACCGTCACCGTCACCGTCACCGTCGTCGGAATTTCTTCCGGCAACCAGCAAATCTCCGTCATCCATCTATATTTCACATGAATTAGGGATTTCTCCAAAGGAAGAATCAATCAATGTCGAACAACAACAACAGCAGGTGGAACTGGGAGGTGAGTGGTTTTGAGCCGAGGAAATCTCCGGCGGAGCAGCCACCGTCGGCTCCGGCTCCTCTCGTTCGGAGATACTCGATCTCTACTCCGTCAGTCGTACCGCATTCCGAGGTCCTTTACAAACAGGCTGTTGCTACTAAGCTTCATAGTTTGAAGGATAAGGTCAAGGTATATCGTCAACTACTATGTTCAGTTGTTCACTCGTCGATAGTTTCGTTTTGGTTTCAGAGTATTTGTGTTGCTGTGTGAATGGAGTGTTGTGTGGCTCTGCTAGATCGGGTTTAAGTATTTTGAATTTTGGTGTGGGGAAGTGGTATGTAATTTGTTTTTTCTGTTTGGTCATGACGCTAGATTTAGAAGCTTGTGCTTAGAGGACGTTGATTGTTACTGTATGAGTGTCTAGTACCTTGAAATAATTTGTTTGTAATGTGAATATGGTAGGTGAACATGTGCTAGATTAAGGATATATGATTTGAGTTGTGGTAACCGAACATGAGTGTATGTTGATTTTTGTTCTTGAATTTCAATATTCATGTACTCT
This sequence comes from Flaveria ramosissima, assembly GCA_025215565.1. Lineage (NCBI taxonomy): Eukaryota > Viridiplantae > Streptophyta > Magnoliopsida > Asterales > Asteraceae > Flaveria > Flaveria ramosissima. Next base: position 75,161,598 of record CM046035.1, read on the forward strand.
TTTGGCACATTCTCGTAAGATCTCTGTGTTACTTACACTGCTAAGTGTATTTGTTACTATTGGTATTTAGAGGCTTAAATGTTTTGTTTTCCAAAACAACAAACTAGGGCAGTAGGGCTGTAGGTCATGTTGATCAGCAATTCAGCATGATAGTTTTGATGGTGCAAAATGTTGTTTGAAGTGTGGGAAATACACGTCTGTTATTTTACACTGAGATAAAGGATGGAACAGCCTGGAATATAACCAACATGAAACGACCATAACAAAGATGTGGGCTCAGATATCACAGCTGAACCCATCTTTTCTTGTACTAACAAAACTAAGTTGACAAATCATCTGGGACATCCATGTTGAATTAATTTATCTTTTAGTAAATATCTTTGCATTAGCGTCTCATGTTTATTTTATGTCAAAGGTAAACATATGATTTTAGTATATGAGGTTGTTTCTTTTGTAAAGGTTCATGTCAGGATGTGAATCATACAGGTATTTAGGTGATCAAACACATAGTGCCACTTCAGCCGAACAACCTAAAAGTAACAGAAGTAAAGTTTGAGCACACAATCCCCTCAGGATAAATTATAGCTATAGTTAAGTTTACCTCAAAAATGGTCACTTTATTTGTAACCTGGAATAGCCCCAATATGCCATTATCATTAGCTGGTCATCAGTCACCACATTTGTTGGATTGCTAGTCAAATGACTTATTTTCTAACACATTGTAGACCAGTACATCAAGTTATACGTTTTGAAAAGGTTCTTAAGAAATGTGGAAATATTATAGGCGACATTAATCACTTCCATTAGTCCTCTTCAGAGTTCAGACATGACTCCAGGAATTCCAATTTGAAATGCAACAAATGCAGTGATAGCTGGTAAGCATTATAAGTGCATACAGCGAGTGATAGAAAGTGTGACAGTAAAAGGGTAGAAAAGGTATTCTACAATGGTATCTGCTTATTTTCCTTATAATAGCCAGACCAATTACTATTTGGTTATTGGGATGATAATGATTGAGAGATGAAGAAATTTATTGTTTCTCTTCTTTGGTAAATGGTAGTAATTTATTGTTTAGTCTGTTAATCTGATCTGACTTAAAGATCAATATGAACAGGCTGATTATCTAGCCAACAGAAAAGATTAAATGATGCTTTTAACAATTGAGGCAATATAGCTTTGCAACATTCTAGATGCCCAAAAGGTGGTAGTTTTCATGCTATGTGGCTGACTGTGTCTTGTGATTGTTATGTAGTAATTGTTTTATTTTGAGTAATTATATGCCCTTTTGACATTGGCAACTTATTATACTACATTTACAGCATGTGAGAGAAGATTATGTAGAATTGAGACAAGAAGCAGTTGATCTTCAGGAATACTCTAACGCAAAACTTGATCGGGTAACACGATATCTAGGTGTTCTTGCTGATAAAACTCGTAAACTAGGTATGCATACATTTTGCTTGAATTCCTATTTTCATTTTTAAAGGATAAGTACTTGCTCTACACCACTATTTAATTCCTTTTTTATATGAGTTATTATTCTTGTATGATTTGTAATCCCTACTGCTTTCTTAAGCTTGAGTCTTAAAATTAGGCAGATCAATGAGTATGTGAATATTTTTGTCATAATACAACTTGGCCACATGACTCTTTTTCTCTTTAATCAATATTTCAGGATTTCAAACTGAATTAGTGTTATATTAAGTATCCTGCAGAATCATATAAGATAAAATGTCACTTTTGTTATCTGCTCTACTCAGTTTGTGTCACATTTTTTTTATGCTGACGGGTCCTATTGAATTTCACTGATCTTTTATATTTATTTTCTCAATTTTTTAGTTATTTTATATTCTAGCTGATACGTGATACACCAACAATCTCATTAATTTCAGATCAGGCTGCTCTTGAAGCTGAAGCTAAAGTTGCTCCACTTATAAATGAGAAGAAAATGTTATATGATGAGTTGTTGACTGCCAAAGGTAGTAATGATTCCTTCGATTTAGGAGTGTCTCTTATTGGATGCATTATCATGTACATCTACTCATGCAAGATATGATAAGCATAGTTATATATCCATCCGTCGCTAGATTATCTCAGTACTTTATATTACACCATACTAAGAAACTTACTTGAGTTGATATTGGACATGTTTTGTAAATCTCTTCAATTGAAAATTTTCTACTGTGGCAAAATGTGATGCTGAAGTGACTCTCCATTTGTGAAATAACGATCAAAGTTGGTTTATATATATATTAAAGAAGGGTAAAGTAGTCATTGGTAAAAAGTTTGTAAAAGTGGAATATACCAAGTAAGTTGGAACATATCTTCATGGAGCATTATAATTTTATCAGGCGGCTTCATCCTGGTGCATATTTGTAACTTTTAATTTGAATGCTTATTCCATAATTTCAGGAAACATAAAGGTGTTTTGTCGAACAAGACCACTTTTTGAGGACGAAGGTCCATCGGTTGTTGAATTTCCTGATGATTTTACTATACGAGTTAATACTGGTGATGATACTGCATCCAACCCAAAAAAAGATTATGAATTTGATAGGGTTTATGGACCACATATTGGGCAAGGTATGCCACACTGTACTATACAGTTTTATGATAATTTGTATATTTTGTGATTATGTTGTCTAAATAACACACGAAATCTTTTGCCTCGTAGCTGAAGTTTTCACCGATGTTCAACCATTTGTCCAGTCAGCTTTGGATGGGCATAACGTATCTTTATTTGCTTATGGGCAAACATGTTCGGGAAAGACACATACAATGGTCTGTTTTATACCCCTCTCAACCCTATGCATGTATATTTATTTTTATTTTAAAAAGATTTGTAATGTTATTATGCACTTGCGTACCAAGCTTTCACCACAAAGTCAACGGTAAACTAATTCTTTGTATCTTCGTAGAGTTTTAGAGATATTCATATTAATGATGTGACTTAACCCCTTGCAGGAAGGTTCTAGCCATGATCGTGGTTTATATGCCAGATGCTTTGAAGAGTTGTTTGATGTGTCCAACTCAGATACAACTTCGACTTCTCGATTTAATTTTTTTGTAACGGCCGTTGAGCTTCATAATGAGCAGGTTACTTTTTTAATAACATTACTTCTTTGATAATTTAATATGCTCATCAGCTCAAATCTAATCAAGGTTTTGATAATTTTATTGTGTTCTACAGATGCATGATTTGCTTTTGGAGTCAGAGAACGGTCTATCAAAGGTCCGGATGGGTTCACTAGATTCTTTTGTAGATCTTGTACAGGAAAAGGTTGACAATCCGCTAGATTTCTCCAAAGTCATTAAAAAGGCGCTATTAAGTAGAAGTGGTGACAATACCAAGATCAATATTTCTCATCTGTAGGTGTTCGATTTCTTGACTTATTTTTGCAACAGTTTGCTTTGATTCATCAGATTTTGCAGTTTTATACAGTATCATATTTGTTTTATAATTAGGATATAAGCCTGACTTGTCCTGTTGGTCATTTTCTTCTTATGAGACATGAAAATAAATTAGAAACTTAATTTAAGATTTATAGCGGCTCTAAATCACTTAGAATGCCATGTGTGTTTATTGTTTATAAAAGAAGGTGCATAAATTGAATTAGATGTTACTATAAGGATTTCATTGGTATATTTTGTTATACATTACTGTCATTATTACATTTAGTTGATTTTTTTGAGAAGAGAAGTACTATGATACCATTGTACAAGAAACAACCCAATATGTTTGGATTAACCAATTTACACATTCACAAAACTACTACAAAACATATTAATGGAAGATCAAAAGGTATATACAAGCTTTCGAAGTGAAACTCAAATGTTGGAACACCATAATGAAGCAGTAAAAGCAACCATCAAATAGCACTCACAATCTAGATGCCATCTAGCTTAATACTTGCTGACCAAAGCATACTCCAAACAAAAAACAAATAGTTATTTGATCGGATCTTAAAAGAATCATATTGACAAACACGATCTGTTATCGTGATCATTGGCAAATTGTTGTTAATTTTATTTTCTTAATTTAGTAAAATTAGTCCTAGAAATGTAAGAACATGGTTGGAATTTTTTGTCAAGTTAGTTTCGTGCTTTTAAAAATATGATTGGAATCTCACATACATATTATCATAGAAGTCTTTTGAAAGGAGGGTTTTAGGCTGTTTTCTTACCTTATACATATTAAAAGACATAATCACCTTGTTTTATAGAAGGAAAATGGTTCCCTGTCAAAACATTTGTGTAACAGCATATCTAGAAATAGTTGTAATGTCTAACTTGTAGCTGTTCTCTCTTGTGCAGTTATAATTCTTTCTAATACGTTCATTTCCAAGGAAAATAACCTAAAAAGCTTTTGCTTTGCCATCTTTTCACAGGATAATCACCATACATATATACTATGACAATTTGATCACTGGTGAAAATATATATAGCAAGCTTTCTCTTGTTGACTTGGCTGGAAGTGAAAGCCTAGGCCTGGAAGATAATAATGGGGAGCAGACAACAGATATGCTACATGTCATGAAATCACTTTCTGCGTATGTAACCTATGCAATTTGTTCATGTTAAACAAGTCTTAACATAATATTTTTCATGATCTGAAATTTTGTAACCAATATCGATTGTAATGTAGGTTGGGAGATGTGTTAGCTTCCTTGACATCGAAGAAGGAAGATGTTCCTTATGAGAACTCTATGCTTACAAAAGTTCTTGCTGATTCACTTGGTACTCATAAACACCACATGGTTTTGTTATTTCAAAAGATATTGTTTATTAGCTTGTGACATGTTTTTTTAATTGTTCTGTCATCTTAGGTGGAAGCTCAAAAACCTTGCTGATTGTACACATATGTCCAAACGTTTCAAATTTATCCGAGACATTATCATCTCTGAATTTCTCTGCTAGAGCTAGAAACACCGTACTAAGTCTTGGAAACCGAGATACCATTAAGAAGTGGAAAGATATAGTATGTTCGCAAATTCTCTTTCGGAAAAATAAAATTAAAAGTTATGTGTTTTATATGAGGGAGAATAATTTGCATTCCATTATGTAGGCAAATGATGCACGCAAGGAATATTATGAGAAAGAAAAAGAAAATCATGACCTGAAGCAAGAGATTGCGGGACTAAAACAAGCCCTTAAAGTTGCAAATGATCAATGTGTGTTACTATTTAATGAAGTTCAGAAAGCCTGGAAAGTTTCTTTCACGCTGCAGTCAGATTTAAAGGTTTTTGAATTTTACCCATCGGTTTGATACAACTAGTGTGATGTATATCTATGATTACACTTTCAAAGTGTGTTATTTCTTTCTAGCAATCTTTCTTGTCATCATGCTTGATACAGGCTGAAAATATTATGCTTGCTGAAAAGCATAAGATAGAGAAGGATCAAAATAATGATCTGAGAAATCAAGTAGCTCCATTAATGCAGCAAGTGCAAGATCAGAAATTGCAATTACAACAACACGATTCGACAATTGAGTCTTTACAGGTTGGTCATCTGTTTTTGGAATTTTCACATTACCGTGATTTCATCATTTCTCTTTCTCTTTAAACAAAAGTTGTGTTTGATGTCGTTTCCTGATGATTTTTTGTAGTATCCAGAAATTTTTATCAAACAAAAATAACTATTGATGAAAGAAATGGTTGGCTCTTATTAATCTGGTTAATCTTCTATACATAGGAAACATATCCTTTTCATATTATTAAATCATAAATGCTAAACCTGGTTGAAGACCATGCATAAGTGTAATGTCGTGATAATTAGACCCACGTAATTATCTTGTCACTGGTTTTCATACATTGTCTAAGTCCTTTATTTATATACTTCAAAACATTTTAAACTCACTGTTTTGCAAGTTGCAACATCAAGTTAACAACTTGTAAGTTGATGGTATAAGCACCATTCCTTATGGTTTTTGGTTTACTTGCAAAAGAGCTTATGTTCTTACAAACCTGTAGCTCTAGGGTTTGCAGAAAAAGAAAAACAAAAAGGAGCTAGCCTTGAATATGATAAAGTATCCCCATAAGGGATAATACTACAGTTGTAAACATTCATATAGTTTTACTATTTAACTTATGATATGTGAGCATCTTCTTATTGCAATCTTTTGTTGCAGGCAAAACTAAAAGCAATGGAGGCACAGCTAAATGCAGCCCTTCAGTCCAGTGAGAGTAAGTCCAAAACCAGCTCCGACTCAACAGAAGGCATAGAGTCTGCTGCTGTTACCAAGAAACTTGAAGAAGAACTCCTGAAACGTGATGCCCTAATTGAGGTATGCTACTTTTATAGTTAAGATAACGCAATAATGACGTAAACGAATAACTTAAAACATAATAAACGAGTTATTGCTGGACAAAGACGGACTGTTCGAATCAAATATCCTAGAACCAGTAGAATGATTAACTTTATTCTTTTTATCCTTTGAAAAATTAAGGTTGTTATTTGGGTTATGTTCTTAATGGGAATTTCTATTGTGGTTAAACACTTTTCCAGAGGTTGCATGAAGAAAATGAGAAACTTTTTGAGCGATTGACAGAGAAGGCATCTTCAATTGGAAGCAAACAGGTTACTATTTATTCTGACAATGTTCCTCCCAATATTATCTAGTGAATTTCTCACTTGTTTCTTTTCTCAGACATTAGGAGCACCACCCAAAAATTTAAACCAGTCCCCTGACCTTGGAAGGTGAAATCGTTATATTAGTTTGTAATTAGTTTTAATATTTTTGTTTCTATAATTAATCTAAATACTATTTTGCTTTATCTGGTTTACAGACCTGACAACAATAATAAAGAAGGTGCAATGGATGTTGTACCTTTCTCAGCTGATAAAAAGGCCGATGGAACTCTCGCTTTAGTCAAATCTGGTCAAGACAAGATAAAGTCAACCCCAGCAGGGGAGTATCTTACATCTGCTCTGAATGATTTTGACCTGGAACAATATGATGGTCTGGCAGCTATTTCTGATGGAGCAAATAAGCTACTAATGCTGGTACAATTGTTATTTTTAATTTGTCGTCACTTCATATATTTCTTGACTTCCAATTTAACTTTAGGCGGATGTGATTTGAATGGTGCAGGTTTTGGCTGCTGTTATTAAAGCAGGTGCTTCACGAGAACATGAAATACTTGCTGAAATAAGAGATGCAGTTTTTTCGTTTATACGGAAAATGGAGCCACATAGAGTGATGGACACCATGCTTGTTTCCCGTGTCAGAATTCTATATATAAGGTCATTGCTTGCCAGGTCACCTGAGCTGCAATCTATCAAGGTGATATGCCATTAATCTATTCATTGAAGCATTGTCTTTGATGCCTTCTACAGTGGCAGCATGGCCACATGGGTGGGTCGGTCAAGTTGGGTAACACGTCAAAGTTGATCTGGTAATTTTTGGTACTGGTCGGGTTGACCTTCATCACTTTTTGTTCGACTCTATAATCAAACTTTTGAAATAAAATAATGTGCATGGTACTATACATTAAAAATACACTCTGGGTAACTTTCGACCTGTTTGACCCATTCAATATGGTTCTTGTTAGCTACCTTTTTTGATATTATCCATTAGAAATAAAACATGGATATTGACACATTCCTTAATAAAATAATCCTTGAAAATTTTAGGTTCCTGCGGTTGAGAGATTTCTAGAAAAGCCTTCCATTGGACACAGCAGAAGCTCAAGCAGAGGTAGCAGCCCTGGAAGGTCTCCTGGGCGTTATGATCCCACCATTAAAAATGCTCTAATAGTTGATGGCCAGATGCAAGGTTTCAAAGTGAACATAAAACCAGAAAAAAAGTCAAAGTTATCATCTGTTGTTCTCAAGATACGTGGAATTGATCAGGTTCATATTCCACAAAAGAAGTTGACATTATCATTTGTTGCACTTAATAGAAAACGAAACCACTAAATGAGGAATATTTTGGACAGGAATCATGGAGACAGCATGTTACAGGTGCTAAGCTTAGGGAAATAACTGAGGATGCGAAAGCTTTTGCAACAGGGAATAAAGCTCTTGCTGCTCTTTTTGTTCATACGCCAGCTGGAGAGCTGCAGCGCCAGATCAGATCATGGCTTGCGATGAATTTTGACTTTCTTTCGGTCAGTGGTGTGGATGCTGTAGGCGGGGCCACAGGTCAATTGGAGCTTCTTTCTACTGCAATAATGGATGGTTGGATGGCTGGGCTTGGTGCTGCAATGCCTCCTGTTACTGATGCCCTTGGGCAATTGCTAGTAGAGTATGCAAAACGGGTTTATAATTCTCAATTGCAGCACCTCAAGGTAAACCCTAGAGATTTATAAATATTATTTTATTTATGTACGGCTTTGTATTTTCATCTCTTTGTCTAAATTTATAATCTTCTCTAAACGTGTATGCGCACGCATGTGTTATTAGGATATTGCAGGTACATTAGCAACTGAGGCAGCAGAAGACGCGCCACAAGTAGCAAAACTCCGTTCAGCTCTGGAGTCTGTTGATCACAAGAGAAGAAAGGTTAGCTTCTTATGTTTTTTATTTTTTATTTTTTAATCTTGTGAGTTGATATTATCATGTTTAAATGCTTCTTACACCTTATGTTAAAATGCTGTGATCAGATTCTGCAACAGATGAAAGGTGACAATGCATTATTAACATTAGAAGATGGTGGTTCACCGATTCGCAATCCTTCTTCTGCTGCTGAAGATGCCCGACTTGCATCGTTAATTGCTCTTGATAACATTCTAAAGCAAATCAAGGTTCTTAATTCTACATATAAGTAACATTAAAAATAATTTGATCCACTTTCGATTAACTCGTAATCTGACAGGAAATAATGAGGCAATCTTCAGTTAATATAATGAGTAGAAGCAAGAAAAAAGCACTGGTTTCATCATTAGATGATCTTTCTGCACAATTACCTTCCTTGCTCGAGATTGACCATCCATGTGCTCAGAGGCACATTGCAGACACCCGTCGCTTTGTAGAGGTAAGATATTTGTTCATAAGTAGCGGGTCAAAACGGGCTGGGTTGGTTCTGGTTGTCATGGTATCAACTGTTTTTGATTATTTTATCTGCAGTCCATTGTTGAAGAGGATGACAAGTTCCAAGGGACATCAAGGGCTGCTTCAGATGAACTATTAACCGCAGAAACTGATGTGGCACAGTGGAACGTTCTGCAGTTCAATACGGGCTCCACAACCCCTTTCATTATCAAATGTGGAGCAAATTCACATTCTGAACTGGTGATTAAAGCCGATGACAGGGTTCAAGAACCAAAAGGTGGCGAGATTGTTAGGGTTGTTCCAAGACCGACGGTTCTGGAGAATATGAGCTTGGAGGAAATCAAACAGGTGTTTAGTAAACTACCAGAGGCTTTGAGCCTACTTGCACTGGCTAGAACTGCAGATGGAACCAGGGCTCGATATTCCAGATTATACAGGACCCTAGCCATGAAGGTTCCGGCTCTCAGGGACCTGGTTGGTGAGCTTGAGAAAGGTGGTGGGCTTAAAGATGTCAAGTCATAGAGGCAGAAACTGATGACTGTGTGTGAATAAATTTCTCTTAATGATTGTTATTATTATTGACTATGTTTATATATATATACATGTATGTGGCAAATTGAGCCTGTAATCCACTGCAACGGCTTTACTTTTTGAGATAAGCTTTCCTCTATTCGTTTGTTTTGTATGTGGCAATTATATGCTTGTATTTTGTCGGTTTTTACTTTGAGCTATAGTTAGTTTTATAAAAGTTTTTTGCAAAAGCAATATTTATTTCCGACTTATATTGCAGTGCAAATGGTAGGGTTTGAGGAGATTGAGAGGCTGCCTTTGCCTTTCGCTAGTCAAAGCTTACATTTATCTTAGAGGATAGAGATATTGTCTTGCTAAGACGGCTACTATTATAGATAAAAAAGTATTAAATAATCTGCTGTATTTTTGTCTCCCAAACCTCCTCTTCCTCCGGGCACTACTACCATTGTGATTGTTGGCCTCTGATTAGTGTTGACAAAACATGTCTTATTGTGTTTAACATGTTATAGATGAGACGCGTAGCTTACATATCAAACATGTCAAAGATTTGATTAAATATCTATATATTATGTTTATAAATTTTTTATATATTTTTATGAACCAAGAATGTAAAATAATGAAGTCTAGTCTTTTGATTTTAATTATTTTTAAAATTATAAAAAATTAAAAAATATTTTTTTTATTAAACAGGTTTAATCGTGTCATAAACAGATCGACAATTACTAGCCGGCTCTGACCATCACCTGCACTTGGTTCCATACTTGATGGGATTGATATTGGATTCATGGGTTTTTCAGTTTTCACTTCGTGATTATATTTGGTTGTTTGAAAACTATCATTTCTAATCCACATCATCTAAATCTGATCTCAAATTAATGTTAAAATGTGACTTGTATTAATGTACAACTGCAGTAGTTCATTAACTAAGTAACAACTTTAACAAGTTTAAACATTATTTATTGTATACAGATAATACAGTATATTAAAAAATATATATATATATATATATATATCAGGTTCCAATGCATCTTGGACTTGGAGTAATTAGGTAAAAGTTATCCATCCCATCCTGTAATTAATACCTTTGAAAAACTTTTACAATTTATACCGTACCTGTGTTGGTTTCAGGCCCAAGATTATATTCAAACTCTTGCATTTTATTAATACTTCAAAACTTACATTATATAGAAAATAAACATGCACTCCTAAATAAGTGGCACTACTCCACTATCCCCCACTACTTCCTAACTAATAAGACTAATTCAAACTAAAACTTATTGCATACTCTAAACAAAACATGACTCAAATACTAAACCCCTGACCCGTAACTTGACCCGACTAGACCCGATCAAGATTAACCCAACATTCACCCCTTTAATCTTGATTGGGTTCTCGGTTCTCTTGCTTCTTCCATTCTTTCTGTCATCTTTCTTTCTTTCTTTCTTGTTTATCTTGCTCTTTCTTTCAATACCTGGTACCGGTTTTCTTGCTTCATGATTTGATTCTTTCTTACTTGCTTACTTCAAATCATCTTGCTTACTAACTTTCTTACTTTCTTGCTCGCTTCCTTTCTCTTGCTCTTGCTACTTGAACCATACATGGCTCGGATCTTGCTCTTGCTAGACGAACCGTGCTTACGGTTCGGTTTCTTGCTTAAACACTTCTTTTTTTTACGCCGGGCTTATAATTAATTCAACAACTTGCTTGTGTGCTTACTTGTTCAAATTAATTAAGATGCTTGCCTACTTGCTTTCTTTCTTCAACTGCAGTTTTGACCTTTTTCACGTGCTTGGTTGCTTACTACCTTCAATTAATTAAGCAGGTTGCTTGCGTGCTTGCCTTTGAAATCAAAACATCCGTAATGTTAAGGTGTGTGCACCCCTGCTTCACCTACCTTCTTGTGTGCTTGTTTGGTTTCTTATCAATCTTCTCTACCGTTCCAACCGACACCTTCACATTCTCACCGCTTCTATTGTATTCCTTCTACCGACCTAACAGTTGCGTGCTTTTATTCAATTGATCCTCAATCGTGTGTGCCTGCGACTTTGATTTTCCTTCTCAATTCGGTAGCAGTCTCGTCTCCGCTCCTATTTGTCATCAAAACCTTCATTCTTCGATCGTTTCCCGAGATTCTGCTTTGTTCTCGCTTGCATCTTGCTTCAACGATGCTTCAACTTGCTGTTGTGATCGGAATTCTCCGATCAAAACCTTTGCTGCTACGTTCTTTTTGCTCTCCTTAGAGCCTTCTTCCGGCGACAATACCAAAGGTTGTCGCCTTGCTTCTGGTGATTTCTTTCGTGGACCTTCCTACCTACTTTTTTTTTCGAACAATTACAATGGTGGCTCTTTACCATTTCAATCACCGTCGTCACTTCTTTTTTTTTTAATCGCTGCACGTACGCTGCTTTCTCACCGTACCAGCAGCCTTGGCTGCCGACTTTCTTCTTCTTTAGCCCTACAGCCAAGGGCTGCTTCTCCTGCCGAAACCGACTCTCAAAACGACACTCTTTTCTTAACCTTGCGCTCTGATACCAAATGTTGGTTTCAGGCCCAAGATTATATTCAAACTCTTGCATTTTATTAATACTTCAAAACTTACATTATATAGAAAATAAACATACACTCCTAAATAAGTGGCACTACTCCACTATCTCCCCACTACTTGCTAACTAATAAGACTAATTCAAACTAAAACTTATTGCATACTCTAAACAAAACATGACTCAAATACTAAACCCGTGACCCGTAACTTGACCCGACTAGACCCGATCAAGATTAACCCAACAACCTGAATATATATCCAGTATCAATGCCGAATGTTTTTCTTTATTTTTTATTTTTATTTTTTATTTTTTATATATATAACATACTAATGGATCCAAGTAAACGGTATCCGTTTAGAGTAATCACACAGATGTTATCTTGTAATCAAAACCTTTGAAAAGCTTTTATAATTAATCTTGTGTGTGAATATACATCCCATATCAGTATTGAATGTTTCAGTTTAACAGTTGAGTAACATCCTTAGCAAAGTATGTTAAATAGGAGAGAGGAAATATTTACTTTTTCCAGTAATACTTTGAGAGCTATGAAAACCATTTCAACCCTTATACTATTTATAATATACCTTTATTAGAACAGTATGAAACTTTCAATATGAAAAAGAATTATCTTTAATATATATAATATTGGTAGCCTGTTGTTTACTTTGCATATACACTACATGAACATGTGTATATACATTACTTGTACATTTGGACATTAAAGATTCAAGAGAAGAGAGATCAAATAAAGAGTGAGTAAAGAGAAAGAAATCATCTATATATATTTTTTTCTAGCTTTACCCTTTTCATTGAAGCACCATTTACATGTGCTTATGCAATTCTCATCATAATATTGATTCTAAAATAAACACATTCTTGTATATAGATCTATTAACCGAGAAAATCTATATTTGTTCTTATACTTCAAACTGATTGAACTTCTATAAAGCAGGAACTTTCTGAGATCACACCTTATGACCTACCGGTAAAAGTGAGGATGTCGTCAGTAACAAGGGATGTCGGCAATGGTGGCCGTTAGTGGGTTTGAAGGACAGCAGCGGTGGGTTTGTTTGGGGGAAGGTGGGCAGTGTTAGAGTTGACTTATAGTTCGAGTTGGTAACTCGCGCGAGTCAGGGTCCGAGTTGAGTTAGGTGTCTTTACTAGTTTTAGACGAGCACTTGATTCCTACAATCTAAAATAGACATTTTATAAAATAAATTATACAATTACAATCTGAGTTTCCCTACAAGTAGAGACTATTAATTGATTTTCCTTTTCATTTGCACAATATGGACTGCACCTCTAATATTGATCTGGGTGCCTCAACATCTTTATGCTCTAGTGTATTCCCGACTAATCTTTGCATTTCTGATGTAAATGTTTCATTTAAAACCTGCCAACCAATCATCAAATTTTCAGTTCGGGCTATGTTTCATCAATCAAACCCGTAAAACAAAAAAGTTTAGATTGGAAAGGAACGGTCAAGTGGGTTAAATATCTGAAACAGGTCGCACACAGCGTATTTTTACCAAAATTCTTTTTTTTTTTGGCTGAAATAAAAATATCTATGTAAATAATATTTGACACTGATTTTATATAAAAGTTTAGAATATTTAAAAAAATGTTCATGTTAACTCAACCTGAAACCATTTTGACGCAAGTAATATTAGTAGTGATAACAGAGAGTAATGACATACAGAGAGTGCAACGCGTGAGGCTTTATAAGTGCAATTCTCTTTTCTGTTCTCCAATACCCTCAGCACATCCTGTTTCACAATAAGATGGAATATTAGAAAATGATAAAAAAAAAATTAAATAAAAATAATGAAGTAAAAAAAGGACAGGATGATGTTAATTCAAGTCACCTGTCCCATTCGATCCCATAAAGCTCGACAAAAGATTAAGAAGACATTAATATCAAGAAAACCATGAAGATCACTAATCATATTTGTTAGAGTATCCTTTAAACGCTGCATCCTGTTTCTTATATCGGATTCGCCAACACTCTCCTTCGCTTCTTGGATTACCTTCTTCAGGTTTGTAGAAGTTTGCAACTTGGTCTGTGATAAATTAAAAAAAAAACATAAAAAGTTATGCAAGCGTGATAATAAAACTTCACCAACCATTGTTTGCCATTCTTCTGAACAATTTAACATTTTAACCTATGTAGTACACGAACTGTCTAGTTTCAAGACTTTGGTGACCCATGTTTGTAAAATAGGAACCACGTGCTCGGTTCTAGGACTACAGATCCGTTACATTAAATAATTAAAAGATAGGGTTACTGTATAAAAGGGTAACATAGTTTGGTGGGTAACCATCTTTTTCACCCATACCCGTAGCTTTTAAAGTTACTACTTAAGCCTTTAAGGTAACTACAAACTCAACCAGCAGGCCTTTTTCTAGGTGCCACGTCAGGTAAAAGTTAACGCGATCAAACTTAACTACACCTCATCTTCCACGTCCTCGTTTTAGAGGTTTTATCGAAGAGATTGAAATTTCAATGATTTTTGTAAGTGAAAATAAACATGGTTAACTAAAACAGCAATCAGACCAAACTCTGTTACCTATACATGTGATAACCCCTTTAATGATATAGAAAATATGGGAGATCATAAAAGTAAATATAGAAAACTTTTAAAAATAAACTCACATTTCCAACAAGTTTCTCCACAGCTGCTTGTGTATAATTTCTGAATTTGGTTCTCAGCAGTACAGTTACTTCATTCAAAAGCTCTCCTGGAACTGCATTTTCACTCTTTGAAATGCATGAACTATGTGATTTAAACTGTTTTTCTATTTCGGGTTGTAGCACATCGAGCATCTTCTTCATTGAATTAAAAAGAGTTCCTAACTGAACAACAACAAAAAAAAGAAAATATTATATAAAATTTCAAATGCTTATATTCATAGGGATAATTAGATGGGAGAACATCTAACCTCCTCGGGAAAACTGTACGGTGATGAATTTCCTTTTGCAAACTTTTGAACATATTGTACAGCCTTAACTGGGATTGTGTTTTCCTTCAATGTTGATAAAATGTCACTATACTTTTTCTCCAGAGTTTCCATAGTTACCTTTTCAGTGTTTGCTATAACCTAAGAGCAGCAATACAAAAAATAGCAATAATGATAACTCATAAATTCCACAAATCTAAAGCTGTTGATAATACCTTTTCCAAATCCAAAGTGTATTCAGGCCAATGAGAAACGATGACTTGAAATTCACGCAAGGTTTCGTTCAGTTGCTTGTACATATCATCAACAAAAATAGATGTGGAAATTTGTGGTCCAACACCCTGAAGGACAAGAGAGTCAAACAACATGGTGCAAAAAGTGGTTAGAAAAATATGATAATTTTCACGTAAGTATGTCGAATGCATTAAATGAAAAAGGTTGGTTTCCAGAGAACTTAAAAGTCGACCAAAGTGATACTTCATTTATTGAACATACTAACCGTTTCAACACAAAAAAGTAGATTATATTAAAAAAAGATGTAAATTATACTCACATATTTCACACATTATTATCTATTAATAAAATTAAACTTTTTTGTGTATAAGGTCAACCTGAACCGATTTATAAACTACCCATTTGACCTTAACCCGCTACCCATCCCGCCCATTTTCACACATCTATATAGATAAGTACTATAGAAAGGTATGTACCTTATCAAGCTTGCAGGATTCAATCAATTCAAGGTGCTTATCATGAATCAGGCGTGTTATGTAATTGTGGAACAGTTCTTTGGCGTCAATACCACCTTTTACAGGACTACAAGTAAATTAAATAATATTCAAAGAGACATTTCGGAAAATCAAATATTTTATATAGATACACGAGAGAGAGCATTTTATTACCTAATATTCCAGTAAGCAAGATCCTTCTGAAAATCACAAGTTGTGATAATTAGGTTTGTTACTGGAGGTGAGAGGCTACTAGGTGGGAATGAAATAAGAAAACCACGCATTCTATTGCAAAGCTCTAAACTATAAAGAGCTGAAGACAGATTTGGTAGGTCTATGAAGCTGCAGGAAATGGAAGCCAGTTATTATGATAGTGAATCCTAGTAAATAATGAAACATCAATCAAGTATCATAAAGGTGGCAATATGGGTGGATCAGGCAGGTTGGCTAACAGGTCAAACTGGGTTCTGGTTGAATGGGACATATTTAATTATCGTTGGTTGAAACAGGGCTGGATAGGGTTGACCTGCAAAAACATTTTTGTCCACTCTTAATCTTTTCTAATAAATTGTTAATGTGTTAAAAGTGTTAGTTATGATTGCAAATACAATACTTTTACAATAAAGTCTAATTCTTCAAATAAAGCGATTTAAAGGGTTGTATACATAGACTTGGACTTTTGGGCGGATATCTAACATTTGACATGTTCTTTAGCTGATTTGTTTGAATTTAAGTTTGACATAAACACAGATTAACCCAATCATAAGTAAATGCATTGTAATTTCCACCTCTAATATGAACGAATGTAAGCTAAAAAGATCACATGCCTGGGGAGCACGTGCTGATTATGTATTTTTATGTCACTAACAACTTCATTTCTGATAGTTGAACAAAGAGACTTCATCTTCTGATAAGCATCTGAGTAAACAATTTGGTCCATTGTAGACTTTTCACTGCTACATGAAACAAATTCATTGGTCTCCGCTAAGTGTCTTCCCAAGATCTTTCTTACCGCAGTCTGATAGACTTATAATTATCCGTCATTAGGAATCGAAAAGGAAGGCTAAAGAAAGCAAAACTATATAAATGAATGATGTTTAATACCTGAAAATATTTACATAAATGCAATTGTACTTCTGGAGACTGTATGTCATGCAAAAGATTATATAGTTTCAAAGCAGGTTTCAGAGCAGGTGATATGAAGCCAGATACAGGTGTAGGCTTATCTGTCAATCCTGATGGTGAATTTTCATCAAGTGATTTGTAGTTCTCAAAAACTAAGGCAATGGTCTGTTCAATTTTGTCAGAAAGCATCACCAGCATGCGATTCTGGACAATATGTTATAAATTCCATAATAAAATCGATATCATTAAATCCCAGATAATAACCAGTATAAATTAAAGAATTAAACATCAACTACCCATTAACATGTTATCATGCAAATGGCATCAGCTCATGTTATGAAGTAAAAACATCCATCCTTTTGTACGGCCACTCTACTATTATAGGACTGCGTTTGTACAGGGTCTTGGATTATTTTTAGAGGTGGCACCATGAGCAGAGTGGGCTGGATGGTTTAATATCTAAACTAGTCAAAATGAGCTGGTCCAGGTTGACACAAAACACTTCTTTTTGTCAATCTTTAAATAAATAATTAGGTGTTTAATATTATTATGGAAACAATGAGGAATAGAAATTGCTTCAGATGTTTTATGCATTAAGAATACCCTCATGGTGACTTTTAACCCATATGACCAGCTCAACCCGTTTGATCTATTCCCCATTTGGCTACTTTTCTGTTTCACCATCTAAACGGTTAGAGATACAAAAAAAACCAAGCTTGACCCATTTATAAGCAAATGGGTCAAAGATCCACCTCTGTTTATAGTCCACTGTAATTATCAAAAGACATGACTGATTCACACCTCCTGGGAACTCAAAGTGCCCTTCAGTTTGCCTGTCATGATAACTGGAGACAATAAGTCATGTACCACATTCAGGCAATCTGCAGTTGGTGTGGCAACATCCATAACATATGAAAGGTATCTGAGAAACCAAAAATATAATGTTATAATAAACAGAACCAACCTTAATTACAACAATCATGCGTATAAATTTGATTTAAAGGGCACCTTAGCTTAGCATATGCATCAGAAACTCCATAGTAAGTAGCAAATTTAGTTACCAACCACTTCCACGGGCCATGAAGAAGCAAGTTTCTCTGCTGAAACTTTTGGACTTTCAATGCCGCTTCTAAGACCGAGTCATATGCAATAGTTTCAGCAACAATACCACACTAGGGAAACAAAACAGATTTATATTATTAAAACCATATAGTTTTACAACAATCAAGCCCATTCTGTACATCTAACTAGTGACAAAATGTAAATTTTAGTACTCAGGGAAGGCTGATGTTCACATTGTATGCAGGTTAATAATTTCAATTATTTCTCATATGGTCTACTGTGAATCATTTTTATATATCTGTCAAAGTTAGGATAAACTGTATATGTAAGATTGAAAGCCTGAAATTCCTTAAAATTGAATTCAATACAGTTGTTTTCGAATTAACAATAAGGAAAGTAGTTCCCTAGTCAAGTATAAATCTTAAAAACCGAAAATTGCATATTCTTCTACCTTTACATCGTTACTCTCATCTGTACTTGTTGAATAGTGTATGTTTAATTGTATTCTTCCAACAAGCTCATGCTCTGGTTCATGGTATATTGGCCACCATCGAAGCTTATCCCCCTATAGTTACCTTCACTTTTGTCAGACTTATTAAAACAAATATCTCTAGACGATAAAAATGTATTTAACCATACCAAATCATCTGCTATGTCTGCCATCTGAGCAATGCCATGACCACAATACTTCCCTTTTGAATCAGTAACTTCAATAATCAAATCATCTCTCATGCCGTCTGGCAAGCTGCATTTGATAATTATTCAACTCTACCGCGTCAAGAAGTAAAAGTGACATTTTTGACACATTTACTTATAAATGGGTAATTCAGGTCAAACGATCCAAATGAAAAAAATCTTAAAAAGAAACAGGAAAAACAGATAGAAACTCGGAAATTTTAAATAGTGAACTTTGTAATCAAGTTTGCCACTCAAAATGTTTATAATTTTTTTTCTTATGTTTCAGGACAAGTCAATCTGACCCCAACCGTACCAGAAAACTACATGGTTTGACCTAAACGTGTACACCTGTTACCCAACCCACCCATTTTGCCACCTCCATTTAGAGAAGGACAAGAAGATGCACACACAACACATGGGTTTCACAAGATCCTGGCTGCATCCGTGTCGTTTCAGCATCAGATGAACTTTTTAATCTCAAAGAACATAAATATGTTTCTGCATTGTCATAAAAAATGACTTGATAACAGAATATGAAAATGAAATAAACTTCAAACACGCCTACTAAAGAGTGTATTTAGATAACAAAATTAAATTACATACCTTGTGCTGGTTCGGGAGTTATTGGAGCATTATGCAAACTTGTTACACCTACTTTAAGGAGGCCCGCCACATCTCTCAGATAATGTGTTCCAAAATGTAAGTAAGCCAAACTTTGGTGTGAAAGTGATCCATTAGCAGAAAATTTTGGTGCCACCCGTACTCGTTTGAGTGCCTCCCATTCCGAATGAACTGTTGATTTCATGCCGGACAAGCGCCGATTAATTTTTTGCATCTTCAACACAGGAGGTCCTTTTAGTGATGAAAAAGTGCAGCCATTGGGTGCATCCAAGGCCATTTTTACCTTTCTCACTGAGTCACAACAATTTTAGAGAAATCCTAAATCCATACTGTGATTACAATGAAATTTATTGTGATATAAGAAGGTAAAAGTTACCTTGAACCTTCAATTTTCCAAATGTTTTCTGTGGTTTCTTAAGAACTCCATGAACAACTAATTCTGAAGCTCTTTTGCTCAATAACTCTTCTTCAGGTTGTAATAAATAATTTTCCAAACTATGTCATAAAGTTCCTCGTAAACGGGACATAAATCAACCTTATAAATGATCACTATTATTATTACTACCATATAGTAAACTACTTACGCAAAAGCAGTTCGAAGGAGGGAGCATTCATTTTCTAAGAAGACACGAGCTTCACGGCTGCCTAGGAAGAAGTACTTCAGACACATCCGCACACATGCCTCATATGAGATTACAGCACACCAAGGTCCTAGCTCACTGAAATCAGTTTATGGCATGTATAATCACATATAACACAGTTGTAAAATATTTACCAGGGTAAATTAGCAAAGTAATTTTCTCCCATAAACTATGATACAAAAGCCAATTAGTCACCTTGCATGATATGCAGGAATACCAACTGGCAAAGGATTGGATGATACAGCATCTTGCCTGTTAAATAATAACAAATACCCTTAAATTATTACCCAAAGTTCATCAAGACATTGTAAAGTAGATGCTAAATGTTACAGTATATCTTGGCATACTTTATAGATGGATCACCACATTTGTTTGCTTCGTTAGAATCCGAAGAATTGCTAGCACGTCTAGGCTTCCAAAAATCTTGATTAATTCCAGGCACAGAGCCAGCATATTTTGGTCCATTAGAGACTTTGGGACCCATGTAGGCCTGAAATCAGTCCACAAAAACATCACTCCACACCTCATAGAAACCCATAATTCAATTTAAGCTTGAGATCAAACAAATCACAGCTTCAAAGTTGATACAAATGCTTCAATTTTCCAAGAAACATATATGATAACTATGTTTACCTTACAACAAACATGAAAATTAAATAACTAAAAAGTCATCATATACTCACCTGTAACCCTCACCAGAATAAACAGATAAAAATCCCAGAATCTGCACCGGATATCGTCACACAAAGCCTTGAAAAGTGAAAACACTCTCAACAGTCAACAATAACATTCTCTAGTCTCCAAATACTTGTTCATGCTCACAACATTACGAACGAATATACAGATCTCCAAATCTAACGTATCAGCGTTTACAACAACTTGTTCACCACAAATCATAGGGCATTGAAGAATATGAACGGAATCACTTCCCTAAATTGAGTTCTATAATCTGACTAATAACTATCATCAACGATTCCACATATAAATGCCACACACACTTACAGATTCCCGAACAGATTCGAATAAATTACTTGCATAAACATTAAACACACAAATACGAGCAAAATCGATTGCGAACATCATCAAATCTACCAGAATCAAATCAACGAGCATGAAAACGAAGATATGATGTTATTACCTATTTACCTGTGATGAATGTTGTTGATGTTGATGGTGATTTCAACAGGAAGCAAGCAGAATTCAACTCTATTTCAGTGGTGTGAATGTGAGAGTGTGAGAAAGTTGTGAATTGCGTGGTAAAGATGCCAATGGGGTTGTCTTTTTGATATTATTATTATTATTGTTCTTCTTTTGGTTTGATTGATTATTAGTTTATGTCACATGATTTATGCAATTGGTGGGAAAAAGTTCGTTGATAGGACATTTTTTGTGGAGTGTGTAATAATATAAAAAGGGTAAGATTTATATAAAGTTGATTTGAATAAAGTTATGAAAATACTTTGAAAGTGATATTAGAGAACTTTAATTTTGGACAAACATTGTTCTCTTAGTTTCTAAAATGGATTTAAGTTGTACTTTTCTCTAATGGCATGAGATTTTATTAAAGATAGTGGCCAACAAGAAGTTAGACCTGGTCAAAACACTAAGACATCTTTTCAAATAATAGAAAAAATCATAGAATTATAACAAATTTTGATAAGTGTTCCACTTAAGTCACTTGAACTTTTTTGTACTCGAAAAACCGTTCAACTTTCAACTTTTGTTCCATTCTTGTGAAAAAGTCAATTTTTTATGGGTTAAAGATGACGTGTCAGGTTTTTTATTTTTATTTTTAATTTATAATACGTATGACATGAAAATTATAAATGATTAGGTGGATTTAACTTTAAAAAACTATAAAAACTAATATTTAAAACAAATCCTCAATTGATAAGTACATGAATATTAATTTCTGACTTCGTCATAATCCCTTATTTGAATATAGCAATCATCAATTCATCATAGGGCACACCATATTTATTTTTAAGCATAATAATCGATGACTTCAGGCACACCAATTCGACTTAATAAGAGGTTCTCAAACTTACACCTTGAATGTATGTGTTGTTGCTTAGTAGTAAATCATAGAATACTCGTGGTTATGAATCGACAATTACAAATCACAACATATGTTAGCCATATTGTATGGGAAACATCCTCTTATACAAAAGTGAAGGGTAAGGTCGTGTACATCAGATCGTTTCACCATCCAGCCATTCCTGAACCCTGCGTAAAGTGAGATCTAAATCAAGTATCGGGTACACCCATTATGTTAACCATACGACAACTTCTTGTGTCGTATCATTATGAAATGAAATTGTTGTCTAAAAAAGAAGCGTATGGCGACTTCATAGCAATTACGGAACCATATAAAACTTAATACTAAATGTTAATTCTTTGATTTTTAAGATCACAAAATTAAAAAGTAATACTAATGACCTTGATTTTCATTACAACTGCCACAAGTTCTACTATACGACGTCATCCTTGAAGTTAATAATGATGTCTAACAATCCAATTTGAGTAGAGATAAAAATAATAATAATAAAGCATAACGATAAAAAGTTTGCTCAATCTTTGATGAAGTTGGCAATTTCTATCCCCTGCTTATCGATTGATTATGAATTATATTGTTTATTAACTTAAAAGCCACCTCATCTTCCACAATCTGCCACGTCCTTAGTTTTAAAAATTATAAAATAAATATAAATTGAAAGTTAAATGGTTTTTAGATTAAAAAAAAACTTAAGTGACTTAATTGAGACACTAATCAAACTTGGTTAATATAATGTGATTTTTTCCCTTCAAATAAATCAAAATCAAAAATTAAATCAATCATTTTAAGTGAGGGGCCTAAGGGTTGATCTAGAAATCCGAGAATATTTATTTCTTCAATCACTTTGAAATTAATATTTTTTTCTTGGCGAAGACAACTAAATTTTTTTGTTTTCATGTTTTTATAAGCATCAACATGAGTCTAACAATGTATGCATGAATTATCTTCTTCTTAACTTGACTTGACCTTATTGAAGATCTCGAATAGAAAAGGCACAAATGGACGATACTACACCATTGACTTATGAATTGCTAAACTAAGGTTATCAAGCAGCAAGAATTCAAGAGGTGATTAGTGGATTCTTGTACTTCAAGGCAAATAGAACATGAAGCTGATTGAATGTCTACCTTTCGAGCTATGACAATGTCCAAAGTTGGTATACGACCCATCTTGGACCTTCAAGTAAATATATTTATATATAAAAGGACCACTGAGATACTCTTCGTCTCAAGCATAAGTATAATTTGATATTATAAGAGATGTTATAAGAATAATGAATTAATAAATAAATCCACCAAAAATGTATTTATAATTCCATGTTTAAATGTTTTAATATATGTATTTATCATGCATTTTATAATAGATGTGGTTTATCTTTTCATTGTATGATCTGACATGAATCGAATGATCTAAAATTAAAATTGAATAATAAACATCCAAGCACTAATAATTTTTTGACACCAATGAAAATTTTTTGGGCCCACCATTGCGTATATATTAGCCTTCTCATAGTCCCAACCTTGTTAGTCACCTCACTAACACCCCCCTCCCCCCTTAATTTGATGCATCACACTCTTCCTTGGTTTTGTCTAGCAGTGAACGTAGAAATATGCAGTTTTAGTTCATTAAACTACTTGTTATTATTATTTTTAAATTGATTATTATTCTTTCAGTTATAAGTTCAAACTAGTTATTAGACTCACTTGAGGCGGCTACGTGAAGCGTGAAAAAAGTTAACGTTGTCAAACATTAATGAAACTAAGTCAATTCCACACGTATTACGGAAGAGACGTTGATTTTCAACAATTTATATCAAAAAACGAAACCTTGACGTAAACCCATATGTTATGCCTTTATAAAATGTCACCTATTGTGAAATGAGATCTTTTGTAAAAAAACACTTTCATTCAATGACCTTTATTTGAAAATTTGTTATAGTTTTTAACCTTTAGCAATTAGCATAACACCGATCCTATTGAGACGTGAATTAACTACTCATGGGTTGCACATGAATGAGTGAAAATGTCCCTTTACCCTAAAAAAGTCACCAACGCAGTCATAACCCTTCATAATTTACCACATTCCTCTAGCTCGAATACGATATCCATGGATCAGAACATCATTTGGGAGGTTCTTGATGACAAGCAATTGAAGCACTTGACGATAACCTATATCAAAACTAAAAACGAAGGAAAAGAAGTGGAGCGTTGCCATACTCGATCCTAAACTCGGTCTTATGTTGTTAGTGAGCTAACCACTAATTAAACTATCTACCACGTATTGTTCATGTTTAGTATTAATAATAAAAGAGCGGCTAGCATCCGTGGTGGTCGGTGACATATGATTGGCCAACGATTTTGCAAATTAAGGTATAACTAGTATTAAGCCCCCGAGTTGCCGCTGGGGCATAAAACCATGTCAAATAGCACGAATTACACACCAGCGTTAGCGACCACCAACCAAAACGTAGAACTAAGGACACACCACCGTTAGACGAAACATAAAACATATAAAACAATAACTAAGTCTATCTTGGACCAACGCGTTGCGACGGGAGTCGGGACCGTTAAATAAGAAAAAAATAAGCGTAAATACGTTGAACTATACACACATAATGCGTCATGTAAAAACAATTTTTTTTAAATATAAAAAGTATAGGGACCAAAGTTAAAAGTAAAAAAAATTTAAGCCTAAATTGTAAAACATATAAAAGTGTTGGGTTAAAAAATATAAAAGTTAAATATTAAAGAGAATAAAACAAAGTTGAGTACAACCCTTAAAACATTTTGTACAACACATAATGCATAAAAAATGGTAATTAGTATATATATAATATGAGAACTTAATACTTAATCAAATAAATATAATTCAGAAGAAATGAATAAATAAAATTTCAAGTTTGCCATGTGGAAAAAAAAAGAAAGAAAAGAACTATCTATCAACTATCATAATAAGAAAAAATAAATCAATTTTGGCCAAACTTGTTTGCACTATTGATGCTGATAAATCAGCGGTGTAAAATAAGTTATCACGTGACATTCTAATATGTTGTCATCTAAGTAACATGTTATTTTTCTACTAATTTCAATGTAATATATATCGCCATCTTAAAAATATATTCTTTTTCATATTTACCAACTTTAGTGATTTGGTAAATAACATAGAACTAACCTTTTACATCAACAACAATCTTCGAACTACATTTTGCAAGTTTCTTACTTTTTATATATTATTACTTTAATTGATAAATGTAAAACAGCAACAAATACAATATATATTGTTTTTTAATAAAAAATAAACATGCAGTACATTTATAAATCCAGTTATTTATGTATAAAAAGTGAAATGGAGGGAAAGAAAGAAACTATAGAAAAAGCTTTATTCTCTAGTTCTTTTCATTTAATAAAAAATAAAAGGTAAAGAATATATGACAATATTTTTTCTTCTAAACTTTTCTTTTACTTTCAAGATAAGGAAATGGAAGAGAGAAGAAAAGGAGTTTGAAAATTTCTAAAGGATTAATAGTACATATATATCACGACAATAATAAATTATTTATTATTATTAACAAAAAGATATGATGTTATTGGCAATGTTCTCGTTATGATATAACGGTTTCATAACTATCTGACACACATTCTAATTCTACTTAGAAATTTGTATTTTCTGTTGTCCACGATATTTAAAACTGAAACTCTTGAAGAAGAACATATTTACAACACATTTTAATGCTGCAAAATCATAGTCCTGCTGTATCTAAATTATTTTATATTTTGCTATGGATTTGCAATGTCAATAAAAAAATATGAAAAATAATTGATACATGAAATTTTGAAGGGATAAAATATAAAATGAGTGCATTTGAAAAAATCCAATTCAACCAATTAGTATCATACCTAAGCAGTCAAAAAAGATAACTCAAAAGTATTCAATCAAACCGGCTACATAGGCGGTTCTTAGGTTGATTTTGCAAACAGATTGAAGGCTATTCAAACCAGCAATATTACACATGCTAGATTTCTTCCCTAATATATTTTATTTTTAAACAGGTCACCTAAAGTCCTAAACCTTAAAGATGAAATTTATATCTTTAAAATAAGTTAAAAGATTAAGCCAAACATGATAGAAAGTCAAAAGGATTAAAAATAAGAGCATTCACATCCCATTCACATCCCATTTTTTATCCTCATTTTTATAATTACACTCAAAATACTATATATTTATAAATTTTTCTCGTTCCTCCATTCACATTCACTTTCAAAATATATTAAAAGAATTAATATGTATGAAAAATGTTTTACCAAATAAAAAGATAAATATTAACATTTTCTTTCTTTTCTACTCACAACCACGCATTATAATATAAGAACCATATTCTGTAATATAGGATGTGAATGCTCTAACATTGCACCTTCTGCCATAAAAATCAAATGATATTAAAGTATTTTCAACTTGGGTTAAGACCAAACATGTCTAAATCATAGTCTCAACTTTAAATAAAAAAAAAGGAAAATCTTATCAAATTCTCAAGTTTTTCACTAAAATGACTCACTTTTTTTCTTTAAAGTCCCTAAACGTTTACCGTTTCAATCATATAAATATATTTATAAACGTTTTAATTTTTAAAAATTAAAATAAGCAAGAAAACGTATATAAATCTTGGTTACAAATAATTTTTTTTTCCAATTAACTTGAAATAGAAGGTAAAAATGAAGATCTTTTTACTAAATAATAATCAAGTTTCACAATCGATAAGTTTAAGCTAAATTGGAAATAAACCATTAAATAATAACCGAGCTTTATATATGTTCCATTTGACTCTCATAATTTAAAAAAAATTAAACATTTATAAAAGAATTTATAAAACTAAAACACCTTGTGAAAATTAAGTGGTTTTTAGAAGAACAAAAAACAACAAAAACATAAAGTGACTTTAGTAAAACAGTTTAAAACTTAGACTAGTGAAATAAAAAATAAATATTTACTCTTGTTTATTGTGTTAAATTTTAATCAAACTAGTGGTCCACATCGATCTACGTCGTCAGTGTAAGTTAACATTACGATGGTATAAATAGTGTTTCACAACAAACGTTAAAAAAATTAAAATATATATAGCAATACCATACTCGAATTAAAGATATAAAAACAATTTATTTAAATGTGGATAGTTTTATAATAAATAACATTACACAAAAAGTTAAAGTTAATTTAAAAAAAAAGTGAAGTTTTTTTATAAGGATGTAAGTTTTAAAAAAGAAAGGATTTTATGAATCCAAACTATTGACTAATATTAATCAGAGCTAACAATTTAACAAGTATTAATCCCAAATTTTGATTTTGTAACTGATAAAACTCATACTCTCTCTGGTCATTAAGTCAGTTAGTTTTTTTGACGTATCATATGACGTGACTCATAACGTACGTATATCATAGTTACAATTAAAAATATTAATATAATACTCAATTTCTTTTGTAAAAGAGCATGTTTTAAAATTATTCCGCATAACCATTTTGTTGCCAGTTGCATAGCTTATACATGAATAAATGCAAATGTTGAGGGATATATTTATATTTTTATTTTATTTATGATATATATATATATATATATATATATATATATATATATATATATTACATATAAAAATGATTTATTTAATGATTGGTAATTTATATAAATAAATAACATTATACAAGAAAGTTAAAAATAATTTTTAGTGAAGTTTTTTTTTTAAAAAGAGGCAAGTTCTAAAAAAAAAATTAGAATTTATTAATCCAAACTATTGACTATTGACCAATATTAATAATAACTAACAATTTTACTAGTATTAATACCAACTTTTTATTTTGTAATTGATAACAATACTACTCTAACTGTTCGTTAACTATTTTAGTTTTTTATGATGTATCATATGACGTGACTCGTGACGTATAACATAGTTACAATTTAAATTATGAATATATTACTCAATTCTTTTTTGTAAAAGATCATTTTCTAAAAATTCTTCCGTATATCCCTTTTGTCGTCGGTTGAGTAGCTTAAAGACAAATAAACGCACAAAAATTGAGATATATTTATTTTTTATATTTTAATTATGCAATATGTCGTGTCACATATCACGTCACGAGCAACATTACATGTCACATCATAAAAAATTAACCAAGTTAATAAACATTTAATTGAGACTATTATTAGTAACAAAATCAAAAATTAATATTAATATTGTTCGATTGTTAGTTTAAATTAACAATGATCAATAATCAATTGTATAGTGTGAATTATCAATAATCAATTGTTAGTTTAAACAAAAGTTCCATTACCCCAGACTAGGGTTATGTAACGTTACCACAATTAATAAAAATAAAATAAAAAAACCTATAAAATCAATAGAAACTTGGTTTTTTTTTTTACTTTTTCTAATAACTTTGCTTTATAATGGCATCACTTCAAGCTCGAATAATACTTTTATCGGTCGAGACTTGTGCACATTTCTGATTACTGAGACACATTTATGTTCCATAGCCTATGGACAGAATATTATAAAATGAATGAATGAATGATAGCATAGTAGCAATGAAGGGTTAATGAAAAATATATTAGCTTCATATCAATCAACATTTGAGTAACTGAAACCGACTTTGAGTTACTGAAACTGGCATTTGAGTAACTGATACCGAGTGGCAGACCTGTCGGGTCAGGTAAAATACCATGTCGAAACAAGGGCCAAAACCAGAAGTTAGAAAAAGCAGGTAAAATAAGTTCGGGTTAAAATAGACTGGATCAAAAGCAGGTAGGTTCACCCACATATTTGCTGGCATGGCGGCTAGCAGCTATGGTGACGACTATGGAGATAGCTGCAGTGGTTGCACCTTGCAAGTTACCAAAGACTCCAACCATACGGCAGTGGTTGCATCAGTGTTGACAATGGAGGTTATGGCAGAGGTGGACGTAGCAACCAGTAGGTGGTGGTAAAAGAAAGTAAACTTCCAGACATTCTAACCTATCATACAACTCTGCTCTGTTTTCTAACCGTAGACCCGGGAGAAAATACATATCACCCAGTTTGACCCACAAAAATATATTCGAGACCCGAATATAGTTTGGGTCCAAGCTGCCAGGTATACAGTATACTTGAAACAGAACAATATTACTCAGATTCCCAAGCTACAAAGCACATTCTTTTAACATGCTATTGAAGGCAGGCACTGCAATATGTGTTCTTACTTCTTAGTGCAGGCTAAATAACAGAATGACAGTGAAAACATAAGCAAATCCACATTCAATTGCATACAGTAAGCTAAAGGTAATTTTGGTTGTGCTGGGTCACACTTGGTGCAACATAAACTCAAAGAAATTCAACCATAAAACTTAAGTTAATGAAGATGTGCCAAAAGAGAGAAACTGTAATAACTAACAAGTGAAGAAAACAGATCAAATAAAGGGATTGAAGAACCATAATTCTACCATTAGAAAGGTCCAAGAAATTAGCATTTAGACATTTAGCATAATTTCAAGTAAAAATGAAATAATGTTACGAGAAACCCGAAGGTTTAAATTCTCAAAAAAAGGGTATCACGACTCTGAAAAATCTTAACAGAGGTACAATGTAAACCTCTGCAAAGGGCAACAGACATATATACAAGGTACAATCTACCTGATGGTGACAAACTTGTTGGTACCATGTTTTGCCCAGTAAGTCCTCAAGTCAATTGCATTAGCAAAGTTATAGCTTTCAGATGCAAGTTTCTCCAGAACCTTCTTGAATGCACCTTGACTCATCTTCCTTCCAGCAATGCGAGCCCCACGGCGTTTGGTGCTCATCGGAAGTGGATACATTGATATTGTGGTTGTGCAACAAGCCGACTGCCACCCACCACAGCCCCACCTGTAACACTGCTGAGGGACACCAGTACACGAGCAAACAGGTATAGGGATACCGGAAATATCCAAATCAATTCCGTTGATCACCACATCCATATTTCTCCTGGCTGACTTCGACCGTTGACCAGAGGTATTCCCATTGTCTTTTGGTAAAGAAGAGGCTTTTTTTGGCTTCTTAGCTCTTGGCGGCTTAGGGCTAGCCAATGCTGCCCCTGTTCTCTTCTTCAACCGATCACCACCAAAGCCACCACTGTCACCACCACCACTGCCGCCAGCGGTGCTGTCTTCTAGATTCATCTCCTGTGAAGAATCAAGTTGCTGCATCATGTGCATTGATTGGGAGGCTGAAGTATTGGGTATAACAGGAAAACTAGGGTTTCCAGGTAACATGTGAAGGATTCTTTCTCTTTGTATCCAACCATCCCCCATATAATGCATTGGAAGAGGTGGTTCCGAAACCATCGAACTACGAGGGTGGTGGTAAGACAGCCCATTAGTGTTCACCATGATTGGACTTTCCCGTGAAGATAATAAAGGCTTCACATCTCTATGATCAACCATAGGAGACATCAGTTGCAAACCAAGGTGTTCCTTGAATGAAGGTTCATAATATCCCCAATTTCGCATATTCAATCCGTCATCATCCATCTGTAACTACAAATGCAGGCAGAAAAAACACACCATACAGATCACATCAATTGCATAATAGCATCCAATCTCTACAGAACTAGCAACAGAGCTTTTAAACGAACAAATACACAATTTTTTTTTCAATTCAATACCAACATGTCATAATACAACAACAAGCCCTAATCAAATCAACAAAACACAAAGACACTCAAACAACAGATCAAATATCAAACATTTTCGCATCTACACACATGCTAACATATCAAATCATCCAATTAAGCCCAATACGACAACAAAAGCCCCAAATTTAGCGTCACGACGACAGATCTAACGCAAACGGCGATGAAACAAACAGATAGTGGTTAGATATCAGGATCCGCATTCAATGTATGATCAAAACGCTGCAAACAACAGGTGGAGGTCCAAATACAACGAAACAGATGAAAGATGAAAAGAACAGGTCTTGCGATGAGATATTGGTATCAATTTGTGGGTGATGTAAAGTAGAACATATACATATGATATATGATATCAAAAGGCAAACATTCTTTGAGAGTAAGAGAGAGAAAGAGAGGTAGCTTACTTGTGTGTGTGAGTGTGAAAATGGGTGTTTTAGGGTTTTGGTGAGAGAAAGCAGATGGAGGAGAGAGGAGAGAGAATGTGAGGGTTTGAATTGATTTGAATTCGTTTCTATGAAAAACAAACTTCTAATTCGGTATTTATTTAAATTTAAATAAATAAAACAGATCTAAGGGAGAGATGTGTTCATTACTTGACTCTCCCCTAACCGTCTTTCACCAAACCCTAATCCGCACCTCGGGTTAACCGGTGTTAGCTAACCGGCCGAGGTTGAAGTGTGTTAAACTGTTAAATCCCAATACGTTTACGGATGTACCCTTTTTAATGTTACATCTTTTCTTTAACGTGCTAAAGGTGTAAACTTAAGATTCACAAACACCAATCGTTAATCGGTTCCACAAACACTACTGGAGTCGCAAACACTCGGAAGCGACACCGAGATGAGGAAAAACATCATGATTTTAAAATTCTCGAATAAAGCATCAATCATTTAACGGGTTTGGACCATCAATTGGCAAAGAAAATCAGACAAGAGGTTAGGAATAAATATGGGTTTGGACAGTCTTAATTATTTTTATTTTTATGTTTTATATAATAATATTTTTATTTTTTTATTAATTTAATGAAATATAACTATTATTTTTATTTATTATTGTATTATTTAAGTTAAATGGTTAAAATATGAGGGAAGTGAAATTAAAAGAGATTAAACTATTTCTTTAAGGCGATGTGGAGTTTAAAGAAGAGAAAAGGCGCCTTGTGTTGACATGGGCTACCCCACATTTTTTAAATTTTAATAAAACTACTAAAAAACATCATTTTTCTGTAAGGTTTGTATAATTGTATGACACTACTCGACACAAAAATAAGCAGGTTAGGGTTTGAGCTAGATGGGTTCAGGTCGTAAAACAGCAAACCTATTAACAACATGATTAAAATAATGTCTAAAGGGTTCTACTCATGTAACATTTTCATGAGTAATTTTGCGAGTTTAGTTAGGTTTATTTTAGCATAAAAGATTATTCATATATACTTAATTTACTTAATTCGTAAAAGGTTTATTGACTATCAATACTTAATTTACTTCATGCTTAGTTTTGAAACATTGTATTCATATGTACTAAAATAGCTCCATTTTTTAAAAACATGGTAACTGGTATTTTTTTCTAGGTTGAATAATATTTTTCCTAGAATGTATTTCTAAAAAGTGTGAAAAAAGGTTTAGCTCAATCAAGAGCCGAAAACATCGAAACTACATACAGCATCACATGTCTTTAGAACTTTAAATTTCAAACGAATGATTGTTCCAACCTAAAACTGTTTTGACCCGTTCTCTGACTAACCCATGTTGACGCCTGTAATATGAATCATCATTTGCATGTACATCATGTAACCTATTCTTGCCCCAAAGCCGAGGCGTTGGCTGTTATTTCAATGATTTGGTTCTGGTTGTTTACTCGAGTACAGATAGAAGTTGAATGAAAAGCAATGTCGGTGTGTAATCCGTCAAATGGCTTTAGCAAACCATTTTGGTAATCTGAGGGAAGCCTTCATCCCAAGCCTTGTAAAGAAGAGGGCATACAGAAGATGTAGCAGGAACACAAAGAAACAGCAATTTAGTAAGAGCTGCCAAAAGGAGAAGATACCTCATCAGAAAACAGTTAGGTCCTTTGGTTCTAAGAAAAAGAAGGCACATTTTGACTTTTGAGATTACAAATATATATAATAAAATAGATTAATGGGCTACTATCAAAACATATTGATTTTTCAGGGCAAAACTAATATAGGTTGAGAACTCATAATTCACTTGTAAGTAGTGTATGAAATAATCAGAAGTGGTGAGAGAGAGAGAAACAGAGGCGGTAATATAACCGTCTGAGTATCACATTCAAAGCAATAAGGACAAATGCATTATGTGGTTCTCAACTTATTGTTTCTGAAATTAACGTCCTCTATGTACATATATCAAAAAATGGTTTTAATCTAATTACTTAAACAAAACCACATCAGTTTTGGAGTTGATCTCAAATGTCTGTACCTTCTTTTTCAAAAGAATGGAAGTTAGTAATAGAATGAGAGGGGTAACAAGACGAACCAATGTTCCAAAAATGGCATATATGATACCCATTGATGGGATTACCAAGAAGCCTAAGGATGAAAGAATGAATGTGGCTGAGGCGTGAATATTTATGGTGATCTACAAGAAAATCTTGATCAATTCATATAAATATTGGAGTATGCTGATTTTGCAGTGGTACCAAAAATATTTCAGATAGGATGTAAAACTACCAAAGCAAGGATGTTCTCTCTGATTAAAAACGAGTACATCACAACATAGCCCATGGCACCTGCAGCTCGAACCTGCTTGGTTTTTAGATGTAAATCACTGAAACTTGAACCTTATAAGATGAGAAAACATGTTTCTAAACAGACCAAACCTGGGATGATATATATACACATTCCTTGGTTTTAAAATGCGTTAGGCACTCCGAGGCGTTTAAGTCTGAAAAGTCGAGGCGCTATGTGTGAGGCATGAGGCGAGAACCTCATGTATGTGAGGTGTTGTTCTATGCACAACAAAATAGGCCATATGTACAGCCAAAAGTTGCATTTGTCTAAACTATTTACATATTGGCTTCTTTTACCATGTAAATCATTCATAATCTCATCATCCCTTTGGTTATTTCTACGTATCATCCTTTTACAGACCCCCAATGTTGACCAAATTTGACCTAGATGTGCATGAGGCGCTAAGCCCTACGGCGTTTTCCTGATTGCCTTTAGAGCCTCACGCCTTAAGTGCGCCTCAAGCGCTATTTTTAAAACCAAGACACATTCATCGCATGACCAACTTTAAGTAGAGAACCACAAGAACAACATAATGCCCTTAAATGTAGTGCTTGGCATATATAATCAAAATAAAAAAGAGAGCGAGGTAGGCAGTTACATAACTGTCTTATGCATCACGTTAAAAACAAGAGGTACAAGTGTTTATGTTGTTCTCGCAATACGCTACTTAACATTGGTTTTCTTATGAAATATGAACTGTGTATTTATGTGTGAGTATAGAGAGCGAGAGAGAGGGAGAGGAATGGACGGAGGAGGGAGGAACAAATGGAGGAGGGGGAGAGAGAGAGAGGCTTACAACTGCGCTGACAAACACGGAAACGCCCCAACTTGCTTTAGACCTGAGAAGTGATAAATTACATAAACAGCTTTATTATGACAAGTGGATGTGATACAGTACATAAATGACAGTTCAAAATATATTCATATGTCTACTATGAAGGTTGGCAAAAAAATTTTGAAAATAGGAAGAGTCACAAATGTTTGATTCAGCCAACCATCGTTTGTGTCTTTATAAATAACAAGTTCTGAATTAACTCAGAAATGAAAGAGGCAAAATATAAAGAAAAGAGAGAAGAATAGCAGGCGAGTTGGGACTATTAGATGGTCAACGTTAGAAAAATAATAAAAAAGAAAATAACAATGAATAAATATAAGTTAAACTAACTGTATACCTCCACAAAGAGCCCATGGCAAGACCAAGAAAACCATGCATTAGCTGAGATGCAATTATATACACAATCAAAGGAATAAAGATTTAGCTCAGTTTCAGGAGGGATAAGCGAATCTAAACAAAATGTAAACCATATATAAACTAAAGCTATATAATTTAGTAGACTAGCAGCGAAACATTCACTGACCAGGTACGTTATTGCTTTTATCGGGCCAGCCAAGACAAGCAAAAGTGTAGCCGTTGCCACCTGCAATTGAAACAAATTTGAACACATAAAACTAAAAATCAGCAAGTCAATCATTAGTATTTCTAAATATAGGGGGGAAATGGTTGATTACATACCATAGTCTTTCTGCCAGCAACTACATCCCATCTCATTGATGAGAATACTATGGGCAAGGCAAAGAAACAACCAAAGTAGTTCTGCAATGTAAGCAATAGTATGTAAATTATGTTGACTAACATTACCCTTTAAGGGGGGTGGCACAGTGTTAAGTGTTTGAGTGCCTCTCAGGCAAGTCTTAGGTTTGAATCGAAATTCCATTGGTTTACTACCTTTAACACCCTAAAGATACCTGCCCAACTCAAGTTTTATTTACCTTATCCCATTGGTTAGCAGGAATGCAGAATACTGGTGGGGTTCCATGAGTTTCCCAGTAACGGTAATGGGCTCTCACAAGGATTCAGAAATTTAAAGATCTTATTACCAAATATTAAACTAAACTAAACTAGAAGGAAGATCAGGAAGTACCTCAATAGCAAGAGAGCTGCTTAAAATGTAGATTAACCCACCAAGAGCAGCAAACATAGAACATTCCACCAACCTCAAAGTCTTCTGGTAAACATCTCCATTCATAGTCAAATCCTCGGACGAACGAGTGATCTCGTCTTCATCATCTTTCCATGTCATTAACGGTGCTCCAATATCCGAAACCCTAATTCTTTTTAGCTTTAAACTCGTTCCAGATATAAGCAACTGGGAATGAGAAAGGATCGAGGTTGACGAGACATCGCAGAGTTTGGATTTATGATATGTTGCAGGGGAAAATGGATGGATATTCTCAGAAAAATGAGAAACTTGAGGTTGGAGACGATAACAACCATGAATTTTGAGAATATTCATGGTTGTTAAAGCAAGCATGTTCTTCACCCTTAAATTATTTTATTTATCAGAACAAAACTCTGCAAACATGAAAAAAAACAAAAACAAAGAACATCAAACATTTGAAAAATAAACTAACAATGATCAAAATCAACAGATATAAGATGTTTGGTACAACAAGACTTGAATGCTAATTCACACCAACAATAATAACTAGTAGAACAAACTCTAACAGAAACAAAGCATTTGCGATTTTGTTCCTCAAATCAGAATTATGACAGCAAACAACAGATATCCATACAAACAAAACCCTAGGTTTCACAATCAACAATCAACCGTACAAATTACATTGCTTTGTCGATTCAACAGTGCCAATAACTCAACAACCACCCCCGACAAATTGGAACTCAGCTTCTTGTTAACCAAAACAAACATACAATTCAAATTAGTCTTCCTTCAATGCTTAACCATATAAACCCTAACTAAAAATGTAATTTTGGACTGTTTACATAGATTACTGTAAGAAATACGATAGAATAACAAGTAGAAAAACAAAATTCGAACAATTACTATCTAATTACCTACAATATATGCAGCTCCAAAGATAATTGCACATGGAAACGCGAAAATGAGACCTGAGTTTTATGAACTCTCAAAGGCCGCGAATGCGGCTGCGGAAGAGGCGACGACGACGGTGGCGGTGGCGGTGGCGGTGGCGGTGGCGGTGGCGGTGGCGGAGGTCGCCGTAAAGCCTTGTAGTGACAACTTCTTTAAGCGGTTTTATTATCGTTACGATGAGTGATGATCGAATTGTGTGGCCTTTGGGTACTCTTCGTCTTCCATTAGTTTACTCTTTATATCTTTAAAAACAAGAAAATATTATAACTATCGTACAAGCTTTTAAAACATGTTTATGTAAGGGCATTCATAACATGTTTATTGTATTTATTAGATCGTAACTTTTATATTATATAAAATGATTGTAACCTGTTGTAAGTAAGGAATAAAAAAATATTACTGTTTATTTGTAAATTTAAACAAATATTACTCAACTTGTATAATTATTTTAATATTTTTAAAAATGACTGTGAGTTGAGAATAGTAAAAATATACTAATTAAAGTATAAAACTTAGTTTTATTTAACGGAAAATGTGAAGAGAAAACATAATTATATTAGTGTAATTATATGTATGAATATAAAAAATAGAATGTGAATGCTCTTAGGGTTGATCTTGAAAATGTTATATCTTAATAGTTCATATTTTTTTAATAATTAAGAGATAACTTTAAATTTGAGTGGTTAAGATGTAACATATCTTATACCTCGATGGTTAGAATATAGATGTTGTCCTTAACCATTTAGACATAAAATATGATTTTAATGATCAAACCATTAAAATACTACCAAACAGCCTTTTTTAACTATTTGTTATTGCTACAACACATGTAACTTGTCAAGACCAATCAAAAAATAATTTAAAAAAATATAATTACACATATACAGCATTATGATATTTTATTTATATGTATAACTTCACGATTGTAAAAAAAATAAGAAAGTTTAACTTACACCAACAAATATTTTATGAATTTTTACAGGTGTAAGTGTAACTTACACGTATTTTACATTTTTACACTTGTAAATTTACACATACAAATAAAAAATACATAACGTTCTATACGTGTAATAATATTATTATCAAAAAAATATTTTTGATTGATTTTGATGGTTTAACGTGAGTTATAACAATAACAGAGGATTAAAATCCGTTCTCAACCCTACATTAATATATTTACTTTTGATAAAAGTGTAACACCCGACCCCTCGTGCCACCAATATTGTCAGCTTTGTCCGCGACTAGCTCACGGATTTGCTTTTTGTTGCCCGGGTGAAAACTTCTCAGGTAGGTCACCCATCCCTGTATTGTTGCCACCTGAGCACGCTTAACTGTGGAGTTCTCATCTCATCCACAGCCAATACGCCCAATACAGGTTGGTGATATCAGAGTCTAAACATTCCTTACGAACCAGGAATCTCTCCTGTCCACAACCGATGTGGGATTAATGTAATGTGTCATAATCACCCCTCCCCCCTTGGATTTATCGTCCTCGATGAGTCCAAGAGCTCACCATACCCCGTGAGGTTTATCCCATCATCTCGAACGACACAAGAGTGGCTCTGATACCATTCTGTAACACTCGGCCCCTCGTACTACCAATATTGTTTGTTTTACCCACGAGTAGCCCACGGATTTGCTTTTGGTTGCCCAGGTGAAAACTTCCCAAGCATGTCACCCATCCTTGGATTGCTAACACCTAAGCACGTTTAATTATGTAGTTCTCTTCCCATCCATAACTAATACGCCCAAAACGCGTTGATGCTATTAGAGCTCAGTCATTCCTTATGAATTAGGAATCTCTCCTATCAACGGCTGATGTGAGATTAATGTATGGTGTCACAATCACCCCCCCCTTTGGACTCATCGACCTCGATGAGCCCGAGAACTCACCATACCCGCTGAGGTTTGTCCCACTATCTCGAACGACACAAAATTGGCTCTGATACCATTCTGTAACACTCGGCCCCTCGTACAACCAACTTTGTCCGTTTTACTCACGAGTAACTCGCGAATTTGCTTTTGATTGCCCCGATAAAAACTTCCAAGGCAGGTTACCCATCCCTTGATTTGTGTCACTTGAACAACTTAACAATGCAATTTTCCTCTCAACCCTCATGATTCTGTGCTTATATATATACACACACACACATATATATATAGGGGAAAAATCAAATGAAAACGTGTTTATAATTAAAAACTATGAACACCATCCAATCACATAATTTATAATTGATTTAGTTTTTTAATTGTTTAAAGTATACTTAAGTAAACTTTAACCTTACTTTTTAAGGTCACTATATATTTTTTCATATAAACTACAAGGAACGTCGATGATAATAAAACGACTTACATATACGTAACTTGTAGGAGTTACATGTACGTAACTTTTGGTTGTACATTTGATAACACATACTTATATATATGTAACCCTTGATTTTTATTTATAATATGGTTTTTAAGGGATCCCTCTTATATATATATATATATATATATATATATATATATATATATATATATATAGATATATATATATATATATATATATATCTATATATATATAGATATATATATATATATATATATATATATATATATCTATATATATATATATATATATATATATATATATATATATATATATATATATATATATATATATATATAGTTTTATTATTATTTTTTATTACTATTACTATTATTGTTATATTAGGATTTTTAAAAGTTTATTTCAAAATAAAAATGGATTTTTAAAAAAATACATTAAGTATTTTGTTTAAAATTTATATAACTTGATAGTAAATTATTTACATTAAAATAATGATTTTTGTTCTCCAAATTACGAAGTATCAAACAAAAGGCAAAGACCCTAATATATTTTTTTTTGTGTTTTCATATGTATTACGATGTGAAAATATGAATTTTTTAAATAAATCGAGTTGGCTCGAGCTGAACTCGAGCCTCCGAGCCTCAGGCAAACCAGCTCCATAAGCTTCAAGCTCGAACTCGAACTCATGCTAGCTCGGCTCAAATCGTTTACAATCCTATTTATAAACCCCAAAACCATCATTAAAATCATGAATTAAACCATAACTACATTTGTAAAATGTATTAAAAACCACAAAAGATGTCCATGGTGGAGTATACTATCCACAAGTGTGCATAGATTGTACAATTGACTATGGACCAACGGTCCATTTGGATCAAAATCTAATATGTGTTTCATACTTCCATAGACCCCCGGTCAACCTCTTATCAATCGTGAAAGTGTTTGAATGAATTCTATTAAAACACAAATTAAAATCGTCAAAATATATATCTCTTTAAAACAGTTAAGATAACATAAACTTACTTTACTAGAGGAATCATGTGAATATTATCACTCATAACCGAGTTTGAATAATGTTGGACTCCCTGATTGCAATGTCAAATTCGTCTAACCTTCTGTCGATTTATCGGTCGTAAATAACATATTTTGTTTACGTGAATCATGATGTTTCAATTTTATAGCTGTGTTTCTAGTTTAATAAAAATCTTTTATTAGTTTAAGATAAACAAATTCGGTTCGTCGAATCGAGAATGTTGCTCAAAATCTGTATAGATACAAGGGATTAAAAAGAGAGAACGAATGGGAGGGGACATAATTATTGCACAACAATTATCAATTTATTAAAAGTGGTTCCATGCTTTATACTCGTGTCATCACATGTTTTTTCTAATTTTTTATTCTTATGATAAATAAAAAAGAGTTGATTGATGTTTGTGATCTATTTGTATGTTGTTGTTTTATTTTGAGTTATTAAAAATTATTATTACTGTTAGACTAAGTGTTGCCGGAGCCGGTAACCAGGGTGCGAGCTATATGGCCGGTCATTCTGGTCGCGCGCACCGCAATCAAGGGGCGCGTGGAAGGTCGGTGGAAAAATAGCCATTGGAACTTGAGAGTGGTGAAAGAGACGTTGGCGCTTATAAAAAATAAAAAAATTATATTTCACCTTATAAATACTAATCCATTTCTTATAAAAAAATCATAACTTCGTATACTCTCTCTTCCCGAATCGAACTAAGCTTTAATGGAAAATGAGAATGACCGTATTTGTAGGGAATTGGAAGAGGAATAT
This sequence comes from Flaveria ramosissima, assembly GCA_025215565.1. NCBI lineage: Eukaryota > Viridiplantae > Streptophyta > Magnoliopsida > Asterales > Asteraceae > Flaveria > Flaveria ramosissima. Next base: position 75,201,984 of record CM046035.1, read on the forward strand.
TAGTTAGGTTGTTATTATTAATTATTATGTGTTTTTTTTTGTTTTTTATGTATTTTATCAATTCTATTTGATTATAATGTTTAATTTTGTATTATTAATGTTTTAAATTTTATAAAATTAAATAAATTAAAGAATATATTAGAGTTTCTGATCACCTGATTCATAGCAGGGTCAGAGACTCAGAGTATTTGATCAGGGGCGATATCCGATGTACAATCAGCATACACTTAACGTCACATGTCATAATATTACGGGATAACTTGATCATCACCTTACTATTAGTTATCATATAAATCTATCATATGACAAAAAGTCAAAAGTTATCTTACTTATCAGACCATAACCTCTCAATATCTTAAACAACTATTATTCATAATCACTTACCATCAACCACCACTCTATTTTCCTGTGGTTACCCCTCTCGATCCAAATGTAAATACAAGTATAAATTTTTCTACACAAAAATATATACTTCTCTTAATTTGATACCAATCAACTATAACAAATAATGTTCTCTGTCATTACCTATTAGTATACTAGCGGGGTTGGGTCACACAATGCCACAGGTGTTATCTAGATTTTCTTTGAATTCCCGTCCTGTTTTAAACATTGATTATAATAATAATAATAATAATAATAATAATAATAATAAATAATAATAATAAGAAAAATAAAAATAATAATAAAAAAAAATAATAAAAGAAAATAAGAATAATAAGAAGAATAAAAGAAATAATAAGAAAATAATAAGAAAAAGAATAATAATAACAAACAACAACAACAACAACAACAACAACAACAACAACAACAACAACAACAACAACAACAACAACAACAACAACAACAACAACAACAACAACAACAACAACAACAACAACAACAACAATAATAATAACAATAATAATAATAGTAATAAGAACAATAATAACAACAACAACAACAACAACAACAATAATAATAATAATAATAATAATAATAATAATAATAATAATAATAATAATAATAATAATAATAATAATAATAATAATAATAATAATAATAATAATAATAATAATAATAATAATAATAATAATATAATAATAATAATAATAATAATAATATAATAATAATAATAATAATAATAATTATTATTATTATATAGTATTTATATAATAATAGTTATATAATAATATTATATAATAATAATAGTTATTATTATTATTTTATAATAATATTTATATACTTAAGTATTTAAATAAGATAATACTTAATGTATTGAATTAAATAATGTATTAGTTAATATAAATAAATTTATTACATGACAAAAAATTAGAAATTATTGCATAGCGCATAGAGCACATGTGCTCTACGTAACAAAACTTGTCTTAGACGTCTTAAACATTTGCGCAAATCACGATGGTCATCCTCAAATTGTTTTTAGTGTAGTACAGCCACATAGAGTGAAAGAGTTAATCTTGTTACCGTACCAAATCCAAATAGAAGTTATAAAAATAAAACATATAGAATAAATAAATAAAGTTCAAGACGGAAGAAAACCCACACAAATCATAGAGATTCTATATTTTTAATATAACCGAAATTGTTTAAAACTCAACTTTAAAACGTATGTTCATAAATTCCCAAACTAACTTATTTTTATAAAAACTCCTACACGAAGAAAATATCCATTATTTTTCTAAGGATTATATGAATATGTAAGCATAAAGTTCCAAAGCAAATTTAAGTATTTGTAAAAGAGCTTTAGCAAGATGTTATTCAGGAAATCTAAAACACATTTTCAAGAAAATCTAAAACTTTCGAGCAAGTGTATATGGCTTGTGTGAGCTCAATAATTTCAATACTAACGTATAACATTCACAGGCGCAACACGTTTATGTGCGTTAACATTAAAATGATAAAAAAAACCCTTTAAAATAGTTACACATTCACATTTTTAAATCTCACGTCATTCCTATGTGTGAAAATTTGAAAACACAACCTTTTAGGTTTTATAACACATAACGATATATCATTCAAATTAATTTTAATGTTAATGTAGACATATTTTAGTTTGTCGCAGAGCTCATACCAAGAAACATTTACAACATGTACAGTGGTTGTTGCACAGTGTACAATACCAAGAAACCGACATATTATCAATCGAAATGGATGAGCATGCACAAAAGATTTAACTTTTATGAGATTGATAGATGTCAATTATTTCATGTGGCCGGCAGTATCGTATCAACCACTAGTTATTATTGTTATTATTATTATTATCAATATACTCGACCAAATCCCTTTTCCCATCACATGAAATGTCTAATCCATACATAACATAACGTTATTGCAATCATAATATTATTTTCAAAGTTTGCTCATTTTATTCTATTTTTTGGGTATAAGAATAGCACGGATCCCGGTTACTATTAATTCAGTGTAAAAGTTCTTTTATAATTGTGAGATTCGTTTTGAAAGTTATTGGCAACGTTAATAAATAGTTGGTCGATAGTATCAGATAAAATATGCATTGAGCAAGTTATTTTCTACAGTCAAGTTAAAGATAAAAGAAAATAGAGGAGCTAGATTCAAACTTGAGAATTTACTAGAGTCAATATTATTCTTAAATATTTGTTAAAATTACTAGACCTGGCAATTAGGACTCAAATGGGTATATTTGAGTTGATTTGGGTAGTAATGATGAAGTAATGGGTTAGATTGAGTTAAATTATATTTTTAAAAGGGTCAAGTTGGGTAACTCTAAAACTATGAAAAGTTATCAACGGGTCAAGATGGGTCATAAAAAAACAATGAACGGGTCAGGATGGGTTGATTAGATTTTCTCATAACCCATCTTTCTCCACCTCATCTTTTCTCCAAAATCCACACATAGTCTCACATCTACATGATAGCGATAAATATGTTGGATTTATGAACGGGTCAAGATCGGTTTACGGGTCATATGAGATGAACGGGTCGGCAACCGGGCGTCATAAACTGGAGCTGCATGATGGGGGTAAAAGACCACAATATAACTGCACAACCCACGTCTAGCATCACCATGCAGTTTATCTTTTTTTTATTTATAACTATTGGCTTAAAGTTTGATTTTAAATGTGTTTGTCTAGTTGTACCTTAAGCTAGGGATGTTCACGGGCCGAGCCGAACCGAACGGACTTTGCTCGTGCTTGGCTCGTTTTCAAACCGAATCGAGCAGATCGGCTCGTTTACAACTGAGCCAAAAATCGAACGAGCATTTTTCGAGCGGTAAATTTTCGAACGAGCGGCGAATAATTTATTTGATCCGAACCGAACCGAGCATTTTATAATTATATATTTGTATAAAATTGGTCAAATCTACTAGAGTGTTACGTATAAACTATATGTACATATTAATTCTATCCGAACCGAACGGAACCGAGCGGACATTTGCTCGTGCTTGCTCGGTCACAAACCGATCCGAGCCGATCGGCTCATTTACAACCGAGCAAAAATTCGAACAAGCATTTTTCGAGCAAAAATTCGAACGAGCATTTTTCGAGCAAATTTCGAACGAACGTCGAGCGGTTTGAACAACCTACCTTAAGGTATTAGAATAATACTTAGTTATATTGCCTTGGGATTGATCTATGTATGGAATTGTTAATCAATGTAGTTTTTTTAGTCTAAACCCATTTTGACCCGACCCATCCTGACCCAAACACATCCTGACCCGAATCCATTCTAACCCATTTTTAAATTAGTACATTATGACCCAAACCCATCCGAACCCGAATCCATTTTAACCTTGCACCCGACCCAACCCGACCCGCCCATCTTGCCAGGTATAAAAATTACTATAAAATATACTGTTCTTAAATAACTAGTTACATAAATTGATTCGGTTATAGCATAAAAATATAATGGAACAGGTTTGATCGGGAAATACCAAAAATACTCTTTATTGAACAAGAATATAAAAGATTGAACTAAAAATTTGGAAGCATGGGTCTCGCCATGCCCTCTTTCGGACACGAATTGATTTAGGTGACAACATAATGGCTTTTGTCATTGTTTATTCAAGGTTTGTATACTTGTGTTGGGGTAAGGTTGTGAGATATATAATATATATTGTATGATTATTGATTAAGTCAATGTCTTTCAAGATTGCCTCCACTTATGGCCTCCAAACACTTTGTTCTTGTGCTTACATACATTGATGTTTTAATGTGATATAGTCTTGGGCTCTTTTGCTTATTGGGTGTTTCATCTTCTTGCAAACACCTATATTAATAGCTAGTTGAACTTGGCTTCTATTTTTTATATTGACATAAACTAGGTTGGAGACTACCATCATATCGAAACGTATTGTCTGGCATTAATACATTCAGATATGAACACTTGATTCCTTGTCAACATCAACATCAAAATACCACATCATTTCCTATAGAATTGTAGTTCTAAATATGGTATGTGTGGTTTTATAATTCATGTAATTTAATTATGGATCCCTCTTGGGTTGAAAGATAAATAGTTGCATATTTATGCTTAGATTCTAGAGTTCATATAAGAAGACAAAATAAAAAAAAAAGTGAAAGGAAATGGAGGGAGAATATTAGGGAATAAAAAGAAAGAAAAAAAGAAAAAAAAGTAAAAAAAAGTAATATAAAATGTTTTTCTTCTTTTCTCTTGTTTAATAAATTAAGAAACACAAGTTAATGCCTAAATAGTTGACTAGGTGTACACTAGTAAGAGAAAAAAAATAAGTATATTAAAGTGTAGGGGTGTGAATGTAACAAATATACTAAATATAAAAAAAGGGTTACGCATTAAAGAGTTGTACCTTGTGCTTCAATGCCTTAGTTTGATAAATGTTAAATATATAATTGTTGTGCATCATAACAGTCAATTTGTAATAGGCTATGGTATGGTAAAAATAATATTTAATTTAAAAAAGCTAACAAGGATTCTATACTACACACATGTTTTTTTATTATTTTTAAATGTAATGGTATTTTGATAATTGATATAACACGTCAAATTATTGTGTTAAATAAATCATGTTATCGTGTCTAATATGTTAAGTTATTGTGTCAAATATTTTTTATCATTCATATGTATTTATCAATGAGTTTTATGTATTATATCATTTATTGTTCTTTTTGTCATTGTATTTTATATATTATACAAATTCATTGTTATTTTATTATTATATTTTATATTACAAGTACATAATAATGTTATTTTATATATTTCAAAACTTATCATGAAAAAGTGTTAAGCAATGACGAGAAAAGAAAATGCATAACGACACGTTAAACGCTGTGTATGATGTTTTATGTTTTGTATCATTTTGTATTGTTTTATTATAACATATTATATCAATTACTTGTTATTTATTATTGTATTTTACATACTAGAAAAGCACACAACAGTGTTTAGAAAAACATAACAATGAATGGAAAATACAATGATGAGTAGATATCACAATGAGCTGGGAAACATCAATTAATTTTTTGATGATGTTGTATTCATTTTTATGGTGTAACTTTTATAAAATAATATTGAAATAAAAGTTATAAGTTTTAAAAGAAGCGTAAGAACTTGATTAAATAGGTTAACCAACCTAATTGAATACATACTAGTTCTATATCCTCTCGCTACGCGCCGGGAGTCCGGTAAAATTTCCCGCACGCAATGCTTTATATTTTGATCGTTATCTATTATTATTGCAAGCAAACCATAAAATTGAAGTTTGTGTGAAAACCAAAACATACTAAACTATTTTGTCGAGTTTAAAAACTAAATTTTAGCATTGACTTCATTCTAAACTTTAATGGGCAAATTTAAAAAAAAAAATCAATGACGAAACTTTAAGATCCTAAACTTTAGTTAAAAACTAATGTGGTCAAATAATTAAAATTGAGGTAAAAAACGAAAATACTTTTGGTTAAAATTTTATACATCAAAACTACACTATTCATTTTTTACAATTAATTATAGAGTAATGTCGAGTAATGTGTTCCTATATATTATTTTGTTGTTCTAATTAAAGTTGTAATTAAACATGTTAAACTATTTAAACCGAATTAAAATAAAAAGAACCTATCTATTAATTGATAAGACACTTTAAGTTGAATTAATATAGGCTTAGGTTATTTAAACACTACCTTTTTATTATTATGACACCCTCATCTCTTTGTATGTATTTACATGTATGTATAGAAAAAGCGAGAAAAAAATAGTGTTATAATAAACTACTTAGTGTACCAATAACAAACTTTTTAATATATGTTCTAACAGACCCCGACTCTCACTAAGCTTTGCCAATGGTACCTATGGTATTTGTATTCCGTAGGAACATAATATACTATCTGCTTCACACCCTGTCTTCCCTTAATATAACCCCTAATGATTTATCGCGTATATGCCTATATATAACCTGATACCCGCCAGTAATATTCGAACTCGTAAACATCGGTATAAAACCTTGTATACATTTTAAAAAGATGAATAAGCAGTTAAGCACAACCCTCTATAGAGTCGTGTTATAAATGACCATCAATGCAATTACTTGTATCATTTTTACACTCTTTGTGTCACATCACTTTTCACCAATGCAATAATGCCTGCAGAAAAAATAGTGTCATTCCATCACTACCTTAACTTAAAGTTCAAGTTTTCTTGATTTCTTCTTCCATGCCTTCATCTTTCTATATACATCACCCCTACCCCTACCCCACCCTACCCCCCCCCCCCCCCCCTCTCACAAGCATAGTATAAGGTGACTTTTATCACCATCACAAGTCAAAATCCATAGTATCTTCCATTCTTGATAACTCAACATCCTTGAGCTTCACCCTCTACATATATTGTCAGCCTATTAACACAACATTCATATCATCTCTTCTTCCCACAAAATCTTCTCAAAATTGGGGATTTTTAACTTTTCATTCATCACCCATCTCTTTAAACCCAAATCAACCAAGCAAAAACACCCAAATTGAGTAAAAACAGCAAATACCCATGAAGGAAAGAGGCAAATCTGTTGAATCAGAAACAGAGTACAACAATTTCTGCTCAGATTACAACTTCTACTACTCATCATCATCTGGTGTCCCATGTAGAAAGCACCCATCTTCATCCCCTGTTGGAATCTGTGCATACTGCCTGAAAGACAGACTTATGAAGCTTGTTTGTTCAGACTGTGGAGAACAGAGGCTTTCTTCTTGTTCATGTTCTGATGTTTCTTCTTACAGAAACTCATCGTGTACTGTTGATGTCGGAAGTGTCGGTCGGATCTCGTTTTTGATCGAGAATGAGAAGGCTGGAAGTGGTGATGAACAGAGGACTCTGTTTTCACATGTGAAACAGAGCAAAAAGAGAGAAACAGAGGATGTGATTCTGCTGAAAAGGAGTAACAGTTGTGTTGTTGAGGTGAAGAAATCAAATGGGTTTTGGAGGATTGGGAAGCTGTTCAAGAAGAAGAGAGATAAAGAGGAATTCAGGGAGAGAAACAGTGAGATTTGGGTGTCTGATTGTGCAATGGATGTGTCAAGATCTAGGTCTATGTGTAGTTTTAGAGGTGGGAACTTTGATCTTGATGGTGGTAGTGGTAGTGATATGGCGTATTCGAGTGCAAAGATCTCTGATTTCAATGAATCGGAGCCGAGAAAGAGTGGATTTAGAGGTGGTTTGATGGATTTTGAAGGTGGGTTTGCTGCTAAAGAGAGTGAATTCAGTCGAATTCATGATGATTCAAGCTTTATCGATTTGAAACTTGATTTATCGGATCGGTCGAAAACAGAGCACTCTGTTTTCAAGAACCCACTGGAGATCGGTGGTTGTGGTGGTGGTGGTGTTGGTGGATCATCATCATTATCATCATCATCATGTAGAATTACAGTGAATGAGATTTAGAGGTGGGAACTTTGATCTTGATGGTGGTAGTGGTAGTGATATGGCGTATTCGAGTGCAAAGATCTCTGATTTCAATGAATCGGAGCCGAGAAAGAGTGGATTTAGAGGTGGTTTGATGGATTTTGAAGGTGGGTTTGCTGCTAAAGAGAGTGAATTCAGTCGAATTCATGATGATTCAAGCTTTATCGATTTGAAACTTGATTTATCGGATCGGTCGAAAACAGAGCACTCTGTTTTCAAGAACCCACTGGAGATCGGTGGTTGTGGTGGTGGTGGTGTTGGTGGATCATCATCATTATCATCATCATCATGTAGAATTACAGTGAATGAGAGGGGGATCAAGAAGGGGAGTAAAGGGCATAGCAAGGTATGGAAGTGGATATTCAAGCAACATTCTGGGAAGAAAGATTTGAATCACATTTTACAGTCTTGAATTGGGATGATCCAGAAGTCAACAAAAAGTCAAAGTTTGAGATGATAAGGTCAAAATTGAGATGTTCCAAATGTCCCAAAGGTCAAAGGGTTTCAAGTCCTTTAGTGGTTTAGAGAGATCAGATGGAGAATGTTAATGGTTGTATTAGTGGTGTCATGTTTTGATGTAGTTCCTTCGTTTAGCTCAATTACCACTAAAATGGTATAATTATAACATTATATGTGGATTGTGAATTTTGTATGCATGATTTCTTGAAAGAAAATAAAATTAGAAGAAAATATGTGTTGTTAGACTAGTATGTGTTGATTTTATGTTAACACTATTATACATGACAATATCAAGATAATTAGACATGTGTTTTTGTTTGTGGCTTAAAGTTAAACTTAATAATTTAAGGTTTTAACGAGCTAGTTGATCTTAATAACTCATCAGTCGTATGAATATGTATGATTATTTACTTGTAAGTAGTAATTATAAAATAAACTAAAGAATTATTAAATTTGAGTCATTATAAACCAATATTACCTCATAACTTCTATTTTGTGTGTGTTGATTATAATTTAAGTCTAAATTTAATGATGAGGAAGTAAATGTTATACATTTAGATTGTTAATTTTGGCATGTTTTAGGGAGATGTTGGTTCCCTTTCATGAAACACAAACATGCTAGGGAGATCATGGTTCCAGCAGAAATGCTTTTTCTTTTTCCTATATTCCCAATTTTCGAATATGGAAATGTTAAATATTATGCTTGTTTGATTATTTACAAACTAAAACTAAATTTAAAAAATAATTAAAAAAACACAAAAGTTATAGACAAGAATGAGAACTATTGATATTAAATTATTGAAAAGTGTCCTCAAAAGAAATCATGTTTTACATAACACATTATTAGAATTAAACTAAAACACGATACGTTCTAACAAATATTCTTACTTTAACACTAACACAAATTTGTTTAATTAACAGGTTACATAAGACGATATTTTAACGTGATTACATATTTACATGCATCAGTATAGTAACATAAATAACAGGACCCGACCTAACATGTATAACACAATTAGATGTAAGAATTTCAATAACAAGAAAGACAAACATATTGAACACATCACTAAACATGTTAACATATAATTAGACATAGTTAACGTTACTAAAAAAATATTTCTATTAAAACTACAAAACAAAGAAAGGTGAAGTATTTTTTTTCGCGGTATTCATGCTCCACACACACAAAAAAAAACATAAATAATTGACATGGTGGCCAGGTGGGTGCTTCCATAAAGTTTAAGCATGTTAGACAAAGCCTGCTTATGGCTTATTATTACATCACTACTTTTGTTTATTAATTAATACATCAAATTATTTTGTGCTTTTCCAAATGAATTAGTTTCAAATCTTCCATGCTTAATTAGTATTTTAGATTTTATTTTATAAATATTAACAAATTATGCGAATATACATATAAACTACAATAAATATTTTTTATATTTTTGCTAATGGAATGAAAAATATTTTTGAATAAAGAAAACTTTTAGTATATTATTTATTATTAATTAAAATAGTTGGAATTTTGGAATAAATTAGTCTAATGAAGTGTCCAACTACAAAAAGCTCATGAGTCATGTCACATTCAATTTCAAATAAAACTCCAATCATAATTCCTTGCTCATCAGTAATAATATTTAGTTGACAAAAATAAGTCAACTCGTCGAGCTATGTACTTGCTCCGAGTCAAAGAAGAGTAGAATACAAGCTCAGTTTCTGGATGGTTAAAAATAATGATCCGACTCGACTACATTGTTAGCGTCTCGATCAGAGAGTTGTGATAAAATGTATTTAGCATTTTTTTTGTTTTAGTTAAGATCAGTTGTATATAATGTGTTAAACCCAATTAATGAGCATCAATTCATTTTCCCTCCATGTCTTCACGTTGATGGAGAAACAATCATCTAACCACATCACTCTAGAGGTGCCGAAGATTAGTTTTTTAAAAAACTAGTTCGGATAGAATACAAAGAAATTATAATGTCTTGTGTAGGTTTAATAAGCATAAGCTAATATAATATTCTCATTCCTAAGAACATATCCAAATATTGGTTATTCAAATAAATCACAATAATTTAAAGTGTCTTAATTAGGTTTCCTTTGGAAGCTAATAAACATCAAAATCAATCTTAAAAAGTATTTTGTTTAGGAAGTCGATGTCCAGCAAAGAGTATAGAATACATATTTTTCATTTACTAAACACCTAGGTGTAGGTCACGACCCATGGGTCGTCGTTAAGACCCATGTAGTGTTCTCAAAGATCTGAAAATTAGTCTTCATGTCTTGCTTATGATTATTTATAAAAATAATCTTAATCTGAATATATATTTTGATCTGTCTGTAAAAAAATAATTAACTAGTTTTCACAAAAATTTGTTGTTATTGTTTTCTATTTCTATACATTTGTTGGTACTATACGTTGATAAAAATATTATTTACACCCAGTTTTCCTAAGAGACTCAACCTCACCGATAAATCTTCTACACATCTATCCTTTAGTGCAAGTCGTCTATTTCATAATATGTTACATGATCTTAGTAGTCATCCAAGATGTTAGGGTAGTTATATTTAGTAAACTCCCTAATATAGATTAGATAATTATTAGTTTATTATATAGTTATTCAATATTTGTATATATTTACTCATTTTAAGCCCACCCAATTTTTAGATGGTAGCCATTTGGTCATTCATAACTTCTTGAAGTGATCTAATGGTATAGGTGTTTGTCTCATACTTAAGGTGCTAGGTTTTTGTTCCATTAAAGCATTCAAATCAGTTTTTCTATTTATATTCTCGTAATTATACTAAAACAAATTATTTTCTTCCTTTCTCTTTTAATTAAATAATATTCTTTTATATCTTTATTATTATTTTTTGTTTCTCTTCCACTCATAATCATTTTTAAAAATATTAAAAAAATTATAGATGAACAATGTTTTTTAAATATAAGGATGTACAATAATTTTCTCTCACTTACTCATAACCATTCACAACCATACCTTGTAATATAGGACACATGATCACGTAAAATGAGGAACCTACTGTGAATGCTCTTAGGTGCAGTTTGTTTTTTCAGATGTAAAATGTCTGCAGTCTGCAGACATCTGTAAAATAAGAGGGGGATCGAACCTCTGTAGTTTACAAGAAGAAAACTGTTTGGCCTTTTACTTTTGCCGACTGCTAAAATAAATGAAATCACAGTGGTTGAACTCCAACTAACCACGTCCTCAACCATCGTCACACTGCCATCAACATCCATCGCACCCACCGTAACCACGATCACCTTCGTTGTAGCAGTCGCCACCAACATGAACTAAACACAAACCATAGTTGCCACCTACTTGAATCCTAACCGACACCGCCGCCGCCTAAAACCACTACCACACATGATTGTCATGATTTCCTTCCCAAACACCACTGTAACACTCGAAACAGTTGCCATTATTATTGTAGGTGGCTGTCAATGGGGATGGAAGGGTCATGGCAGGTGGCAACGATGTTGTTATGGGTCTCTCCGAACGTCGGAGCAGCCGAAGATGAGGGCGGGTGCGACAGAGGGAGATGGGAGTGGGGGCGACCACAAGGGGGTGGGAGAAGAATGCGTGAAGACCTTTTCTGAGAATAAGAGGTGTGAATATTGATTTTAATGTCTACACCAAAAAGAGGTCAGAAAGATCTTATTTAATGAAAGATCTTTCAAAAAACAAACATTGTGCAGATCTAAACGTATGTGTGTGGTCTGCACGACACAGACAAAATAGGTGAGGAAGACATTTTTTTAAAAAAACAAACACCACACTTAGAGACATGAAGTTGATTTAGATCAACGTAAAAATAGATTATAGCCAATTAAGAAGAAAAATAAGCATATTTACCCATTGTGGGACCTATAAATCAATCAGGCTTAACGGTGTCAGTACACCGATAATCGACTCAACACAAAAACCTAGGTTCTGAGTTTCTAAGATAGCCTGACTTGATTCAAAAATAATATATTTATACTATATATAAAGCATACGAGAGTGATATAATAAGATATCATAAAATTAAGAATAATTACTTTAGTCAATGCATAAGATACAACCATTTTTTAAGGTAAAATAGTATTATTAACATTATTTACATATTACCCCTTACGATTAGTTACATAATAACCTTACACTTATTGTAACTTATATGAAATTTTACATCATCTTCCCATAAACAAAAAAAAACTTAATTTGTTTTAAGATTTCAGTTATATCTTATAATATATCATGTTTAAATACTTTTTGAGACTACAATTGTAACATGTGTATTTTTTAAACGTTTTGGTGTAAATTTTTGCTGAACTAATCTGTACTTTGTGAGGTACTATAAGTTAATGCGTAAATGTACAAGTCGTCATGCAAACCCATTTATTTGGTGTTTTAAATTTTAGTTTAGAAAAAATATAATAGACTTTTATAAATTACTACAAAAATAACAAAAAATGAAAACACGTGTCGGATGTAAAATGTCGTCTCGGCGCATTGCGCGGGCGCATTTCTAGTCTTCTAGTATCAAATAGATACAATCAAGTTGATAGGTATCAAACATCGAAAATTAACAACGCAAATAAAAAAAAACTCATGGGTATATGCTTCCAAGAAATTGCTGCAAATTTACATCTTCAAGTACATTACACATGCAATGAAGCTTCCCATATAATATATATAATATAAAATACAACTAAAACTTGACGCGGATCTACATCAGATAATATTTGATGCACACACTAATGGTCAGCATTTGACTTTGTCAACGTGACTAATATAAGTCAAGTTACTTGTTTAACTTCTCTACGTTAATCACTTGATCAACATTAACTCTATCTTATATATAATTATAACTTTAGAATCATACCAGCAAAAACTAGTTATCAAAATAATAAGCTGGTAATAAGTTTAAGTTTTATATATGTACGTGACACGATCTCTTTCTCATTATAAGAGTTGTCCTGAAGCTCTTTATCTTCCTCCCGAGGGTCCTAACTCGGGTTATTTGGTCATCCAAGATGAAGAGTCTGAAACATACTCGTGTTTTGGGCTCTGCAAGAACCGATATCTCGCAGGGTTACCGTTTCCTCAGAACAAAATATTGACAACACGCTACTCTACAGGGTCCGGTGAACATCGACATGTCTCTTACAACGAAGTTGTCTTTATTCCGGTCCTTAACCAACCGTTGTCTTCGAATCGATACTATGCGATAAAACCACATGGATCGCATAAAGGGTATGTGTATATGACTCTTGTAAGCATGCATTTTTTGTGTTTTATAAGAAAAATGATAAAAAAGATAATGTTTATTAATCTCTCATGAAATTTACAAATAAAAGTTATGTGTATAACGTACACATATGTAAGTCATTTGTAGATTATACTATCTTTATTTGTACAAGTTAAAATTTATACAACCGTATATTAAAAATCAAAGTACAAAAAGTTATATACTATTAGTGGTTATTATAGTACTGAAGATACTTATACATTCTTAAATGATCTTACTCATACTTAGAGATTAATTAAAGGTAATTTTTCATGTTTGAGGGCTGACAAATACTTCTGTTAGGGTGAAATGATATGTTTTATATGTCTATAGCATGCTTATGTATATCAATCATTCATGTTGGAGACCCCAATTTTTATGCATTAGAGGGCTGTTTTATCCAAATATTTGCAAGAATAATTTAAATCCCCTTAATTTACTCGGCAAAAGGTTGAATATCATGACAACTATACTATATTTATAAATATGGTTTAAATTTTACTAATTGCATCTTATGTTCATGATTATAAGTCTATACAGAGAAACAAAACGCTTATTAAACTTGAATAACTAACAATAAACCTTATCAGGGAAGCATTTACATGTTCAAGGGAGGAAGACATGGCACAATGTTGCTTTTGCAGTTGTGTTCGTGACGTAAAACCGAGGCCATTGGATCCACATGACATATATCAACAGTTTGAAATTGTTCCTTACCAAACACTATGTAAAGGTGAAGGTAGTTTCTACGCGAAATCTCTTGTAGATGATGGCTATCCTCCTAATTTCTTAAGAAGAAAAGGTTGGGAAATTTATTCTAAAACACCCAAAAACTACGAGTTACATGAAGCGAAAGGAATTAATGATTCGCTTCGTTCACGTCTTCCTGATTTGAACTTCCCTCTATCAACCAAGACGTCTAATAGTGTGGTTGTCGGTAAGTGGTATTGTCCATTTATGTTCGTCAAAGAAGGAAGACCGAGTGATCAAATGAAAAACTCTCTCTTTTATGAAATGACAATGGAGCAAAGGTGGGAACGAGTTTTCGAACAAGAAAACAATCACAACAATGAAGGAGATGTCGTGTCGGTGAAAGCTGCATTTCATAGTGAAGCGGTTTTCATAGGAGAGAGTCGGGCTGAGGCGATATGGGACGAGAGAAACGTGGTAGATGGAGTAATATGGTTTACATGTTTTGGGGGTGATAATGAGAGAGAAGAAAGTGTAGGGTTGAATGTTGCAATTTTAAAAAGAATGAGGTGGGAAGAAGAAAAAGTTGGATGGGTTAATGGTGGGGAGAAGAGGATAAAAAGGTTGAAGAAAGAGGTTAAGTTTGAAGGGATTGGTGGGTGGAAAAGATTTGGTTGTTATGTTTTGGTTGAAAGATTTGTGCTCAAAAGAATGGATGGAAGCTTGGTTTTAACATATGATTTTGGTCACACTCATCAGATTAAATCCATATTCGAGTAAACATTCTTAGCTTGTGTATAAGAAAACTTGTAAGGCCTATCAATATCTTAATAACCAATAAAATCAAATAAAACATGGTTTGTGTTAAATATGTGACATTTAAAGAGTTCATGTTTGTTTTGTAGATTCATATGATTAAACTTTGATGTTTGTAGTTATTTATATTGTATATGAAATAGTTTTAGAATTATCTTTCTCCTCTTGTGTTCTATAATAGAAAGAATAAAATTTGGAACTATTGTTTGCTGTCTAAAAAGGCTTTAGATTGATATTTTCTTTAGCTATGCTTAACTTGTCTTTATGGTTTAATTTCTGGTTTTGACTATTTCTTTATCGTATTTAATGGTAGCAACGGGTGGTTTTCTGATCGGTGGTAGTGGGTCAAGGGTGCAGGTAGCAACGGTGGTGGTGGGTTGAGGGTCTATGACGATGGTGGTGCTGGTTGAGGGTGCTCTTGGACGACGGTAGTGGGTTAGCGACGACGGTGGTGGGTTGGCGATGGTGGTGGTGGGTTGAGGGTGATGTGGTGACGGTGGGGGTGGGTTAAGGGTGGTGGTGGGTTGTGGAGGTGGGTTGAGATTGGAGGCGGCGACATTGGTGGTGGGTTCAGGGTGCAGACGGTGCGGTGGTGGTGAGTTGAGGGTAGAGGCGGCGGCGGTGGGTTGAGGGTAGTGGTGGTGGTGGGTGTTGAATAGGACTGTGCAATCGGTTTTAACCGACCCGGAACCGGTAGACCCGAACCGGGACCGGACCCGATTAGGTGAAACTCATGGAACCGTAACCGACCCACATACTATATTCACGGTTCGGTTATCTTGACGGTTTTTGCGGGTCTAGAACCAATCGGTTCCTGTAGAGCCGTGAGTTGTGCTTTCTGTTCAATCTTCATGGATGCTTTCAATGCTGGAAAATCATAAGTAACTAATTATGTTAATTAATCTCTCAAATCTCCAACAACACGCATGATGTTCACAGCCGATTCGAGTAGGTGAAGCTGATGAGAGTACTAGAGCCGTAAAGATCACAGACGATTCTGAATACTTGTCACGTAACAACCTGTGAATTATACATACATGATGATCGTGGAAGATGGTGTATTATAAAGATTCCAATGACGATTATGAACAAGATTCTGTAATTTATACTTAGCCGAGAACCCGTTGAGAGAAAACTAGGTCCCGACGATTATGATGAAGTTTAGTGATGATCATCATTGATGACGATGAAAATTGTTAAAGATAGAAGATTATGAAGATGACGATCTATATTAATGGCAGTATGGATGCTGAAGGTTTATGTAGATGACGAAGGTTTACGAAGATGAAGCAGAGTCGTCGACTTAAAACACTAAACATAACATTCACAGAATCTGCATCATAATTAACTACTGATTCTATACCATACATACTTTACAGTTACTCGGTTCTTGTATGCATTTTAACGGGTTTGGAACCGACCCGACCCGTAACCGTGAAGCCATAATTTCAGGAACCGTGGAACCATATCTTAACATACTCTCACGGTTCTAGACGGTTCGGTGCGGGTATTTTTGCCGGTTCTAGCAGGTAAGAACCGTTTATGCTCACCCCTAGTGTTGAATATGGAGAAGAAGATAAAAAGGAAAGGATATTTTTGTCTTTTTAAAAACACTAACAGAAAAACTTAACCTTGGTTAGCGTCGGGGACTGTCGGTGTGCATATCATGCATAGTTAAGGCCCTCATCTATAGTTTATTGAAATTATGGACTAAATTCGCAATACGTGCATACGTCATGAACTATCCATGTAATTTACTACGATATATATTAGATAAGTAGAGTATACACTCAAATAGATTCATCGAATCTGCAACCCTTTAAATGAAATAATTAAGGGTTAAGACAAAGCTTAATTATTAATAGCATATTTGTAAAAGAAAAACTTCTTTTAAATGTGAAGCCTATATATAGTGATAATGGTAATCGTCGCTATATACAGAGTTCTAGCGACGATATGTTATTACATATCTCCCCATAAATTTGGCAATTCAAGCTATCTAGTGACGTATAATCGCTATAGTGTTTGACGGGGTGGAGGGAAAACTAAACGCCATGTGAGATACGTGTCATGACGATACCTCGTGGCTATAGCTAAATTCATTTTTTTAACTTTTCTTCTACCAGGCCTTTGACGATAAGAGAGACAAGTGCGTACTAGCATGTAGTAGCTACGATTTCTTGTCACTATATCTCTGTAAAACATATCACGACGAGTTATCCCTTTTAGTATGAACTTATGTAATAAATTAACTTTTTCCTAAACTAACCACTTGATGGTGAGCTTGGGTAATCTTAAATATAATGTTTGTTAATATGTTCGTTTATTAATAAATTATTAAAATTTTTAACATTATCATGCATATGCACATGCTTCCACGAAATTACTGCAAATTTACATCTTTAAGTATATAAACATGCTAGGAAGCTTCACGTATAATATAGAATACATGCAGATCTACACCAGATAATCTTTGACGCAGTCAACTTGATTAAAAATTAAAAGTCAAATTACTTGTTTAAGCTCTCCACGTTAATCACTTGATCAATCCCAAATCTTTCTTATATGTATAAGAATAATCATACCAACAAACACTACTAATCAAAACCATAAGCTGATAATTAACCAAGATTCATATATGTATGTAACGCGATCACTTTCTCATTATAAGAGTTGTCCTGAAGCTCTTTATCTTCCTCCCGAGGGTCCCAACTCGGGTTATATGGTCATCCAAGATGAAGAATCCGAAACATACTCGTGTTTTGGGCTCTGCAAGAACCGATATCTTGCAGAGTTACCGTTTCCTCAGAACAAAATATTGACAACACGCTATTCATCAACATCGGGTGAACATCAACATGTTCCGTACAACAAATTTGATCAACATCAACATGTTTCTTATGACGAAGTTGTATTTATTCCGGTTCTTAACCAACCTTTATCTTCGAACCGATACTACGCGATAAAACCACATGGATCGCATAAAGGGTAAGTATATGCACCATACATGATAGTATATTTAGTATTTACTTATCTCTAATAACCTTTGGATACAATAAAATAATTTCTTGACTTCTAAATATTAGATATGCATAACTAATTAACGTTATTATTGTGTGTGTGGGGTTCTTTAACCATGAATATTAAGAGAATTACGAGAACCAATTAAAGTTGTTTATTTATTTCAGTAGTTAGCATTGCTAGTAAAATACTATCATTGTTATGTGAATATATTTGAATTAATATATAAGGTTAAACTAAAAACTATTTTTTAAGAAAGCTATGTACGTGTTGTTTTTTTCTAGTATTTTTGAATTAGTGATGTTTGTTTTGTACTAACGAAATCCTATTTTTTTAGTTAGGGGATTGATTTATTATCGATAATAGATCCTACCATAGGTCAAGTTGATTCCAACGCCGTTAGAATGAGTGCATTTCGAAGTTCGTTCGAGCCAGTTTTGAGGTGGTTAAGATTATTCTTAGATACTTAGTCCAAAATTCGCTTTTATTTAAATTTATGCTTATATATATGTATGTAATTTTAAGATCTACCCATGTGAGAAAACATGTTAGGAGTCAAAAAAGAGAGGAGATAATACAGTGAAAATGATTAATTAAAGACATTAATAATTTAATATTTACAATTATCATATTTCATTTAACTTTTAATACTATACTAATGATTTTGATTGGTTCTTGTGAGTTTTCACAATATTTGTGGTTAAGTAAACAGCAAATACGGGTGTGTATGTATATGTATTAATTGAAAGTAATTTTCACCAAAGGGTATTTGGTCTAGTGGTATTACTTATGCTGAAAGTGTGTTACTTCCCAAAATATTGAAGATTAAAATTCAAATCTGTAAACAATAATGTGTATATATAAAATTAATATTAAAGTGCGCCCGAGTTTAATATTAAAAATAGCTAAAAGAAGAGTAATTTATCATGTTTGAGGGATGTCTATTCCTTCTGTATTCCTCTTACGGTAATAACTAATAAGAGCATTTAAGTAGGTTTATCTATTTACATCATATTTTAACTAAAAATTATTTTTTAATTTCTTAAAAACCCTCCACATCTCATTTCTCATGTCTATTTCTTAATGGTACTTTCTTTACTCATTTTTTTATATTTGTTTTATTTTCTTTTTACTTAAAACCACTCATAAAAATATAAAAAAAATGAATTTGAGAAATGAACAGGACCCTCAAATATAGGAGATTGTTGTTGATTTTGTTTTATTATAATTAAAGTGGATGGAGATAAGTACGAGACACCTGTTATAAGAGTATAATAATATGATTTTTAATGTTTCCTCTATAATTTAAATATTGAATGAAATAGGGGATTTGATATGAATGCTCTAAAACAACAAAAAAATTGTTTTGCCGGTAATTACCGTGTCATCTATTGTAATGTGAGGGAAAGGGTTAGGTCTAATGACAAAGTCATTGAAATTAAAGTGGTGAAGCTCCCGTTTAGATCAAGAGTTCGAGTTTTGCCTATAATGAATTGACGTAAATTATTTGTGATATAAATATAGGAGTATGTTAAATGGGTGTGTGAGATGTCATTCTAAAAACATCTATTATAGCGTATTTTTTGTCTTTAACGTGCTTCTATAGTTCCATAGGTTAATAATGTATGTTGGATATCCATATTTTTTGCAACAGTAACTTAAATAACTAAGCTCTCCTTAATTTAATTAGCAAAGATTAAATATCATGATAACTATACATATACTTATAAATATGCTGTTTAATTTTCTCTATTGCAATTATAAGCCTATACGGAGAAATAGTTCATTCATTAAACCCAAATGGCTAACGAAAAAACTTATCAGGCAAGCGTTTACATGTTCAAAGGACGAAGACATGGCACAATGTTGCTTCTGCAGTTGTGTTCGTGATGTAAAACCGAGGCCATTGGATCCACTCGACATATACCAACAATTTGAAATTGTTCCTTACCAAACTCTATGTAAAGGTGAAGGTAGTTTCTACGCGAAATCCCTTGTAGAGGATGGTTATCCTCCTAATTTCTTAAGAAGAAAAGGTTGGGAAATTTATTCTAAAACACCCAAAAACTACGAGTTACATGAAGCGAAAGGAATCAATGATTCGCTTCGTTCACGTCTTCCTGATTTGAACTTCCCTCTATCAACCAAGACTTCTAATGGTGTGGTTGTCGGTAAGTGGTATTGTCCATTTATGTTCGTCAAAGAAGGAAGACCGAGTGATCAAATGAAAAACTCTCTCTTTTATGAAATAACAATGGAGCAAAGGTGGGAACGAGTTTTCGAACAAGAAAACAATCACAACAATGAAGGAGATGTAGTGTCGGTGAAAGCTGCATTTCATAGCGAAGCAGTTTTCATAGGAGAGAGTCGGGCTGAGGCGATATGGGACGAGAGAAACGTGGTAGATGGAGCAATATGGTTTACATGTTTTGGGGGTGATAATGAGAGAGAAGAAAGTGTAGGGTTGAATGTTGCAATTTTAAAAAGAATGAGGTGGGAAGAAGAAAAAGTTGGATGGGTTAATGGTGGGGAGAAGAGGATAAAAAGTTTGAAGAAAGAGGTTAAGATTGAAGGGATTGGTGGGTGGAAAAGATTTGGTTGTTATGTTTTGGTTGAAAGATTTGTGCTCAAAAGAATGGATGGAAGCTTGGTTTTAACATATGATTTTGGTCATACACATCAGATTAAATCCATATTCGAGTGAGCTTCCGGTCTTCTTAACCTTTTCGACTTGTTACATGAAAGGCTGGCAAAATACACAACTTATAAATATCATAATCACAAATGAAATCAGGTGAAATATAACTTGTGTTAAACATATGACCTTATAGATTTAAATGATTAAAGTTTGACTTTTATAGTATTTATGTTGTATATGAATTAGCTTCAAAAGTTATCCTTTTCCTTTGTATTTTATTGTAGAATGAATAAAATCTGGAACTATCATGTATTTTGTTGTCTGATAAGACTTTTGGATTGATATTTTCTTTAGCGTAACTCATCTTTATGATTTAATTTATGGTTTACTGACTATTATATTTAATTCTTTGATAAAAAGTTTATAAGTTAAAATAAAAAGTAAGTTACTGTTAGCTAATCAAACTTATCTTTATTCAGTGTTTGACACATGACATATTTGTTCTTTCTTGTTTTTTTAACTGTATCATCAATCATGTGCCTTGATCTTGGTCTCAAGGCATGGCTTGTACTCTTGTAGGCTTATGAATTATTTTCATTGTTTTATACATCCATCTAGTCATCCAAGTCATCATCACTTAGGGTTTATCAATTTACAATTCCAGTACGACATTTAGTAATATTATTAAAATAATATAAATTACGCCCTCATTTAGTATGTATGATCATATTACGGATGCCTTTAAAGTATAAACCATCTTATATATTTCAACGAATTAAATTTACCTACTATGATATATCACGTTATCAAGATAACATGATATTGATTAAAACAAATTGAAAGGTCTTTTTAATTTATAAAAACAACATATATTTTACTCGTATTAATCACTTACACATACATATTATATTCTTACAATATTTGAATGATCTTTGAATAAATGATCTTAACATCACGATGTCTTATCAAGAGTGTGGATTCAAATCATTGGGCGAGGAAAGTAAATGACTAATTAATAAAATTTTATTAGGAATTCTTGATGGAGACAAACTAGAAAGTAGGAAGGAAAAGCAAATTGATTAGAAGAGCTCAGATCATATGTGTTTATTTATAAATAGAGCTCATTCCGTTCATCGATAGGTAAATTAGTATAGTTGTTTGAGTTAAAAATATTATTTTAAAGACTAAAGTCTCTACTTCTACGAATATTTAAATGTCTATTTTAAAGAGTATGCTATTTTTTATAACTTAAAGTTACTATTTATTCATTTTATTGGTATGAACTTTTTCTTGAGTACTCGATTTATTCTTGTTACATGAAGTCCCCTTGTTTTCTCCTATATGACATAGTCGGTCCAACTATTTTTGAGTTTAAACCATAACGTTAATTTGAGATTCTTACTCAAAAACATTGTATTAGTTTTTTCCTCGATTTGGTTTTGACACAAACAATGATTAATTAATTTGTATGTATATTCTTTTTGAACAATAGAACTCCTAAATTCATTTAACCTTCTTATTGATGTCACGAACTCACAATTTAACTCTTCTCATGACATTTGTGGGAAGGGGCGATCACCGATCGAATTTCACCGTGCTAAGGCAGAGGATGCGATGTTATTGCAATGCTGAACCATCCACTCACTCATTCACTCTTCGAGGCTTCGCGAATAATACAGTTTTTATGTTTTAACCACTTTTGTCATACTCTATGATGTCAATTTTAATCAAATCGCAAACGTGAAAATCATGGAAACTGCTTCATGATATCGTTTTTTTATATAACGTGCCACGTTTTATCCTGCACTTTTTACAAAATTTTGGATGTAACATTATGACGTCTTCCTTTTATCTGCATTTTGACATAAATTTTATATTTTTAAGCTGAGGTTTACGAATATCACGTTGCATAAGCATTTCGTCGCAATGCACTGGTTATGTCTATCTGTATATAAGGCTGCCAACGAACAAAAAGAACATGAACAATACCTTATCCTTGTAACCGTGTTCGTTCGTTAAACAAAATGAACTTGATCTTGAATCGTTCATAAACACTTACTGAACAAAATTTATTATTTGTGTTCGTTTATAAAAAAATAAATAATATTCATAAATAGTTCACAAACGTTTACCATACGCAAACGAAACAAAAAAAAAAGAGACAAAAGAGCACAAACGAAAACAAACGATGATATACATATTTTAGAATAAAATCTTCATTTTTCATGACAAGCATTAGACAAAATCCACCATAAATTAATAAGAACTTAACGTAAAATTCCGAAATTGCTTGACATCATTATTATAAACCTAACTGGTACAGAAAATATGAAGTTTGTCAAAATCTAACACAAATTGAAAATGAAATTATCAAGTGGAGAATGTTGGCGGAGAGGTAGAGTATAACTAAGTTCATATGTTTAGTAATTAATACCCAAAAAAAATATAAAAACTCTTAAAGGAATAAACACAAACGGACATGTGCGAACGATCATAAATAAACATATTACAGAACGTTCACGAACATAAATGAACGAACATTACATGTGTTCACGTTCGAACACGGCCTGTGTTCATGTTCGTGTTAGTTCATTATCAAATAATCAAACATAAACGCACTTACCACCGAACATTTCACAAATGGTTTGCTGAATGTTCAATTCGTTTGCAGCCTACCTATATAATCTTAATAAGAATTACAGGGACAGTTCAGTAATTAATCTAAAACAGGCGGACGATTCTCGAACTATCACATACATTTGGGGGCATATTTGAAACTCCCCGAATCAATAATCCGCAAAGCCGACCCGACATATTGTCCGCACCCGACCCAACATAATCATTCAACCAATCCAACATAATGATTCGCCCGAACCGACCCGACCCGACCCAGATTTTAACAGTTGTTTAGTTTTCGTAAAACCCTAAAATCGGACCACTCATCGTATCATATCATCTCTTCCATTTCCCCAAATTCTCAGAAAGAGCGGGAAACATACGCACACAGACACACACCTTAAACACCACACAAACACATACATACTACAATTTTACAATCGAAAGTCGTTATATATGTTGAATATGATCGATCAAGATCAGCAGTGGTTGATTAACTCACTGAATGCTACTCTTGACACTAATCAACAAGCTCGATCTTTCGCTGAAGCGTCTTTGAATCAGGCCTCCCTTCAACCTGGTAAAAGCATGTTTTGTTTGTGTAGTTTGGTTGATCTTTTGTGTGAATTATTAATTACTGCTTCGAATCTTCATCTTTTTCTCTGTTCTGGGTTGTTGGATTTCACGGAGGGTGACATGTTATCTAGCTGTATTGTGTTCTGTTGGTGTTTGATTGTCGGTGATAGCAATTTGTAGAGGAATTATGGATTGTTTGTGTTGTAAGTTGGTAAACAAGAAGCAGAATGTTGATTTGGTGATAGAAGTGCAAATATATGGTTAGAAATTGTTATGTTATGGTTTTATGTAGTAGAAAACATGTTTCTGTAATCAAGTTTTTGGGGGTAATTGAAGTCTGGTGAATGCAATTACATTCTGTACAACTGAAGTGATTCTGATGAACTTTTTTTTTCTCAAGTGGTTGATTTTTCATAACAATTAAATGTATTTTACTCAATTAGATAACTATTATCTGCTTTTTGAAACAGTTCTACATGTCTTTCTTTTTTAAAAGTGAAATGCTTAGTTGATTCGGAACCTGTATTATTCTAGTAAAGTCAAAATGATGTTGAGGAGTTATATTCTCCACTTAAAACAAGGCTGTAGCTTTGAGAGCTAGCATATTGGAAAGGCGACCTACCCCTGATCTTCATTGTTTTTGTCTTCTGTTAGTAAATTTTTGTTCATTGTGAGAATGTTGTAATTTCTTTTTCGTACTCCACATTAACAGTGGCTGTTTATTGCAAAATTTTGAAGGTTTTGGAAGCGCTCTATCTAAGATTGCTGCAAACAGAGATCTTCCTCTAGGATCTCGCCAAATATCCTTTTGCCAGTGTAGAATAAGTCGTAAATAATTTTTTTATATCGGATTGCTTGTATGAGTTTAGAAGTCAAGTCACATTAAGCACCTCATGCTCTGTAAGGAAAAGCCAAATTGTTGGGTTTTCTTGTGTAATATGTTTCACATTGTTACTCTTGTGAGATTTAACCATCTTTTACCTAGCTGCGGTTCTTCTAAAACAGTTTATTAAGAAACATTGGCAGGAGGATGAGGATGGTTTTGAACATCCGGTTGTTTCAAACGAGGAAAAGGTCACTCTTCTTTTTTCTTTTTATGTCTCTCTTAAGTGTCATGCACATGCACTATAGTGAATATCATCCTTTGTTTTTCCTTGGTTCGAGTCTTATTAATTTGAACGGCGTAGACTTCAAATCCATAACTAAAGAGGACTATATAAATCAACACGATGCATACGGAACTAACGTGCAGTTTTTCTTCTATTTTGTTGTGTTTTTAGTAAATCATATGCATATTCTCCGCCCAGATTTTCTTTTTGTACTTTTTTCTCATTATTTGCAGATAAAGTTGAATTATTTTGAGCTTTTCTTTTCTGAGGCTACATCATATCTAGTTTATTGCAAGTTTTCCAGTTATTAATTTTCTTTATTGAACTGTGTGCATCCGGTATTTCTGATTACATGTTCTCACCATCAGGCAATTATACGTGGTCTTCTGTTGCTGTCACTGGATGATCCTCATAGGAAAATCTGCACTGCTATTAGTATGGCTGTAGCATCAGTTGCACATCATGATTGGCCAGATGAATGGCCAGACTTACTCTCATTCTTAATGAAGTTAATCAATGACCAAAGTAATACAAATGCAGGTATGGTTTAGCTCCAAAATTTCTCGATACATGTATGCTGTATTTCTTGAAAAAGTGTCTTTGGTACGTTTTCAAAGAAATTGTGTTTTAACTTGGGCAAATATGAGGCATTCTACACATGTCACTCTATGGTGAGCTTATTATTTTCTTGCCGTTCCATGGCTGATGCAATTATTACAATCTTTCAAAATGTCCAGTGAATGGGGCTCTTAGATGTCTGGCGCTCCTCTCTGCTGATTTGGATGATAAACTAGTGCCCAAAATAATACCGGTTTTGTTCCCGTGCTTGCACACTATTGTTTCATCACCCCAGGTCAACTCTATTGTCATGTTATTATTTATTCTTGTTTCTCTTTGTAGATATATAATAACTATGAATGCACAATAGTTGCAGTAGAAGATTCGTTCCTGTAATGTTTAAGTAAAAGATGAAACATGCTGCTGCTTGTTATATATTATAGGCTGTGAATCAGGTCAATATTTCCATTTATATGGGGCTAATAATTTGCAGATCTATGACAAACCATTGCGCACAAAAGCTCTTTCTATAGTCTACTCTTGTACATCTATGCTGGGGGTTATGAGTGGTGTGTACAAGGTACTTTCTGTTTCTTTACAATCTTGGATGGCCAGAATTGATTTGGGTTTTGTGATGAAAATAATAGGATTCTTACATTCCCTTTTTAGACAGAAACAAGTGCACTGCTATTACCATTAGTCAACTCTTGGATGGTTGAATTCTCATCCATCCTTAAAAATCCTGTACAATCTGAAGATCCAGATGACTGGAGCCTCAGAATGGAGGTATTTTTTGTCTAAATTTTATTGATCTGTTTTGAAAAATCATATCCGCTACTTGATTTTGGAGTCACTCACTCACTTGTTATCTTTATTCCACCTTCAGGCTTTAAAATGCTTGAGTCAATTTGTTCAAAACTTCCCAAGCCTGGCAGAAAGTCAGTTTATGGGTATGTTTGTCATTTTGGTTTATTGTTTATTTATTTATTTATTTCTTCTATTGTTTATAAGTTATAATACTCAAAAGAATCTTTTCAGAGGTTTTGGTCCCATTGTGGCAAACATTTGTGTCATCCCTTGGTGTATATGAACGATCTTCTATCGAAGGACTTGAAGATGCATACGAGGGAAGATATGATTCTGATGGTTCGGAGACAAGCCTTGAATCCTTCATAATTCAAGTAAGAAATTACTTAAAATTAACTTTTATATCCATTATATGTGATGGACTCGTGTAATTTAACCTTTTGCCTCTTCGATTCTGCAGTTGTTCGAGTTTCTTTTAACGATTGTTGGTAGTAAAAAGTTTGTGAGGGTAAGATCTAAAAGTTTACTTATTGGATGATTTTTAGTACTACCCTGTTAGATGTTCACCTGCTTAAAAATTTACTCTTCAGGCTTTTGGAAATAGTGTCAAAGATCTTGTCTACTATTCAATTGCTTTTATGCAAATGACTGAACAACAGGTAACTTGCATAATATCTTATCTATTATTATGCACATGCAGTGTTTTACTTTCAGTAACTAATGTTAACTGATTATACCATGACACTCTTTTATGGAGTATCTTGATAGATATTTAATTTATTAGCATATGCAATTATGTTGATCCAGGTCCATGCTTGGTCATTGGATGCTAATCAGTATGTTTCCGATGAAGATGAAAATACTTATAGCTGTCGTGTTTCTGGTATCTGATTTACTTTTTTTGCTATCCTTTTCATTTCATCACTTACGTTCTAGCTTGAGTTACTGTAAACCACTGATTTTATATATGTGATTATTTTCATAGGTTCTCTTTTGTTGGAGGAAATTATAATTTCTTGTGGGATTGAGGGAGTTTATGCTATACTAAATGCTGCTAAACAAAGATTAGACGAGTCTCAGCAGGAGAGGGGTAAAGGCTCTGCTGTATGGTGGAGGGTACGTCTCAATATATGTTTAAGTTCTTTATATTCCAGTTAACCCCCTTTTTATTTCTAAATATCTTGGTAATGTTAAATTTCAATTTTTTTTTTATTTTCATTGGGAGAACTCAGTAAATTTATGGATGATATCTGATGGAATATATTTTATGTTTTTTTTGCGTTATATTGGTATGTCTCCTTTAGTTTTCATATGCCAATCCTAATCTTTATTGTATTATAAATTTTGTCAGATGAGGGAGGCAACACTTTTTGCTTTGTCTTCTGTGTCAGAACAGTTGCTTGAAGTTGAGGTCAGTACTTTCTTTCTGGTACCTACCAAACACTATGTAGATTGATTGCTATTAATACTTGTTTTTCATGTATAAATCACCATTACTTTGTTCAATTTGTTCTCAGGTTTCTGGGCCATCTGAAGTGACTTTGGGGAACCTATTGGAGCAAACTTTGACTGAAGACATGGCAGCAGGTATAATCTTGGTTAATTATGCTGCAATTGCTTTCATATCATTAACATCTTGGCTGGTTGGTATTTGTTATGCAGGTGTACATGAATTTCCCTTTCTCTATGCTCGTATGTTCTCATCAGTTGCTAAATTCTCATCAGTGGTACCTATAAAGATTACTCATATATTTTCCTTCATGTTCTTAACTACATTATTCACATTTATATTTCTTTCTTCTTACAGATCAACAATGGTGTTATTGATCATTTCCTCTATGCTGCTATCCAGGCAATCGGGATGGACGTGTAAGCTCCTATGTTATTTTTTTTACTTCTTCAGTCATGTTTAATCACCACTGATGGTTTGATTTTAAATTTCAAATATACAGGCCTGCACCAGTAAAAGTCGGTGCATGTCGAGCACTTTCTCAACTCTTACCTGACACAAATAGAGGAATACCACCGCCTCATATATTGGCTCTGTTTTCATCACTTACAGAACTTCTTAAGCAGGTAATAATAATGACATTTTATCTTCCTTTTTATCAAAGACACATGAAATAAGTATATATCAAAATGTGCAATTCTCTGCAGGCATCTGATGAGACAATGCATCTTGTCCTTGAAACACTGCAAGCAGCCGTGAAGGCAGGTCGGTGTTATTGTATAGGAGCAGGGTGTTTTTTTTTTTTTTTAAATAAACTCATTTTCATGTTGTGGGAACTGCTCAATGAAGGTCATGAAGCTGCCCTGTCCATAGAGCCTGTAATTTCTCCTATTATACTTAACATGTGGGCTTTGCATGTTTCTGACCCTTTTATAAGCATTGATGCACTTGAAGTTCTTGAGGTAATTTAGTTAGATAAAGTGGTAAAAATTTTTGCAACTCAGTTTTGTTAAATTAGGATGCCATTAACAATTCTAATTTCATTATAGGCAATTAAAGATGCTCCTGGATGTGTTCATCCTCTTGTTTCACGTGTTTTGCCATACGTGGGGCCAATTCTCAACAAAGTACGTTTGTTCAAACTACCTCGTAAACATACTATATTAGTTTTTAGTCATTTGACTTACATGAGATGAGTTGTTTTTCTGGTGCATCCCATGGCATATCTCAGCCTCAACAGCAGGCTGAAGGTTTAGTTGCTGGTTCGTTAGATCTTTTGACTATGTTACTCAAGGCAAGTTATAAATCTAGTTTTAATGCTGTTTCTTCACTTTTTTTGCTTTAAAGCTTTATTTATTTTTTCTTTACTCTCTGTAACTTATTAGTTTTCACTGTGATATATTAGAATGCACCTATTGATGTGGTAAAAGCAGTTTATGAAGTTTGTTTCGATTCAGTTGTACGCATAGTCCTTCAGAGTGATGACCATGGTGAAATGCAGGTTCGTATGTAGCTCAAGGTTTTCCATCTTTTTCTAATACATTTTAAAGTTATTTATATCTTACTCAATCGTTTATTGAAACAGAATGCAACTCAATGTCTTGCTGCTCTTGTCTCTGGTGGAAAGCAACAATTACTCACCTGGAGTGGTGATTCTGGTTTTACAATGAGATGTTTACTTGATGTAGCTTCAAGGTGCGAGCTGTTTTGGAAGCGGTTATCTTAAAGATTATTAATCTTTCTGCTTATTTGTTTAGCAAACATGACATTTTCGCTATCTTGGTAGGCTTCTTGACCCTGATTTAGACAGCTCTGGATCACTTTTTGTTGGGAACTATATATTACAACTTATTCTACATCTTTCCTCTCAAATGGCACAACATATAAGAGACCTTGTTGCTGCTCTTGTTAGGCGAATGCAATCCTGTCAAATTGCTGGATTGCGAAGCTCATTACTTCTTATTTTCGCAAGACTGGTATGATAATATGATTACAACCTAAAATAACATTTTACATACAATTAATTATATGTGATTTTCTTTTTTCAATTTTTTCATGGCGCAGGTTCACATGAGTTCACCACATGTCGAACAGTTTATCAACTTGCTGATGGCTATCCCTTCTGAAGGACACCCTAATTCTTTGCATTATGTTATGTCAGAATGGACCAAGCAGCAAGGTAAGCATTCTTCATTTTAATGGAGCTTTTATTTCTTCAATGGCTTCTGCACATTGTTGCTCTATGGCATATATCTTACCTTAATAATCAATCACCAAGTTACTTAAAATTTACTCCCTACTTAGGAGTGTTAAATTTCCTCAAAAGTTGCATATATCTTTGTTGTGTTAACTGTTGTAACTAAACAAAATTGCAATCGAGTACAGGTGAAATCCAGGGTGCCTACCAGATCAAAGTTACGACAACAGCTTTGGCTTTACTATTATCAACCAGACATGTTGAATTTGGAACCATCAATGTCCAAGGCCATTTGATCAAGGTGGTTTACTTGTCTTACAAGCTGTTACCATCCCTTGAATAACTGAAATCAGGTTTATTTATTATTTGTATTTGTGAAGTCCTCTGCAGGGATTACCACTCGTTCAAAGTCCAAAGTTGCTCCTGACCAGTGGACATTGATGCCACTTCCTGCAAAGGTTTTGACCTGTCTACTAAATATTACGTATCTTTTATTAACATATACTTGGTAATGGAATCTGATGAACGTATTATTTCCATGTGGGAAACATAGATTCTTGCTTTATTGGCAGATGTTTTGCTCGAGATTCAAGAACAGGTTTTAGAGGAAGACGATCGGGTATTTTTTCTGTAGTTTTAATAACACTGCTATCTTTAATCGTTATAGTTATATAATATGATTGTTCGTGCAGGATAGTGATTGGGAAGAAGTTGAGGCAGGAGATGCTGAAACAGAGCAAGATTTGCTTTACTCAGCTGGTACCACATCATACAGTAGACCTTCACATGGTTATTTAGATGCCCTGGCAAAAGCTTTCAATGAGGTCCGCAACAAAAATGAAACCAAAAATGAATATATGTTATCATATAATTTTGATATTTATTTTTATTCAATTATAGGATGAAGATGATGGTTACGATGATGACCTACTAAGTGCTGCTGACCCTCTCAATGAGGTATATTTTCTTGCAAAAGTTAAATTTTATGAAGACTTCATCATAAAGAGTTTGGTCATTACTTTAACAATTTCGTTTTTCATTTACCAGATTAACCTGGCAAATTATCTCAGCAACTTCTTTCGCGAGTTCTCTCATGGAGACCGGCCTCTTTTTGATCATCTATGCCAGGTTTAATGATTGTTTTTATTCATTTTTCTAAATTTTATTTTTTATTTTTTAAATATGAAACTTGTTTTTGACGCTTGTTGCACCTTGCAGAGTTTGACACAGGCTCAGAAAAAAGCTGTACAAATGGTGCTGAGTTTGTAATATCTATCATTGTTGTGCCATCAATGGAAGAAATTTCATCTGCGTGTATTTTTACGTTCGAGGTGATAAAATAACATCTGAGTTTGTACATTGCGGTTTCTTTTTCATGTTGATTTCTATTTATAGCTTTTTTTTGTCATCGCTATTCATTTTGATTTGAAGGGTTGTAGGGTCATGTATTTGAGTTTGCCGCGATGAACTATACAACTTGCCCTTTTGGTGGCAATGTAGTGGTCGATTAGTTGTGTTATTAATAGTTCTCGTGTGGAATCGTTTTCATACTGTCTTGCTTAACATATTAGTGCAATCAAAAGGGTTTTATTTGTCAAGATTCTGTGCACTTGTGTGAAATTGCCAATGGTCATTTCGGTTGAAAATCTTGAAACCTCTCAACATACACATCAAAGTTGCGTTTTCAACGGCTGTTCTACTAGTAAGCGCGTGATTCTCTTTACTAGATGTATCTTGTTTGAATCCAGTTTCCTGTAGTTCTCCTCTAACCCCTTGAAGGGCTACATGCGTAATACAAGATGTGTTTTACTTGATCTCAACATTTAACAGGGTATTGGTGGAATCATTTTAGTTTTTTAGTAACAGGTTTTCATGGTTTCACATAGAACCATCACATACATATCACACGAATTGACAAATGTACAATAAGCTAAATAGGCCAACTTAGTTATGTAAATGTAAAACCACCACTGTTTTGTGACAAAGTTACAGAATTACTCTTGCAAGTAGTTCTGGAAAACAGTGTACAATAATGTATTTTTATCTTTATACCATATATTTTTTTACATATTCTAATATGTATGTTAATATAAACCATAACAACATACTGCAAATCATTCACCGAATCCACCACCTATCACAATCATCACCTGACCCGTTGGTCGAACAGAAGCTAAAACACAGCAGTTCACGACCAAGCTCGCAAACCATTCGAGGTCCTGCAAGAACATCTCGGCACAAGGGGCATGTGGTGTGCCTATACTCGACACAACGGTCCAAGCAACCCTTGTGAAACAGATGGTCACATCTCAGCACTCTGATCTCATCATCTTCTTCGATTGGCGACAAGCATACCGCACAGTCTACTGGCTCATCCCCGCTGCTCGAGCTCTGGTGATACCGGCTCACACCAAGCTGTTGACCATTTACATAAGGTTTAGATTGAATGCAATGGTGGAAGAAACATAGGTACATCAAAAGATCCCATGCATGTTTCAAATGGGTACTAATAGATGTAATGTAACTTGATGCTATTAATCTAGTAAGCATGTTTTTTAGTTTCTTGTTTTGTAGATGAAGATAGGTGTTTGTACGGCTGGAGAGTATGTATATATATGTGTGTATATATACATGTGTGTAGAGAAGGTGAGGATGTGCATGGAAATGGTGACATGATGGGGAGTATTTTTTTAATTTTTGTATCTTATAGTTATAATAAAAAAAAGTGATTTGGTGTAAGAATATCTCACATGTATATTAAATTAATGGCTAAATGATTTTGCTAAGAGTGATGGTATACGTATTTTATTATTTTTATGTATTATTCCTCTATTTTTGACAAGTGGCGTTTTAGAGGGTAAAAAATAAGCTAAACTGAGACACCTTTATTAGAGACTAAACTTTTTGTGTGCCCCACCAAAGGTAGGGATGTTTTATGGGTTTGACATGAACCTAAAGAACAAGTTACACACATAGAGCTTCGACCGTGGACATAGCATAAGTTTTTCACGTGTTAAAATGAACACGACCTGTAATATTATTTTATATTATTTGTTTGCAAATTAATTCTATAAAGGTACATATTTACAACAAAAGTTCCAATCTATATAAGATAATTACACTATAATTATAAAACCTCATGCTCGTTTATCTTTTAGTTATTAATTTTGACATAAAATGACCGGTTAGTTTAAGTTATCACACACAACATGTTTTTTAGATAGACAACTTAACCTCCAAATTCTCGGCCCAAACATGACCTACTAAACTGTTTGTGGGTTCGAAGTGAAATCTACTTGAATTCTTTTGTGGCTTTAAAAGATATTTTTTGTTGTGCTTTTTCTGGAAATAATCAACAACGTTTTTTTGCCTTCAATGATTTCTCCATTCACAGTAATCTGTTTTCAACAACAGATATATTATTATTCAACAGGTTAAATCCAAAACTTTTTATTAACAACCATTACAGATACTATCAATTTTTTAATCTCTTTTTTATGCTCTTATTATATATTAATAAATATTTGAATCTTTTTTTACTAACAAATCTTTAAATTAATAAAAAATATATGAATTATTTTCTCCAATATCTAAGACATTCCTAAAGATGAAGATATAGTAGTAATATTTTATGTAGATAAAATAAGTAGTATTTAGAGCTTATATTTAATAAACACCTTCTTTCAATTTTTAATTACTAAATACATGTGAACGTACTTACGTACATAAATAATTTATATAAGATTACATTAAGCAATTAAGAAAATATAAAACAAATTTAAAAAAAACTATACGTTATTGTGTAATTTAATTCTTTAGTTCTACCTTTATTCTTTTGGTTTTATAGATTTTAAGCCAATTAGTTTTAGTTCTCGTATCACGAATAAACCTTTTTTTAAAACAACAAACTTTACAAGAAAAAACCTATCCGCTGAAGCAGTGGTGCGGTCCTGATTAAGATAACACTTATCTCTATCCTCTGAAGCAGGGTCGTACATTTGCCGTTCGAAAAAAAAAGGTTCGGGTCTCAAACACCT
Organism: Flaveria ramosissima; assembly: GCA_025215565.1. Classification (NCBI taxonomy): domain Eukaryota; kingdom Viridiplantae; phylum Streptophyta; class Magnoliopsida; order Asterales; family Asteraceae; genus Flaveria; species Flaveria ramosissima. Next base: position 75,236,146 of record CM046035.1, read on the forward strand.
CCTCTTTCTAAGAGGTTTTATTTTTTTGGTCATTTTTATTTTTTTTAAAGTTTTTTTTAAACTTTTCAAATGGTGATGAACTTAGTTTTCTATAAGCTCACCGCGACATCACGCGGTTATATCAAACAATTTGTGTATCTTTCTTATGTTCTAACTAAATTTATTAAACAATTAAATAATTTTTCATTTATTACCATAACAAATTTAAATTTTAAATATATTGTTACGATGTGTTTATATCTATCTATATTCCTGAGTTGTTTTCAATCTTTTCGTTATACGAACCCATAACATGCCTATGTATAATTATGCCTGCAACTACATTTTTATCTTTCACCTGTACGGACCAGCCGTTTTACGTGAGATTCAATTCTTGTTGACACAAATCACATAATATATTACCTGGTTTTGTAATTTGTAATTTTTCAGAAAATATATATAAACATTTCGGAAAAGATTTTTAATACGTTCAAGTTAAACATGACAAAAAATATATTTTTCAAACGATCATATGGGAATCAGGAACTGATTCGATCGCTTATGATTGGTCTTTATTCTTTGCGAATGATTAATTCTATATTTGATCTTCTAGAGAGCGATACTGTTATTTGTTAAGGATGTATATTTGATAAAATATTGAGCAATATTTATATTATTTTTTAAATCATATTATATAGTAGCTGTATTGTTTAGTAAAATATTGAATAAATGAAACATTTATTTATGTAGAATAATCATCATACGAATGTTTGTACGTATCAGTTTTGATTCTGAAGATGCATTCTAGACACATCACACATGTAGGAATAATAAACATGTTACGAAGATATATAAAATTCAAAATAAAGTTATATAAAATCTTATAATTAAATTATTAATTATCATTAAAGGTGTTTATTATGACCATATGATGTATCCATAAATGATCAAAATTATTGGATTAGAAGATTGTATACATTGGCGAAGCTTCTTTGGGGTCGGGGGGCCCCCGTCCCCGTTTTTTTCCGTCAGTCGTGTTAATTTTCGGCTCGGTAGTGTAAATTTTCGGTCCGCTAATGGAAAATTTTTAATAAATATAGAGTCTCCCCTTAAAATAGTTTACTTTCGCCCCCCCCTCCCACTAAGATTTGGTTCAAGATTCGCCAGTGATTGTATATAATATGTTTAGGCCTGTGGTAAGTGGCAAAAGTGAAAAATTTTTGTCATGTGGGTTGGAAACTTTTGTGTTCAAAATGTCTACTATGATTTTAAAATTTCCAGTCTGGTTCGGATCAGGTTTCACTTTTTAACGAAATTATTATGCACACTGTTAACATCACTCACATAACAAGTAAACCTATCTAAATCATCCCAACCATTAGACCCTTTGGTAACATATGCCTCTTTGTGATTTTCATAGTACATCCTTACACAAATAGTAACACAAGCAAAATAATCTATGTGCTTTTATATCACACTCTAACCAATTTCTATTATAATCAAACCAAACAGGACAAATCCCACTTGCGTTACCACTGATCGTCTAAATTCTAAACATGATTACATGATGAAAAAATGAAAATACCAAATGACTAATTTCAAACTTTAGCCATAAAAAATTCAAGAAACAACCAAATAACAAACATTCTTGGGGTGTGTTTCAAGTTTGTTTGACTTTTTATTAGAATGGAGGGTTTTAAGGTCTGGGTAAATAGGTAGGGTTTTAATTTGGGATGGACTTAAGCAATGGGGTAATAGGTTTAATGTTTAATAGATTATACATGTTATCTAAATGTGATTAATAGTTTATTTATATAATCTTTATTATGTTATTAAATTAAAATTTTTAATTATATTTTTATTGGTGTCATTGTCATAGAAAAATTTATGGTTGTCACTGTCACAAAAATTTTGGTGTGTGACGGATTTTGGTTACATATATTGTACAAAAATAAAAATTATTTTTTTTATGTTTGTCGGTTGACACCCTGCCAATCAACATCGGTACGTCCACACTTGTGGTTTATTTGTCGGGTCAAAATAGATGGAGGCCACCTGAGCTTGGGTCAAAATAAGTTATGCGTATAATGGGTTCGTGTCAAAGTAGGACGTTTATAAAAAATATCAATTTGATTGATTTAGAAAAGGTTCTAATCAAAATGGGCTCAGGTTAAAATAAGTTGTTTTAGAAAATAGGTTCATATGCTATACTTTTTTATGGTGTTTAAGGGTGATAGTTGGAGATGGCGGCAACAACGAAGATCTTACTATGGTGTCACTAGCGGGTGATGAATGTGTTGGTTGTATGTTTCCTAATTCTTGTTGACATGGATATCTCTATGAATTTATGAAGAACGCTTTCAGATTGAAATATTGTATTGGTATCCATGAAATTTCAATCGAATAACTCAAAGAGAAAATAATACTGTGGAACAATGTTTATACTTATTTCTCTTTAGTCTTAAGTAAATTAGGCTAAGCTACAATAACACCGACGACACTAAAATCACCAACAATGGTGGGGTTGGTGCCCGTGGTGAGGTGGCAACAATGGGAGGCGGTGTTGGCGAGGGAAGAAGAAACGACAACGACTCAATGACTGGTGGTGGCAGTGTTAGTCATGATGCTAGCGGTGGTAATAATTGAGGTAGCGATTGTAGAGGAGGTGGAACGAGGCTGCTATAACAATGAACCGCGCCAATGGTAACGTCATGACACTGGGACATAATCATATATTTGTTACATTATGTATTTATCATATTATGTGAACAAATAGTGATAATAAATCGAGTAACAAACTATCACTTTTCTAACTTGAAGATGAAAATTAGAAGTGTTGCAATTATAGGGCACCGTAACTCAACTATATACACATATAAGTTGACCGTAATTCGTAGCTATCACACACACAAGCATGAAGTTAACTTCGGAGTTTGCTAAAAGCCTACAAGGACCTAAAACTTGTTGGGCCATTAATTGGGCTGAAGCGTTTAATAGATTCAATACGTGTCCAAAACAAGCCCATAACTCACGTATGGCCCAGAACTGGTATCAGATGATATAGGACCAAAAGCAGTCCCTAATATTTTTCAAGTTAAAATTATCGGCAACGGAGCTATATTTATAAGTTCTAACAAGCAATATAAACATGTCTATTTAAAATGACTGTGATAATATCTACCGCATTATAAGATGGCATCTGCTTAAACTACTTTTTATGTGTTTAATGTATTTCTCTTTGAGTAACTATTAATTAGAGTGAAGTCGTACTGATTTAGAAGGGAACACCCATCATGGGTAAACTAGATATATGGTGGTAATTTTCGACACGAACACGCGTATCTTATTGTTTACTTGTCAACGCATCAATCCGTTTGACATACTTAGATAAGCTGTTAAATGAGGCGTATTCGGGTTACACAATTATAAGTGTGTGTAGTTTAAGGTTGATGTTTTATAAACTAAAATAATATGGCTGGATAATTCAACTAGTCAAGCCGCCAACCCCGAATTCGTCAACCTAACATGATTTACATCCTTAAATAAAGAAATGATGTGGCTCGTTTACTTGGGAGGGTGTTACGTTTAGCACGACCCTATAAGGCATGTCGTCAGAAAAACCCTCACATCAAAAGTTCGCCACACAAAAGTAAGAGTTTGTAGATTATTTTATATAATTCATACCCTAACATGTGTATGCATGTGTCTGTTTGGGACGTTTTTTGAGAGGTTTTTAAAAACTATTCGGTTTCGGTTTTCACAATGAGCTCAGTTTGGTATTTTTAGTTTTTCCGCAAGGGTTAAAATTGTTGGACATAAAATGGACGAAAATCTATACGTGTTTAAAAAAGACATATGCGTCAATATGAAACAAAATGTATAAAATATGACCCAAAAATATAAACAAATCATAAAGACTAACTTTGGTGAGATTTCATGTTAATTACATCATAGGTTTTAGATATGAAGCTTAGGATCCTCTGTTTAATTTTAGCTCGTTTGTATAATCTTTTAAAAAAAAATTTAACTTGTAATGTAATGATCATGTCAAACATATAAGTGATGAAAATAAGTAATCTCAAACACTTCTTTAGAGTTTTATGCATGAAAATATAGTTTGGATGACTTTTATTGTGTCTAATATCTAGACAAATTGACCCATTTCAAATGGAACATAAAACCCAAATTGATCCGTCGCAACATCGCACAAGTTTCTACTAATATGTATGTGTGTGTATAGATTCACTAATTCACTATAACTTTTAGATATACGCAATTTATTATTAGGAAAAGAATAGATAAAAGATAGTTAATTAATAGAACAGGGACAACATTTAAAAATTTAAAATTATACTTTTTAATCAATTTTTTTATTGTAAAAGATAGGAGAGTTTTTTTAACATCTCTAACTACTCATAGCTACACATTCAAATTACATCTATTTAATCACACCATTAACTCATAGCTACACATTCTTAATACGTCTTTTTTAATCACACCATTGAGTTTCACATTGGCTCTCTAAATTAATAGCGCCTATACAAGTATTCATGGGATGATCTATATGTGACTCGTTTAACTCTCATCCCATAAAAATGCAACTCAACAACAAAAGAATTACAAATACATATAAAGTAGATGCATTTAAACATCCAACAAAAAAATATACTTTTAAATCAATTTTACCATAATACACGACTTAACAAAACCCATTTAGTTAACCTGATCCATTTCGCTAGACTTGTTCACCGGTTTGACCGGAAACTAACCCGAACCATTTAAACTAAAGTCAACCACATGAATTTCTTGTTATGTTAACAACGTATCATAAACTAAAACCTCTAACACATAGGTTTTATTGGGTTAAAACAAGTCGAATCCAATTCTTCTGTACTAAAATGGCAAAAAATAACCTTATCAAAGAATAGGACACAATATATGACAAATATTTTGTCAATGTGTTCTTAAAGAAATATTATTCAAGAAACGGTTTGTTTGATCATTCAACGCTGACATTTTGGCAACCTTAGTATGCAATCACCACCATCCATCGTCTGCTGATTTTGAAGTTTAATTCAAGCAAACACCTTGATTTCCTTTCAATGGCGTATGCTTACAGCTCATAATCACACGATCAATAATATCACCATCAATACCCTTTCACCTAACACTATTAAACACTTGTAGCTCAGTGAATTTACCACCTGGGTTCGGATTTTGGAACCCACCCGGTTGATGAAACCGCGTTTTTCAATTGATCGTTTGAGGAAACTGTTGAAGTCGTCAAAAACGAGTAAGGTGCCATTTCTTGATTTGGGTTGTAATTAGATCGTCTAGATTTATTATAGTCATAAGCGATTGTTTGTTTGTTCTCTTGTGGTTTTGACTGAAGTGATGTTGATATACATGTTGCACTGAAGGTGTTCGATGAATTGCCTCTGAGAGAGAGTGTGTGTGTGTGTTAAAGACAAGTTTTTTGCTTTGATTTCAAGAATTTAAACTGTTGGGAGTGGTGGTTGTTTGAGAATCTGTTGATTGATTCTGTAGTTTTGAATTTTGATGATTGTGTTATGAATGGCAAGCTTTTCACCATCACCCAATTCTCCACCTGTTAGTGATCCTCCATTGTCCCCACCGCGGTTGTTTCCGCCACCGCCAACCGCCACTCCACCGGCTCAAGCACCCCCTTCAACAGCAGCCCCTCCGCCATCATCACCATCACCACCATCACCATCACCACCAGCACCACCAGCACCACCAGCACAATCACCTCCTCCTTCTGCTGATCCTCCACCAGCCACTGTCCCACCACCATCAAGACCGCCCATATCTTCACCTCCACCAACGGATTCTCCACCACCATCATCACCAATTCCACCAGCCAACTCTCCACCTCCATCATCACCAATCCCACCAACCAATTCTACACCTCCAGCATCCCCTCCATCAACCAATTCTCCACCTCCATCATCACCTAGCCCTCCGGCTAGCTCACCACCACCACCACCACCACCTCCGCCCCTGAGTTTCCACCTCCACCACCATCTGATCCACCATCTATTAGTCCACCACCATCAGTTCCACCAAGGAACTCACCATCTACTCCACCACCACCAATCTCATCTCCACCGCCATCAGTTCCACCAAGGAACTCACCATCTACTCCACCTCCACCAGCATCAGTTCCACCAAGGAGCTCTCCATCTACTCCACCTCCACCAATCTCAAGCCCTCCACCACGTACCCCACCATCCGAGGGACCTGCTACGAATTCATCATCGCCGCCAGTAATCACAGTCCCCCTCCTCCACCCTCCTCTACCAATTCATCATCGCCGCCAGTAATAGTAGCTTCCCCTCCTCCTTCCAGACGACCGCCTCCATCACCTGCAGAAGTCATATCACCCCCAGGCAATCCAAGTAGCAATGATTCGAGTCCCAGTACACCATCCAGCAATGGGGGCATTGGTACTGAAGCCATCGTTGGAATTGCTGCTGTATTGGGCGTTGTACTCCTTACAGCTATAATAACAATTTTATGGTGTATAATTAAACGAAAGAAAAAGATTGCTGGACATGATGGGCTCAATGATTTGCCAACCTCAATGGGAACTTCACCTCAGTCAGGTAAATTATATCAGTTATTAATATTTCTGCATACTCATAATTCCACAATTTATGTATATTATTTTGGGTATTTGCTAGAGTTTGAGAAGCTTTATGATTTGTGATAGATTCAGGTCTACTAAAGATACAAACTTCAGCAGTTGAGAATGGAAACAAATCTGCAAATGGCTTCATGAACAGTCCACAGGAGCATGGTGGTTTAGGAAATTCAAGATCAAAGTTTACTTATGAAGATCTTATTGAGGCTACAAATGGGTTTTCACCACAGAATCTTTTAGGTTCAGGTGGATTTGGTTGTGTTTACAAGGGACTCTTAGCTGATGAGAGAGAAGTAGCAGTAAAGGAGTTAAAGATTGGAGGTGGACAAGGGGAACGCGAGTTCAGTGCCGAGGTGGAAATCATTAGTCGAATACACCATCGTCATTTGGTTTCACTTGTTGGTTATTGCATCTCTGAGAACAAAAGGTTGCTTGTTTATGAATATGTTCCTAACAACACACTTTACTACCACCTTCATGGTAACTAACTTTTTCCTTTTTTCGATTGACCACATATATTTCATGTTAAGTGCTTCCGTGATTGCGCTTATATGTTGTGTTTACCTTTTGTAGTGTCAGAGCAGGTTTTAGATTGGTCAACTCGTGTTAGGGTTGCTTCAGGTGCAGCTAGGGGTATTGCTTATCTCCATGAGGATTGTAAGTGCTGAGAAATTCTAGGACACTACAATGTGATAATAAACAGAACATTTTTTGAATCTACATTTATTTGTATGTTATACACAAATTGTCATCCACTAGCTCACTTTTGCCCGGTTATACAGGCCACCCACGTATTATTCATCGAGATATCAAATCCTCAAATATTCTACTAGATAAAAACTTTGAAGCCCGGGTATGCCTTTTTATCCAAGTTGACGTTCTTTTGTACTCCTGCATTCAAGAATTTGTCAAATGTTGTTTAATTCCTTGCTTCACAGGTTTCTGATTTTGGGCTTGCCAAATTAGCTGCTGATGTGTACACTCATGTAACAACACGTGTTATGGGAACGTTTGGGTACGTTCGACTATACATCAATAAACTACCCACAAAATGTACTTTACTATTATAATTCCAACTCACCCTCTGTTTTTAATTTAACTTCCATTTCAGATACATGGCACCTGAATATGCGTCAAGTGGCAAGTTGACTGAGAAATCTGATGTCTTTTCCTTTGGAGTGGTTCTTTTGGAACTAATCACAGGACGTAAACCTGTGGATGCATCTCAACCATTGGGCGATGAGAGTCTTGTTCAGTGGGTAAGTTACTGTCATGCTGGATACTTTCTTTTTCTGATATGTTTTCCAACTAGTTTTGGGCGTACATTAGATGTTAATCTGTGCTATTCATACCTCTTTTTAATCTTTATAAAGGGTTAATTTGCTTATTGTTTTAACTAACTGGTCAAAGAGGTAAATTTTAGAAACTTGGAAGCTCTGAAACTGGTCAAATTCATTGAACAGGTCGAAAGTCATCCAATGTGTATTTAAATGCTTACAACTCTTTTAACCATTAAATCTATTTATTCAAGAATATTAGAGTAACTCTTAATAGTATAGGTTTTTTTTCTTAATTTTGTCTAATTTCTTTTATTATTTATTTCAATAGCTCAACATTTAAATATTATCATGCTCCATCTTGACCTTTTATCAGGTCAAGTTTTTTAATTAATGCCAGCCATTCTGAAAAAGAAAGTTCACGATTTGAAATTTGAATTTCAGGCTCGGCCACTGCTTAGTCATGCACTTGAAACTGAGGACTTTAAAGAATTGGTTGACCCGAGGCTTGGCATGAACTTTGTTCCAAACGAAATGTTTCATATGATTGAAGCTGCAGCTGCTTGTGTACGACACTTGGCTACAAAAAGACCTCGCATGGGGCAGGTATTTCTCTATCTTCAAAATCAAAGTCAAAAGTGATCATTGTGTCAAGATTATCAAACATATTTCCTTATATTTATTTTCAGATTGTGAGAGCTTTCGAGAGTTTGGAGACCGAAGATCTAAGCAATGGGATGAGAGTTGGCGAAAGTGAAATATACAACTCTGCTCAACAATCTGCAGAGATTAAACTATTTCGGAGGATGGCGTTTGGCAGTCAAAATTACAGCACAGATTATTTCACTCAAGGCAGCTGTGCCCCTGATAGTAATGAAAGGTAGATATCAAGATTTGTAATCTTTTCACTGCCCCGGGTTTGACCCACAGGCCCGCGCTCATGAATGTTCAGTTTATGGCTGGTTTTGAGTGAAAAGATTAAATCTTTTGATCAGATTATGTAAGTAGTTTCCAGAGCAAGATGGGGTATAGTATGCATGTTTTTGTTTCTGTAAGTAACATGTTTAGGGTTTCTTTATCCTGATCCATTCTTTCAATACAATAATTCTACATTTTTACAACCGTAGTATTTTTGTTACATTGTATATTGTGTATAGTGAGACAAGAAACAGCATTATTATTTACTGTAATCAGATTATTTTGTATTTTTGTTGTATAAATTAGCAAAATGATATGTTACAAATATGTAATTGACAAAAGTCAGGGTTGACGGTGGTGCTCTTTGGTTCGGTTATGGGTCAGAAGCAAACCTGTAACCCGTATGTTGGTTTCCACACGATTCAGTTAATTTAGTTATTGTAATACAGTTAACTGGTAGTTAGCGGTGTCTATTCAAAGCCCATTTCAGTTAAACATATTCCAGTAGTTTTTGGTATAAATAAAAATCAACAAGTCTCTTAATTTATAAAGAAGAATGAGGATGTTGTTTATAAGAGAAAATAACAAAACCTTATTCTATATTATATAAAAAAAATAGACAAGTAAATAGGTTGGTTTAAAGGTGGTTTGATCAATTACTTATTATACACATGTATCCCTTAATCAAACCATTAAATTCGACTATAAAAAACATAATCAAACCACAGTTGGTTTCTCAAATGTGTTGTTTTTTTTATTGTTCTGTTTTGGATTTTCTGCATGCCCCCTAAAATAACCAGACAAAAGTTGGGTAACCCAATAATGGTATCAGTGTAACAAAAGCAATCACACATTTCTATTCAACACCATCACATGTTTGCTTACACTCTACACTTTGTTTCCACCATTTTTAACACCATCTTCCAAGAAACAAAAGGAATCCATCTTCATGAAACTATCAAAATGAGTCATCTTCTTTATTTTTTCCATCTTCCTCCTCCTAACTCCTTCATATTCGAACGATGGAACGACAAGATTGGCACATGATCGGTGCGGATTGTCTTGTTATATCGTGTTGTTGCCAATGCTTGATGCTACAACTCCTCGTGTTCGTGTTGCTCAAATTTCCTATCAAATTGGTCAAGAAGATGAAGCATTATGTGAAGAGGAAGTTAAGACACAAAATGTGCAATGGTGATAATATGGTGAGTATGGAAGTGGCTCGGTGTGCTGAGGAAGTTGTGGGGTGTCGGAAACAAGGAGACTCGATGAGGGATCAAGCTCGAGCCATGAGTTTTCGGCTAGATGGGTTCGATGGGTGTATGGAGGAGGTTGAAGAGGTGTTGGAGGAGTTGTCTACAAAAGGTGAGTTTGGATTTGGGAGTTTTTGGAGAGGAGATGGTGGTGGTGAAGCTCATTTTCCGGTTTGTCTCGTAAACCAAGAAGTTAGGTGACTCGGTGGTGGAACTAGAACTTTTATCTCGAGGTTGTAATAAAATTCTTTTATCAACCAGCTACATTTACGAAATCAAACTCATGTTTTTATTAGAAAAAACATAAATTTTATAAAATATTTAACAAATTCTATGAATAGAACTGACCCCTTGATCCTCTAGTTCCACCCTCGGGCGACACTCATGATCATGCATCTGGCCATGTTAAGGTGCATTAACATTATGTTAGCTTATGAACTTTGACATTTGATTATATGTATAGCATCTTGAAATTATTGTTTTTATATTTGATATTTATTAACATTATCGAATCGAGCTTATTTTTAGCTTAACCTAATTCATGTTTTTACAAAGTCTACCTCGTGTAGCTAACAAGTGGTTAGACTCACTTACCCGATTCTAATGTTAGTGTACACATTATGAGACTGGGAGAAAACTTTTCTATGCAAATGATTACATAAAAGAAGAAATTTATAAAGAAGAAAAACTAAAATATTCAAATAAATGGGAGAAAACTTTTCTATTCAAATGATTACATAAAAGAAGAAATTTATAAAGAAGAAAAACTAAAATATTCAAAATATATAGAATGAAAAAGAAAACAATGAAGAAATTTGTTTTACACCCCCCCCCCTCCCACCCCGGCGCCAATACACACAATGTTGTTACCGGTGGTCAATAGGAGTGATGGTTCGATCAGGCTCCGCCCAGCTATGTTGTTAAAGAACTTTCCTCTCCCTCAAAAACCATAATATCTTCTTAAGTTGAAACTAAATATTAGATTACTAGTGAAAAATTGTATCGCATGTGCGATAACACTGTAGCCACCTACCTGAGATTTTAATATATATTAAGATATTTAAAATTCTATTGGCATAAAACTTTAATAATATATCCTTGCATTTAAACTTGATTCAAATGTATAATTTTCATCAATACATTGTAAAAAATAATAACTTTAATGGTCAGTGAGAAGTCCTTTTGGTTCTTATGCGGGTTCAATAGGGTTGCTCAAGAACACCACAAAAACCACCTTAGGTATAGCCATCGGGTTCACAAAACCCAAAATTAAAGTCGTTGAATGTTTACCTCCACAAGTTGGGTTAAATTTGCCAGGATAGTATCCAGTAAGAAAGATATTGCTGCAAACGAGGTGACACCATATCATAGAAAGGTGGCTAGAGTAACAGAGGGTTCAAAAGATTGTGTCCCATCAGCCTAAGTGAAATTGGTATTCTTGAAACATTATGATCCAAACAATTTGTTATAAATTCTAGAAATTATACATTGTTGAAGCATTCATAAATTGTTTTCATCTAACAACTAGGGGTGTTTAAAATCAAAAATCCAAAACTTTTGGATAGTAAATTTCACCATCAAGATCTGAATCTGAATCCGAAATTTCGGATTCGAATATCCGAATTCTAAAAAAAATATGTATTATTTAATAATTTTTATAAAAATGTGATAATATGTATTAAAATAAGTTTTTGGATATCTAAAGTTCTTAAGAAGATATCCAAATTATCTGAAATTTCTAATTAATTTTTATTATTCAATATCCGAAAATCCTCAAAACATTATTCAAATCCGAATCCGAAAATTTTAGATATCAAAAATTCAGATATCTGAATTTTCAAATATCTTTCGGGTTCGTAATTTCAGATATTTCGGATTTGATTTTGTATTCGAATATTTTTGAACACCCCTAGCAACACCTAGATTTTCTAAGATAAAAATATCACAATGTCCACCTTCAAGACAAAAACTCATGATTTTTTGATTGAGAAGTTCAGCGATTACTACCGGCAATTACTAATATAATTAGACCATAAAGTCTTGGGTTGTATAGAAGTTGCTTAATTAATTTATTTGGTATTTTAAAAAAACAATATAATAACCATTTAGCACTAGGCATTAGCCCGTATAAACAAGTAAAAAACTTAGCACAAATGGCCCAAAATGTTGCCCAAAACCGACTCACGGGTATGTGTTACTTACACGTGTTTGGCCCATACCTTAACCCAATCCGGCCTAATAGGCCCGAAACCCACCCTTCCCCCAAATCGGGTCACAAACTCACAATCCAAGATCCAATAGTTCATTTTGAATTTTTGATATTTCTTTAATAACCTTCTAAAGAAAACATGCATGGTCTATACGTCTAGTAGTGTACACTAGTCTAATGACTTTGATGATTGTCGTAAAAAAATTCAAAACGTTAAGTGTAAATGGTAAAGTGGTTGGGAGAAAAAGCTAGTTAAAAGATAACCTTCAAGCCTTAAGACTTTACGCTTTTAAAGTTTTGATCCTACTTGTAAATTCTTCTCGTGTCTTTGTCGACTTTAAAATTATTATTTTTTCTAATATCATTAGCTCTTTTTATTTATATGTACTTTTGTAATATAAGAATGATCAAAATGTAAGTGACAAAAAGAAATAGTTGACGTATTTATCTAGCGTAGCAAATATAATAATGTTGTCCGGTAATCATGGATCGTTTGCCATATCACAAACGGTACGGTCGACGGGGTAACTCGGCTACTACTCCACGTTACATGCATGAGAAATGAGAAACCGATACCTTCATACCTACCCTAGGATAGTTTGTTTTTAGTGTGTTTTTATTATTATTTTAAATTTTATATCATACTACACACATTTACTATTGTTTTTAGTGTTGTACGTTTTTAAGTGACAAATGTACGATCCTGTTTCGTATGATAAATGTTATCTTAATCGAGTTCGCTTATATATTTTCCAGCCTATATCGCACCCCCAACCGGCCAACCCCCTCAGGATGAAACCTATAAGTCCACAATTAGAAAACTCCATGACTCAACCCAAAACTTTTTTGCTTCAAAGGAGACTTGAACCCAAGACTTACTCATTTTCAATTGTCTTTGGTATCTTATTTTAATAACTTGGGCTAAGGATCATTGGTTATTTTTTTAGTGTTATATTAATTTGAATTTTATTTCATACTAACATATTTTAGCTTGACCCCTCAACTTTGTAAATTTTCAAGTTTAACACATAAAGCTTTCAACTTAAGAGTTGTTTGGTAGTCTTTTAATAGTCATTAAAAGGCTACATCTTAACGGTTCATAGCCTCTAAATGATAATCAATAGGTTATGTAGTATGTATCATTAAAAGATTACCAAACAACTCATTAATCTCAAAACTTTGATTTTCTACTTGACCCTCGTGCTATAATTAATATGCTCCATCTCCAGCTAGCGAAACGAGTCGAGCCAGCGGAGATGGAGCTTACTTAAGTTAAAAGGGTTGAGCTCTATCCATTTTATCAGTACTCTTTTGACCCACACTTATGTGCATATTTCTAAAGGACCAGTTTTAGCCTAAACCTAGATTGACCCAACCCCACTTGTTTGAACCGCTCAGTTTTGACGTTTAACCATAATTACTTTTAAATAATTACAAAGGAGTCGGTTATTATACTTGTTTTGATGAAGGTAGATATAGTGATATATGATATAATTTGTAATTATGGAATAAAAAAAGGAGGTATACTTCGTGAAATGACACTCTTGGGTATATGTGTGGCTCACGCTCACAGGAAACACTACCTTTCCATCCATGAGCAAGGCATGAGCTGCTCACGTGCGAGTGGCTTACGAACGCGTATGAAACATATTCATCCACACATATATGTAAACATATAGATGAACATATATATTTATTTTTACTCACACTCACTAATCAATCATTCAGGTAAAAGGTTATGTGACCTGAATTTCATATTAAAACTCAAGTAGTCATGTGTAACAGAATAGCCAAAGTGAAAAGCATCTTTTTTACATTCTCTTTCATTGCTACATCTCATGTTTGCAATGGTCCCCCAAAACTTATTACCCCTTTATCTTTTGCTTGCCGTGTGGATATGTGTGAATGTCTATTCACGTAGTTTTAAAATAATTATACTTTTTATATGTCATATACTGCATTTCTTAATAATATCACTATGTCAATTATTTTACTTTTTCTTTTTACCGGAGCACACTCTCTTTATCATACTTGTTACTATAAAATTTAATAATAAAGGTTGGTGGCATACTACCACTCAACTTTTTTTGATTTTGACACTTTTAGCCCTTAAATTTTTTATATAACTTTAAGAAATGTTATTTTAACCCCTCAAGTTTTTAAAGACTTAGGTCCACTCATTGCACTTTTTTATTAAAAAAAAACTAATCTTTACGTTCTTATGTTTATGCACATATCGGCGTAAATTCGAGTTCGTCAATGTTTCAACGTACATTTTCTTCGGACACGAACTAGGTCAAATATAAAATGTTTTCGTGCTAATTTTATGCGTGCTTTGAGTTGATATGCGTATTGACGTAGATTTTGATTGAAAATATGTGATGTCAATTATAATATGTTTTTGTTCGACGATATGAATTTAAGTAACTCTACGTTTCGACATAAACTTAGTGTGAAAACGAGTTGGGACAATCATAGTCTATATTTTATCACGTCGCGTACGACGTCGCCGCAACGCGCGGGTATATTTACTAGTTTACTCTTAAAAATTACAGATGCATTTTACAGGATTTTAAGTCGTAACCTTTTAATAGGTAACACATCACTTTACAGTGTGTCCTATACGAAAATTATATTATTTAAGTACGTTTGTTCTAACTGTGACTAAACTTAATATATGATGCGGTTACGGTTAGAGATAATTTTGAATTAAAATTCAATAGTGATAGTCAAATGACGTGTAGGATATTTATTGTTAAGTAGCAAACTTAATTTGATGGTGTTGAGTTCAAAATGTGATTAGAGTTATCTTGCTATCTAAATAGTGATTTTTTCTTTATTGTTACCTCCTACTTAAAGTTATATTTAAGAAAATAATAATCACCAAAACAGTAACAAAGATTTATATGTATTTTATTTATGTAATTTAATTACAAAAATTTTTACACTTAACAAACGTTTCACAGCATTAGAACAAGTATTGAAAGTTAACTGGCTTTTCAGTAATATGTTTGAATTATTTCACTAGAACAGTTAGAAAATTGATTATTGTTAAATATAAAAACAAAGATATGACGTTTTAATAGAAAGAAATTTGTGATATGTTTAACTAATATTCTGTAAAGGTTTATCAAGTGGTAAAATCGATGATTATAATCCGCTATTCAATTTATTAATAATATTAAAAATTATGAATAATTATAATTTTGTATGATAAAAGCGAGCATAGAGAATATAAATTAATAATTAAATATAAATATAGATATGATTAAAATCACTAATCTTGATTATGTGACCAAAAGACCGGTTTTTGTGGCAAGCGTGCGTTATGCCACACTCACTTCCAAATGAATTCAAAGAGACATGTGAGTATGATTATAACTAAAGTAGTCATTGATTGTCCAATTTTACACCACATAAAGTCATAAACACCCATCATTCATACCTTCTAATTCGTGATGTGATTAGATATTAGAATCATTATAATTAATTAAATAGCCATTTAGTTCAACATAAAATCAGAAGATATTATTTTGAAAATCTCTATATTGGGTGGACTAAATCTAGATATAAGTGTTAGTGTGTTTTGATGTTTGACTTAACTTTCACTTGGCTAGAGATGGAATAGGTCAAATCGTTTCGCTATCTCACATATACAGGCTTACCCTATAATTTGTGCAGCGGGCTCATATATTAAACTCATGATCACAAAGCGGTAACACATAACTCATAGATTAAGAGTATGCGTTGAGCGGTTTAGATCAGTTTTAAAACAAAACCGTGACCCGAAACACAACTAAAATTTTATTCATTTTTTAAAAGATCCTTAATATACAAACAAAATATTTTTTTTCCTTGAATTATGTGATAATAACTTAAATATTAAGAGTTAATAAAAGAAATTCGGATCCGTACACGTAGTCATTGTGTTAAAGTAATGCTCTTATATTTTTATGTTATTTTGCTTTTATGTTTCTATTTTAGGTAGTTTTAGTAATTTCGATTGAATCATATGACTATATCTTCTTCAATTCCAGTTTTTATATATTAGAGGTGTAAATGAGAAGGTTGTTTATGATCTATTGATCCACTCGAGAAGCAGTAGCAATTTAAGCTTGATTGAAGCCAATTAAACGTGCTCGAGCCGAGCTTAACAAGTTTAAGCCTATATTAGAGTTTTAATATATTTACCATTTTTATTTTATGTAAATAAATGAAATTTGTCATCGCAAAAAATTTATCAATACAATAACACTCAAGATCTCCTTTCTTTCTCTCAAAGGTTTGAACTACATGTACATGTGTGCTTTAAAAATATCGTGTATCCACTTTTATCTTTTGTTTCTAATCTCTATCTAATTTCTAATATTAGGTATGCATTATTTAGTTTTCACGGTTATTACGTAAAACTATACGCGTAAATGCATATACATACATCTATCATTTGTTAATTGTTACTGTTTTTTGTTTGTTGTAGAAGTTATCAACCTAATCAACACATACATCTTCAATTCTTTGGCAAAACAAAAGGCAAATTAAGAATACACCACAAGTCACAAACCACTAAAAAAACCTCCAAAATAACTCTTTCTTTTATAAATTTATAGTGTAATTATATGAAATCTATAAGTAAAACAGAAAACATGAAGAACCAAACGTTGATGATATATAATAAAGCCCAAGACTTACATCAACTGCAATTCAAACACTCAAATCTCAAACTCTAATAAGATAAATACTAAGTTCTGGTCCTCCATTGTTATCAGGATTCATCATGTAAAATGCTTCAGAGTCTTTTGAACCCACAATTCTCTCAAAACTTGCTCTCATATACATCAACTCTCCATCACCACCAACGCCACCGCCTCCGCCGCCCTCGGGCAACACTCCGGCGCCCATGGTAATCGGTCCGACCGAATTGAACACCTTCCATTCATCCGGCCCACAATCGCGCCTCATCGCATAACCACATTTCTTGCCATTGCAGTATGTCCTCCAAAGTGGCTCATCAAGCAGCTTAAAACCCTTCTTCCCAATCTTTTTATCGCATTCCAACGCGATCCGAACCAACCCCGACGCCATTTCCCTGACCAGGAAGCTGGTCGGGGTGGCCAGCTCGACCAGAAAAGCGGGACCCAGTTTGGGATCCTCTTGGAACGCGATGTGGACGTGTCCACTTCGGTGCCCAAAAAGGGTCCCTACTATTCTGGTCGTCTTACCCAGACCAGGTTTAGAATTGTATCGGCTCTTACTTTTACCAAAAGTAAGAGCCGACCGGAGCTTAGAAACAGACATGAGTGTCTGTTTCTTTCTCCTGGGTGCAGTCTGTTGCACCGGGAGGGTAAGATGGTCGTCAAGACTCGTATTGTCTTCTTCGGTCACAACGCATGCAAGCGATGATGACCGAATATGGAGGGTTTCTTCATCATCATCTTCATCTTCAACATTCTTTTTCCATTTGAAGTATCTTCTTGAGAATGAAAAGGAAGAATCTTGAGGGGTTTTGGCAGCCATGATTGACCTCATCTCAAGAAACAAAAGCTAATGATCAACAATGGTGTATCAAAGAAAGTGTTAAAGATTGAAAAGCTTGTGAAAAGATTGTGGTTTTTTGACTCTTTTTTAAGGAGTTTGTAACTATGAGAGACTCAAGGGTGAAAGTACTGACAAAAGATGGTGAGCAGTCCCCACCTAACTATAGGAAGACTTTGTACTATTTTGGGGTGTTAGATAATGGCTTAAACCTAAAAAATTATAATATAATTAGTTATAATAATAAGAAGATCTATAAGATGATGTTTGCATAAGATTTTGGTAATTAGATAATTTAATCTTTGTAAAAATATGCTTTTAAGGGTTATGTACTTACTAGCATATTCTTTAATCCAATTATTATTTTTATATATATATTTTTTATCATAAGATTTGAACTCTCAATCACTAAAGATGTATAATTTTCATACATACGTTGGTATTGACAGGTCACTGACGCTTTTTGGTTGTAAAATGATACTTAACATGATTAGCTAATCAAAGTTAGTTTGTTAGAGCCACATCCAAACTATTATTTGAATTCTAGATTATTTGTTAATCAATGTCAGAGTTCTTTTATCTAAACACTTAAACTAATTACTGATAACTAATTAAAATTTAAATTTTAAGCAAGTTACATTTTTCTAACTTGAACGACAACTCATTGGTCCATAGTAATATAAACTAACCGTAAGTTTGAACAATAATACTCCTAACTTTTACTTTAATCGCACGTATGGTCCTACTATGGCACAAAAGTATGTTTGCCCTCAACTTTCATATATGTCGTTTAAAATCAACTTGCAAGATTCTTATAAGATTTAACTTAGTCAATTGTTTAATAAAAGCAGATATAGTTACATCTTCATTTGAGTGAGATTACTCTTTCATTACATACATTATATTTATATGTATCATTAGTTAAATTATCAGTATTAATTATATTATATATAACAATTTAAATATTATATACATATATATGGTGTGTATGTATACAGACTCTAGACACTCTTAAGGAGACAGTTTTATGATACATCTTTTCTGTTGGGAATATAGAGAGAGAAAAAGAAAGACTTGCATAGGAAAAAGGTTTACAAGAGAAAGTAAAAGCCAACACCAAACAATACCAGCCAGACCAGTTTCTGTTTACTTTTTTTCTGAAATCATGTTATGCTAACAACCAAAGTATGTTGCTCCATTTGTGGTTCTTCCCTTAAAAGAATGTTCTGGTTTTGGATTTACATATATTTGTACCTTTAATTGCAAGAATTGATATTAAATATGTACATATATAAACACATTTTTTTTAAAATACTCATATTAACTACTAGGAAAAATTATTGTACAAAGTGGATTTTTCATGTAAAGTGTACAAAATTATTACGCAAAAAAAAATTAGGTACTATTAATCAACAAAGATGGATTTATCACGAAATGTGAAATTATCACGCAGTAAGTTTCTTGCATGATAATTCGATCCATCATTGCATGATAATTTCACGTAAGTGTAATTCTTATTGCGTAATAAATACACCCTCAATTTATGCACTTTATACATGTATCATTACAAGATTTGAACCATCAATTTTTTAGATAAATAAGAGATATCTTACCATCAGAATGTCTTTCAAATACTAGACACAATATTTAAAGAGGAAACTAGATGCAAACGATTTGAATAACTATTCTTAGACGTAAGTTATATGATGATCAGCTTTTTTATTATAACTTCTATCCCTTTTTAAAGATTTTTCAACTTCTTATGTTATACTTACGTGTTTAAGTTAGAACATCTCATCTTGCATGCATAATTTAACACCTAAAAAAAGGTACGACTTTGTGTCTGATGAGCAAAGTCATTTGAAGTTATAGTGAATAAACTCCTTTTGAATTTAAATATTCAAGTTTTATATGAAAAAAGTTAATATAAAATTCGAAATACGTTAGATGAGAGTATGTGTGAATTGTGCTTCGAATAGCACCTAATAACGAAAATGATAACAAGAATGTCAAGGTGGAGAAACCAAAATGTCAAAAAGTAGTGTTTAATCATGCCTATCATAGAGCCAACAAATTTTGGCCCCACAGGGTTCTCCCTCTCCTCCATAGTTGAATTTTACAAACCTAAAGCTAGTCACATGACACAGTTTGTTATAACCTTTCTATCATAAATTATTTATTTGGTTTTAATAAGCTAGTTGCATAATATTTATTTCATTACAATTTTTGCAAATTTCATTATTTTATACATGTATAAGTTTTTAATTAACTTCTTTCTAGGAACTTATAAAAACATATTAGTTAATGTATTTTTTTAGTGTTTCATAAGAAATTCCTTCACTTTCTCTCTTTTTGTGTTATTTTCTTATAAGGTTATTATTTTTCTTTAACTTATAAAGAATATTGTTTTTTTTTACTAAAAAAACTTAGGGTATTAGGGTCACAATCCAAACCACCCAAACAACCCAAGTTAAATCAATCAACAATTAAATGACACCTTATTTTTACCTAAATTTACCCAAAATACCCAAATCATTTTAAACAAATTAACAACAATCAAAAGTTTGAAAAAGCCTCGGGTTTGTAGAAGCCAATTTGGCAAACCAAGGGGGTCGTGTTGCCGAAGGAACCAACCTACCCGAAGGTGCCCCGAGCACCCATAAACATCTTTGATTTTGTTATAATAAGTCTTTAAATGATATGCATATAGAACATGTATTATTTCATGACATCAAGTGTCACTAAACTTATTTAAGGCCAATTCACTTGTGTGTGGTTGTGGGGGAACTATTACCAATATCACTAAGCTACAATATCACGACTCATATGTTTTTTATGGTGAGAAAAATAGTGATTTGTAACTTGAAAATGAAATAGAATTACTCATGTATGCAATAGATACTTAGATACTCTTTTAAATGTTAAAAGAAAAAAACTTATAAATTATGACGTTGGTTTTCGTGGTCTTCTCTGGTTTTCACTTAACTATTGGTTCCTTAAAAACCTTCTCCGAAACATATAAATGTACATGTAAAATAGGTACTAGACATTTAGTAACTGCTTCGTGATACGTATAATATATCCCTATCAATAAGCTCTCTCTATATAAAACGTACAACCGTTGATGCATAACAAACAAGGGTGAATGCATGAAGAGAAGATGCACACCCATCTTCTCAATAAGTCAAAGTCAAAGCATGAAATAAAAGCCACATGCAATTTAAATAAATTAATAAACCTAACACACTCAGACGTAGGGGTGGCATAATCATGTTTGTAGATCAACAAATCTATGAAATGTGACCAACAACTTGACTTAAGTGACACCAAATCCGGAATACTTAATGTCTAGTACAATGTACAACCATACAAGCGTGCTCATATCATTTGCTACAACACCAACGACACAAGTAGAAACTAAGGTAGGTTACACACAACCTAACTCATATTTAATATTAAGAAATATATAAAAGTTATACCGAGATTAAGTTCATATTATCACATCATCATATTTAATAATTCAAAAAAATATTTATAAAAGTGTTATAAATTCGACTCTTTTAGTTGTACAAGTATAAATTAACCTTTTTAATTATATGTACCAATTAACACTATGTCATAAAAGAAAATTTGGCTACATATTTTTAGGGTTACAAAACAATTTTTCACGTAAAAAATAATCTCTCCAAAATCCGTTTTTACACAAACAATTATCCAACTGTTTTCATTTTACATTCATAGTCAAAGATATTAAAATCGTAGAACGAAGTGTCAAAAAAACAAGAGAAATATGAGTAACAATCAATCACGAAAAATGTCATATAAATAAGGTTAAACTTTAACCCATTGCATAAATAATGTTCAGTTAGGTGTTGTTTGTTTTTCTGCAGGAAAATGACTGCAGTATGCGAACCGCATCTGCAGACATCTACGGCAGAAGAGGTGGACCAAACATCTGCAGTCTGCAAGAAATAAGACTGTTTGTTCTTTTAAAATTACAAACTGCTAAAATATTTTGTAATTAAAGTAAACCTATTATGTAAACTTTAAAAAGTACTTTAACATTAAAATATAAATAAAAGTCATACAAATACATTAAAATATAAATAAAAGTCATACAACACTGCAATAATATTCATAAAATCATACAAATACATTTTATTTAAATCGTTTATTCGACATTCTGCATTAACTGCTCAGCAATTTCATCTCATAACTAAGTCATATATTCCCGATCTGATGCGGTACCATGTTCTTCAACATCATTTTCATCAGCATCAATGTGCACATGACGATTTTCAAAGGACACATTGGGTTGATCGTATTGTGTAAAAAAGTTATCGTTGAAACCTTCTTTCCTTATAAAATTATATAGCGCGAAACATGCAATGGTAATGTTCCTTTGTGTAACCAATGGGAATGGTGTCATCATCTTTAATATAAGGAATCGTGCTTTCAAGACTCCAAACGAACGCTCAATAACGTTTCGTAGTTTTGCATGTGCATGGTTAAATTTTTCTTTATTGGCCAATGCACAACTTCTACGAAAATCTCCAAGCCAATACCTATCTTGTTAACCTCTTCAATGCAAGTCTCTATTAAACATTTTTGTTGCTCAATCGTCCATTGTTGTTTCTCTCCCATTTCTATTAATCAACAAACAACAAATCACAAATCATACTAAAATCACAAATCAAACAAACTAAAATCACAATTCAAACAAAATCTTAAACCACATCACTAACCATACAAACTAAAATCACAAATCAAACATAACCTTAAACTAAATCATAAATCATACTACAAAAACCACAAATCAAACCAAATCACTAACCATACAAACTAAAATCACTAACCATACTACTAATATAGCAAATCAAACAAAACCCTAACCTAAATCACAAATCATATCATCTAGTATCACAAATCAAACAAAATCCTAAACCAAATAACAAATCATACTAACCAAATCGCAAATCATCCTACATAAACAACAAATCAACTAAAAACTTAAACCAAATCACAAATACTTCATAAACCACAAATCAAACAAAACTTAAAACCTTGAAGAGGAAGTTAAAATGGCCGGTGGGGGGAGGTGGGGTGGCAGCTGTGGTGGTGCGAAGGAGAGCTGCAGCGGTGGGGAGGGTCGGCGGCACAGCAGGTTCGGTGGGGAGGTGGGGCGGCGGTGGTGAGAGGGAAGATGGGGAGAGCCGGTGGGGGGAGGTGGGGCGGCGGCTGCGGTGGTGCGAAGGAGGGCTGCAGCGGTGGGAGGGTCGGCGGCGGAGGCGGTCGCGGCGGCGCAGCAGGCCCGGTGGGGGAGGTGGGGCGGCGGTGGTGAGAGGGAAGATGGGAAGAGCTTCAAAGTTGAGAAGAGGTTATGGAGATGAGGTGCAGTGAAAAAGGGGAAAAGGGAAAAAGGGAGTCTAATAATATTGAGAAGAGGTTAGAAGTGATAGTTCCATGTCTTCTACACGCAGACGTCATGAAGATATTTTTTAATAAAAGGTCTTCCGAAGAACAAACAATCTGCAGAGCCCAACGTCTGCGCGTGGTCTGCGCGGCGCAGACAAAAGAGGTCAGGAAGTACTTTTGAGGAAAAAACAAACACCCCTTTAGTTATTATCCCGAGCATTCATACTCTATCTATGTCCCCTTTTACTAACTGATGATTGACATTGATTAAAACCTTGAGATGCTAGGTTCTTTGCATGTTCTTTCATGGTGTACCTACTCATAAAAACACGAGCATCTATGTCAGGGCCAGTTCCGAGAATTCTCAAGAGACCTTGGGCACGAAGTGAAAACAAAAAATAAGCCCCTGTAATATGACGTATAAAAAAAGTCAAAACCAAATAGCTTGTATATAAAAAAATTATAACACGACGGTAATTGTTATAACAACTAACAAAACGAAGTATTGTATCAAAATAATCTATTTTATTTACTTAAACGAATCGGGGAGTTTTATTATCATTTTTGAAAACAAAGCTCTTGATCAAATTTTCATATTAAAATAAGTTTAGATTGGGTAAATGGTATTGAGTTAACCTATTTAAAATGTTAATGAGCTTTTAGGTAAGCTTAGACTAAGTGTAGTGGTTGATATTAATTTTTAAGTTAAAAGTGTCACGTATATGTCATGTCATCATAATTAATACCGCTAAAGCCTCTTTTAATATGTCTGTAGTGGTTTTGGCGTCATAAATAGTCTAAAATACATGTATATAGAGAATGTAGGAGAGTGACGCCGGTTAACACCTTGGCGTGAATGCCATTGGCGCCCACTTTTAATATGTTTGTAGTGGCTTTTGGCGCCACCTTGCTTGTCACATCCCTTAATGGCGCCTCCCCACCAACCCACTACGTGAAGTCTTATATACGTAAAAATTATAAAAATGTTGTTGGGTCTTTTTAACGAGTTTACTAATAGTCTATAGTTTTTTTTAAAAAACACACATATATATAACATATTTTTTTAAACTTTTCGGGTCCTTGAGGAGATGGGGCCCTGGGCGGTCGCCCACCCGGCCCACCCTCAGGGCCGACCCTGATCTATGTCTTCTTTAATTTCATCATGTGGTATAATTCTATTATTTCTTGGTCTTTCAGGTGGACATTTAATAGTTGGCGGGTATATCTTATCCTTTGTGTATACGTGCGCCTATTGATCCTTTGCAAGCAACTGTGCATAAGTTGCTTTAAGTTTCTCAATATTAAAATACAAATTAACATACTTGTCCCAGTTTATATATTTTGTGAACACAGTAGAGATCATTGTATGCACACATGAAAAACCTTTAACTTGCCAAACTTGAAAAGTGCATGTTTGCTCATCAAGCATGACCTCCCATTTTTCCCAAGCATTTCACATCAGCTTGGTTTTCATCAATTCTACAAACTTCATATTCACCAAAATTTATTAAAGTTCACATTGATATATCTTCCTACTCTAATAAAACAATATCTTAGGATGACACATGTCAAGACCATAATCATTTTCACTAAAATTTTCCCGCATCTCTCTCCTATTAAATAATTATCTTAACTACTAATAATATTATTTAAGACTTTTTTAGATTTAATAAATTAAAAAAGAGATCTATTTATTAATGTTATTTCTAAATAAATAATTTTTTTATAAAATAATAAATTTTTCTAAAGCATAATTTTTTAAAAAATATGAAATATTTTAAAATTGGTTTTCTAAAAAGTCAATTTTTAAACCAAAAACAATTAAATTTGGGAGTTATAATAATAAAATTTTAAAAAATGACATTTTCATACGGTTTGTTTTAGAACAAAATGCTTACTTTTTGGAAAAAAATTAAAAACAAACTTTTAAAAAATTAATATCACTGTTTTATTACTTATAGTCATTTTCATACATAATTTCAGTCATATCATATATTAGAATAGCATTTTATAATTAATAAATTTTATTATATTAATATTTTATTTATTCTTCCCGTGTAACACACGGGTTTACTAAAGCTAGTTTTAATATATACCAAGAAATGACAACTACACACTTGCATTGAAGATTTTGTGAAGATATCTAATAATAACAGGTATTAATATGCCATTCCATTTATTTATAATTCTTTTTTAATCAGATTGTACCATGATTTTTTCCTTGTGGAAGCAAGGAGAGTAACTACCGGTTGATTATACATTTCACCTAACCAAAAAACAAATTTTTACTGAAAATCTCACCATGAAAATATTTCTTGAAATTGTTATACAAGTGTCTCATGCATTCTTTATTTTTAGAGACATGATAAATTTGTATTGTAATTTTCAAACCTTTTTGCATGTCCGATAATATTACTAGATCATTAGATGTACGGATTCCCTTTTTGAGTAACTCAAGGAATCATATTCATTAATTTTTATTCTTTGATTCAAGTGTATCATAGGCTACTGGAATAATAGTATTGTTACCATCAACATTTTTTAGCAATTAGTACTACGTTAGACTTTTACTTCAGATGATAAACATCAAGAGCAATGTAAGGACGACAACCATCAACAAACCGCTTAGAGCAAGTTATTAGTGTAATTAAAAAAACCATAAAAAATCATTGTGAGCTTGATCTTTTCTTTTATAGACTTTAAGACATGATAAGTCGACGTTGTACTTTTTCATACTCCATTTCTTTAGATCTATAACTGAATACCCCTTTTAAATTTTAGCATGTCAGTAACTACACTAGCAATCCACTCTTGAGCTGCACACTTATTACCACCCTTGTTGTTTCGAGTTCAAGAATGTGATTCTACAAATGTCTTAACTTACACAGACGTTATTAAATATATAGTTTTTTAACAACATAATAGTGTCAAAAAGACAATTCTTATTAAATTATATGGTTATTTTGAATATAACTCTATCTTGTGTGATAGAAGTATGAATTCTTCACTTGCACCGTAAGTGTACGCATCGTAAGTGTGAATCATACTAAATCATTTTTCTCGAAAAAAATACCCAAGCTCTTATCTCTGTTCAAAGCATTTTTTTCTAAACTTGGTCACATCTTGATATTACTCCATGGCGTACTTATCAACAAAACAAATTGAGAATGTTGCTTCAACTAGATTCTTAACATCATCATTGAATCTATCAAGTTATATATGGACCTGTCAACACAAATAGATTTTTGAAAGCGAAAAAATTTTGTTTTCAGATGAATTACTAACATCATCATTTAAATCCATCAGATTATATGATTTGACTAAGAACTAGCCATGACGTTGTTTTTTTATGAACAACCAAATTTATAATATGAAGGTAACATAGGCAGGTAATCTCAAGACACCTTAGATCACGAAGAGTGATGATGATACACTCGCCAAGATAGACGAAAATATTCATAATGGTAGCTCAAGTAGCAGCGGTTCAAGTTCCTTGCAAGTCAAAAGAATCAAGTAGCTTATGAAGCAAATGGTTCAAGTTCAAGTAACAATAGCAACAATCCACTTAAAACACGTTCCTTAGCGGATATTTATGCATCATATTAACTAGATTTGTTTATGGTAGAGGCGGCAATGTTTGTAAAATCATACAGACAACAAGAATGGGTGTATAAAATAGATTTATCAAAACTTGATAAAGACCACGTATCAACTCTAGTCGACTTGCCACAAGAAAAGAAACTCAGTGATCTCAAACGAGTCTTGAAAACCAAGCTTGAAGCCAACGGAAAAATTCTCCAACACAAAGCGAGACTAGTGTCCAAATGATACGTTCTAGAATACGAAATTAATTTTGAGGACACATTCTTCCCAGTTGCCAAATGGTAGGTACACTAGTTTGACGTGATGTCGACTTTTCCCAGGACCTTTCAGGAAGAGATATAAGTTCAAAGTCTCGGGTTTGAAGTGAAAGGAAACAAAGAACATGTTTACAAGTTGTTTTACCGGTTTGAGATCCCGAAGGTTCAGTTCACTGTTGGCTTTTGATTGTTTGACGGTTAATAGTTAGGTGACGGTCTAATAGCTAGGTGCGATTGGAGCTTGGAACTGGATGTGAACTTTGATTATTTGTATATACTTTTCATTTTGAAAAATACGATTATGTATATCTATACTAATCATAAATCATAAACCGAACTAGTAAAACCGTCGGTTCAACCGGTTCATTGATCCAATCTAACCAGTTTGATTAATCATTCTTCGAAACTAAACCGAACCGGACCTTATATCTTGCTTGGTCTTGGACAAGGATTGCCCTTGTAATTATGCCCAGTCACGATGGCAGTTTGAAATAGGGTTTCGAAATCATCACCAGATCCCCAAATTGAGTTCGTTACCAAATAGTCGATATCTTATACAAACCCTAATCATCATACCTCACACATACCGTATACCTGCAAGATTTCACGATCTCCTTCTTAACTTCGCTACGTAGTGGAGTATCAAAGGACTATGGCGACTGAAGGTTCAAGATCTTCGAGTTCATCGGTCGATTCGTACATTGGAAGCCTAATTAGCTTGACTTCCAAGAGTGAAATCAGATATGAGGGCATTTTGTATAACATCAACACCGAGGAATCCTCCATAGGATTGACTAACGGTAATCAATTCTCTTCAGTCTTGTTTTCTGAAAGGTTGTGGTGGCTTTGATTCGTAATGTTCTGGTTTCTGTTTGCGTAGGGTTCATAACGCTAAGTTTAACGATTTAACTCTAGAAGTGAAATTATTCTTAGATGTGAACGTAGTTGTTCGAATAACAAGCATATGTTGACGCAAGTTGCTACACTAGAATTGGATTGGTGTATATTCAAGCACTAAATAGTTTTATATATACTGTAAAAAGTAGATAAAGTAATTGAATTCCAGTTAGATTTGTAGTTTCTGTCTTCTGAATGATGTTACAATTAGTAAGCTGCTAGTAAATGTTAGACAAAGGTATTCTTATCATGTTTGGATAAGTACCTGGATGGTGTCACAGCTGAGGAAATTTTGTAAGATGTCAGTTAGCTTGTTGTCTATGTCTATTCAATTTTATCCACTTCAAGTAATCAACTTCACTTCTAACCATTGAGATGTGTTTTCTGTAACAATTTTTAATAGAATTTCTGTTCATATGATAGTTGTAGGTTTTTTCTCTGTCCATCTATAAGGAAAATATATGTGTGCTTATAAAAACATGTAATGTCATGACAATCTGTTTTCTTCATTACAAAGGATATCATAAATCTTTTCTTGAAATATCTTTTTTTTTTGAAAGACGTACATAAAATAATTCAAATGTACCATGGTCCATGGAGTGTGTTTTCCACCATGGATGTAGTGGTAGATAGCTAGATACGCGGCAATCTGTTCATGTGAAGCTGTATGTTGAGATTTATAGGTAGTTTATTAGATCAAGCCCCAATAAAACAGAGCATATCAAATGTAGCTGTAATGATTTGAAAAGTGGAATATAATCATTGTATATATGGACAAGTAGTTAAGAATATGGCCTCTTTTTGTTTAAACCAACTTCACTACAGTTTGGGTGATTGATGTGGATTTATAGGCTTAGCATGATTATCAGGTGTGTGATTGAAGTGTTTTAAAAAAACCCTGCATAGGACTGCATTAGCAGCTGTTTAGGATATTGAAATTCCTTTACCAATTTCATTACATATGGCTCCTTAGTTAGCACCTAGAAGTTAAGCATCCTCAACCACTGCTTATCTACTAATCTTGAATTAACCATTTTAAATAATGAAGTGTACTTCAATTATCAACAAACCTTTCTAAACTTGTGTTACACCAATTAACTGATCTGAACTTGAACAGAATTCCAATCTTCTGACAAGGATTAAGAATAATAGTTATGTAATATTGATGTCATGATCATAATCATCATATCAACATTCAACATTTTGAAGCATTGTATGTCTACATGATCGAATAAATATTTTTAAAATGAAATAAACCACTTATGCTTCCGCTTGTGGACAGAATGTTTGGCCACAATTCACAAAAAGACAAGATAACACGTTGCGAGACAACTAAGCAACCAAGATCAACAGTAATATATATAAGTAGTGAAGCCAAACTTACTTTAGTGACCTTATACTTGTCTGCATTATGTGCTTGGTTAGTTATGCTACTCTCAGACAGGACCTCTTTCTTTCCAAACTTGCTAGTTGCTAATTATAGAATTGTTAACTTATTGCTGAAACTCTGCAGTAAGATCGTTTGGAACTGAAGGGCGAAAAAAAGATGGCCCACAAGTCATGCCTAGTGACAAGGTTTATGAGTACATATTATTTCGTGGAAGTGATATCAAGGTACCTAATGTGGAAGATGTCTGACTTTCTTCTCTTTACTTGCTTGTTTGTGATTACCAGGCATGTATCATGATTATCGCATGAGATTGTTTTTGTAGTAGCTTTCTGTTTTCTAAAAGAAATATTTTTAGATGCTCATTGAACCGTGGTCGTATCTTTTGGCATCCCCTATTTTGTGGAATGCTACCTACACCTTTGTGTGGTGAAAGTAAGCCAAAAAGGTGTATTATTCTGAAATCTGAACAATGCTAGATGGAGCTAGGCAATTGATCAACCTATATTGAGGCCAAAAGTTACCGTCGTAATTGTAAATAGTGATAAGTTGATTAATTTTTTAATAACTTCTTAAAAATGATGTACACTTACCACTAAATAAACTAACAAATAATAAAGTAACAAGTCGATTTTGCATTTCTTAAAGAACCGAGTAGTAAGAAATAAGTAATTAAGCAATAAAAATAATTTTAAAATAATAAATTACCATCAATATGTGGCAAGTATTTACTTTAATGATATTCACTTTCATTTTTAAAATCAACTCTGAAATTCTTCTCAAGCCCTCCTAAATGGTCACTGTTCCCATTGAAACAAATGTCAAAAAAGTGATATTCACTTCCATTTTGTAATATCAACTCTGAAATTCTTCTCAAGCCCTCTTTAATGTTCACTGTTCCCATCGAAACAAAAGTAAAAAAAAGTGAAACAGCTTATGGATGATCAAACAGAAAGTGAGGACCTTGGTCTAGGTAGAATTGTAGAAAGTAACACCCTCTGTAGTCAAAAGCACACAAGGTGCAAACGAGGCGATGCGACTGTGCCTATGGTAGACGCAAGGTGAGGACCTTGGTCTAGGCGCAACAAAAGTGCGCGCCTCAGCCCAGGTGCAGGTGATTCCAAAGTTGTTTTTAAATTTGTTACTTTTTAGGGTTATGGTTCTGAATTGTTATTAATCTTTTGTGAGCAAAACATGTTAAAGTGACCACTGCTTATATTTATGTTACAGGCTTGCAGCTATGTAGCATTATATGCATAGTGTTAAGTTCTATGTATATGTATATAATCAAAGGGTAGTCATATGCAAACAAGATTACCTTTGCTAATTTTTTGATTTTCTGTGTCTTGTATTATATTCAATTCTTCATATTATTGCTTTTCTTTTTTGTCTTGAGTGTGCGCCTTGTGCCTAGGCGCCATACGAACCTTTTGCTTCTGGACTGCGCTTTTGACTACTATGGTAATACCAGAGGTTGAAATTTAAGTGATGTCAATGTGTGCTTAAGTTTGATGAGTTTAGATGGCTTATTTATAGAAACGTCTACTTAAATGTTACTGTTGCTTATATAGACCAAATACTGCCCTCACCCACCCCACAAGACCCTACCCATAGATTTGATATTTAGTGAGATTTATTGGGTATGTTTGTTTGTTTGTAGTTAATTTTAGTATATTTATAAACTACAAGGAAAATAAACACTTTTTTGGAAGACATGGAATCATGGATCTAGAAATAAACATTTTGTAAAGTGGAGACTTATTTATGAACTTTGTCCCTCTTCTTTTCATCTTATTTAAAGGGTGGTGTTGCATGTCTCTATGAGTGTTGACATTTACTTTAGTTGTCAATTCATAACTCAAAGTGAGAATGACTATGCTAAATTATTGAACCATGAATTGAGTTATCAAATCCAATCATACCATACCTCAGCCTTTTTGAAACAATGTATATAATAATTAATATATCTTGCTGTATAATTGGACTTCTGGACAACAAGGTGTTAAAACAATATTCCTACTTTTCAGGATCTTCAGGTGAAATCATCTCAGCCTGTTCAACCCACACAACCCATAAACAGTGATCCTGCCATAATTCAGGTAATTTTGGAATCATTAATATATTTGGCTATTTTCAACAAGTTTAATTGTAATAGCACGCTTGATCTCATTGCAGTCTCATTATCCCCGGCCACCTGCACCATCTTCGACACTGCCTGCTGTTAGTGACTCTTCATCTAATCCTAGTATCTATAACCCACATCTGGGTCAACCTGGGCCAACTTTTCAAGGCGGTCCACCTTTATATCAGCCTGGTGGGAATGTTGGTTCGTGGGGTCCGTCACCTCTTCCTCAAAATACAAACAGTAGCGGGCTTGCAATGCCCATGTATTGGCCAGGATACTATGCCCCACCAAACGCGCTTCAACAATCATTGCCTCCACCACCGCAAGGGTTAGGAATGCCACCTTCATTACAGCAACCTATGCAGCAATACCCTAGTTTCAATGCTTCCTTGTCAACCGGACCACCAAATACGTCCGCCAGCTCAGCTACGTTGGCATCTAACTCTTTACTGGGATCCACACTATCTTCTTTACCAACTATACCACCAAGTAGTAGCTTGCAACCACAGTCTACTGCTGTTACTAATACTGATGTAAATGTAACCATACCTCCGATTAAGCCTAATGCGCTTTCTGGTGCAAGATTTCCTTACACATCCCAGCCAATATCATCTATCGGCAGTGCACCGCTGGCCACCACTGTATCATCCACACCATCACTTCTAACTCCAGGCCAGCTGCTGCAGTCTGTGTCGGGTGCTGTGGTTTCAGGCCAATCTTCACCAGCTGTCCAGAATGAAGCGGAAGTGGTTCAAGTGTCACGATCGTCATCAGCTCCAACAGAAACGCCCATTCCCGTGCCAACTGAAGCGCCCATTTCGCCAACAGAAGCTCAGCCTCCGATATTGCCACTACCACCTCAAACACAAATTGCTCAAAAGAAGGTACGTATGCCTCTTATAATTTGCTCTCTTCCTCTGATAAAAACTTCGAAGTTATTTTTTATTTTTATTTGTTTAATTTTTGATTTGCATAGAGAGACAACAGAAGGATTGGCTTACTTGCTTAAAAATTTTGTATTTTCTTTAATGTGTTTTTTTGTTATATTTCTTCAGCCCAATGGAGCCACTTACCAGAATCGCCCAAATTACAATTACAGGGGGCGTGAAAGAGGCAGAGGAGCTGGGGTAACTTCTTATTCCCCTTTGCATGTGTTTGTATGCTTATTTCAGTTTGGTTTTACAAGCTGCGTGATATTTATGCACTAAATTTATTTGATCTGCTTGTATTCCAATTAAACATAAAGTAAATACCTGTTTTTTCTGTATAATCTAACCATGTGTGTCAAATTTGTATTTAATTTAAATTATTCAGGGATCACGACCAGTAATGAAATTTACTGAGGAGTTTGATTTTAATGCAATGAATGAGAAATTCAACAAGGATGAAGTCTGGGGCACTTTGGGAAAAAGCAACAGGTCCGGTTCAAAGGAAAAAGATGAAAATGCTACTGATGAGGATGAATCAGAAGAGGAATATGATCCCAACTTACCCAAAATTGATGTTAAGGTGACCTGTTGACCATTATCATTGTTGTAAATAAATTCATTTTATCAAATGTCTGTACTTAATAATCTACCTTGCAATGATTGACAGCCTGTTTACAGTAAAGACGACTTTTTTGATACTTTATCTAGCAACACTTCTGATCGTCAATCAAATTATGGACGGACTAGATACTCAGAACAGATGAAACTAGATACAGAGGTAACATATTCTCAAGATTATGAATATTCTTTGGCAGTAGGGTTTTTAGGGGTGCCTCAAAACACGACATGAAAGATCATTATTTTTGGGTTAGGCTTGACGTCTTGACACGGAAATTATAAGGGGCATGTTTGGGTTCAATGATTCAACCTACCAACACGACACACAATTGCCACTAGTAGTTTCTTTTTCCTTTTATGTACTTATGTGTTATGTTGGTCTGCTGCAGACGTTTGGAGAATTTTCTAGGTACAGAGGGGGTGGTAGGGGTGGTCGTGGCTCCTACCGTGGAGGGCGGTCTCGAGGTGGCGGTTATCATGGAAGAGGAGGATACGGGTATGGCGGGAGGGGCCGAGGTGCGAGAAATGCAAATCCAAATGCAGCCAATGATTATTAAAGCTTTGTTGGTGTTTTAACATGTGTTTAGGTACATACTGAATGGTAAGGCTATGTTTGGTGTTTTCTGTTCCAATTTTATTTCTTTTAAATAGAAATAAAATTAGATAGTGTGTTTGTTCCCAGCTTCCTCATGGTATGGTTTTACTACTACTGAATATTTGTAGACTTGAGGCCTAAAAAAGTTTATGACTATGATTTCAAGACCTTTAATGTGTTAAATTAGTTGGGCATCATTATATTTTACCCTTTTTTTTTATAAAATATTATTTGAAATTTCGTTTTACTGAACAAATGTGCAAAATATAGTGAGGCTGGTGTTGTGGTGGCATTGTGACCACCAGGAAATGAATGCCCCTGATGGGTGTCCTTTGTAATTGTCATACACACTCACTTTCAGACATCTTGGTATCCGGCATGAGATGTATCTACGTGTGATACACCCTCAATTGTTGGGTCGCAAACTTGCACGTTCGCAACCTCAAGTCCTAGTCCTGTTTTGTTGTGGAATGATAACTACATTTGGTTTTTAATTTTACGACAAATTGAGTCACTGACGGGTCACTGGCGCGCCTGTTCATTTCTATTACTCGAGTAGGAACCTTGGGGTGCTAGTCTGGCACATCCTCGAAGGGAAGTTTGTACATCAGTTCCCGTTAGTCTCGAATCTGAGGCCATATTAAAAAGGTAACACATCTTAGGTGAGAAAATCTTTTGACTCAACCTGGAATTTTTATTTTTATTTTGTCTCATGGGACTTAAATCAAAAACCTTACTTTATTTTAATAAAATCTTTGAGTATCTTATTTAAATCATTTAGGTTAAAGATGGTGATAACTACATTTGTACTACCTAGATTCTCTTGTGAACGTTAGGAAAAATTCTGTTATATAGAAACCGGAGTAATCTCCGAGGTGTGAAACAGGAACCATGATTTCTCTTGAACGCCATCATACGGTGGTTGTATAATAAAAGTTGTAGTATGTAGAGAGTAATAAAATTGAATAAATAGTTGTAGTCTTTATAGAAGTAAATTTATGAAGATATTTGACAAAAAAAAATTGCTTCCACTACTAAAACAATTTACGATCCTTAGTTCTCTATGGTGTATAACCAGGTTTAGTTTATAAATTTCTGTGAACGTTACAAGACAAGGAATTACAAGATTATTATTATCAAAGTAATAACCAAGTTTTTTCAATGTAGGCCAGGTAAATAAAAATCTTTCCGCACAAGTGGAATATTTTTTATTTATTTTCTCTAAGATAAATATAACATTCTGCATCTTTTATGACTAGAACCCTGAATCTTTTTATTGGAAAGTACCATGGGTGCCCCTTGAGGGTGGGCGAGGTGGGCGACCGCCCAGGGCCCAATCTTCTCAGGGGTCCAAAATTTTAAAAAAATTATATTATGAATGTATATATAATTTTTAAAAACAATTATAGGCTATTAACAAACTAATTAACAAACTCAGTAGCAATTTAATTATCTTGACATATTAAAACTTAGGGCATGTTAACATTTTAATTAGTTTAGTCGATCATTTACCATTTATCCAATCTAAACTCAATTAAAAAACGCTAGGAGAGTCTTACGATTCGCTTAAGTAAGTAATTAGATTATTTTGCTACAATACTTTTGTTTATCGGTAAAACAATTGTCGTATTATAGATTTTTTTACGTACGGGTTATTGACATTATATTATAAAGGCCCATTTTTCTACCCGTCCAGGGCCCAAAATTATTCAAAGGCTCTCAGGACCGGCCTTGGAAAGTACACTAATTACCATCAAAATATTCACTTGAGACTATAATTGAAGTATTTGAACCCAAGATTTATAATTTTATAAAACTATAGAAGGTATTTGTGTTTTGGACATTGTATCTCAATCTTTTGTCTTTAGTTGCCTCTAAAAATGCTATGCTTTATGGTATATTACATTTGGTAAAATACTTCGCTATGTATTCAATGGTGCGAGACAAAAATATTGTATGTATCTATCTGTGTAAGTCATTGTTTGAGAGCACAATGATGTAAATATACCATTATTCGAATTTTTACTCTTGGTCTTCTCTTGTTTGACATCATCAAAGCATTACACAAATCATGTCATTGTTTGTGCTATTAAAATACCATTTTGAACATACGGATATCTTAAGAGTTTGAATTTGTAATACATGATACCAGCTACAATTTCATCAATTTTTCCCATAAATTTACATAATAGCACCAACACATCAACCATTTGTTTTATAAACTTACCCTTTATTATCTACATAACTTTAAGAGGTTAATAGTTAGTTTACACTCAGTTATATGTATGGATAACATATATACGTCTGTCAAAGTATTCAAAAGTGACTACCGAAGCGATTACAATACTAAAATATTTTTTAGGTCGTCAAGTAGGGATGACAAACGAACCCAAAATTGATATGCAAACCCGAAAACCAAACTATCCGGGATAAGTATTCAGTATTCGGGTATGGAACATGCATAGGACTAGTTTTAATAAACTTTACAGGTATAAGACAAGTATGATATTAGGTGATACCCGGTTTGATTACCCGAAACATAAATGCTCGTTTACCCGAACCATATGCGTAAAACATTTTATTTTATTTTCATCTATCATTGAGTAACCAAGTAATAAACTAATCTGTTATTCCACTATTTTTTTTGTTTTTATTTTTCTAATTTCCTTAGGTTAAAATTATTTAAGTTAAAAAGGAGGAAATATATTTAGAAATTCCAACTTATAACTATTAACCAACTAGCAGATATACTTAATGCGCGATAGTAATCACACGATATGTACCCGATAGGTATAAAACCGGGTGTAAGACATAATTTTACAATCAGGCATAGGACTAAGATTACCAATACCCATGCTAAACCCATCCCTCGTCTTTCCTGCGTTCAAAGATCTCTTTTGTTTTGTTATACAGATATATTAAAAAAAACTAGTCGAATATTACAAAATGACAACATTTTTGTAACTTTAAAGTCCTTGTTATTTTCAGACTTATAAAATGACAAGAATATCCATTAATCTAATCGAATATGTTTCGAGCAATTGATGTGGAGTTGAATTAAAGGTATCTTTTGTCATTTTTATAATCTAGATGGTATAGAATCTTTAAATATAAATTATTTCATCACTTGCAAATTTCAGACAAATCATTTGTTAGAATAAACTTAAATAAAACCAAATTAATATTTGAATTAACTATAAGCCATTTTATATTGCTTTAATGAACTTAAATTTTTTTTAATAACAATTCTTATTATGAAGAAAATAATGATCAAATCTGTAGACCACAAAATTTGAATCTATAACCATTTAACAAGTACAAAACTAACCATCAAACTATCCTCTTAAGGACACTTAAACGACCTTAATGACACTCATTCCTTTGCTACTTTAGTGTTTTTATTTTGTAAAAAAGATTAGAAATATATGAAGGC
Source organism: Flaveria ramosissima (assembly GCA_025215565.1). Lineage (NCBI taxonomy): Eukaryota > Viridiplantae > Streptophyta > Magnoliopsida > Asterales > Asteraceae > Flaveria > Flaveria ramosissima. Next base: position 75,273,237 of record CM046035.1, read on the forward strand.
TTTATTACTTGATGGTATTAATGATCGGATCATTCAAATTTTTGTAATCACAAGCTTGAATCACACTGTAAACATCAAAGACCGCTCGTTGAAAGTTAGTCTCGTAATATCATTTCCGTATTATAAAAAAATATGACATGATAGATTATTATAAACCGTCACTCGGCTAACAAAGCGAACGATTCATTTTTGTTATAATGATGTCTTTAACGAGTCTAACTTGTACCAAAAGACTATATCATATCTCTAGCCCATTTGATTTGTTTATTACGCGATGTCAACTAAGTTTGACGTTTGTTCATTTGAAATTATAATTTGTTGGTCAATATTTAAATCCAATCTTTATGTTTAAACATTGCCAAAATAAATATAGGCTGATCATTTTGGCCGGCCCACACGAAAAGTGAAAATGATAGCTAAATAATATCGTAATCGCCATTTTACGTGTACGTTTGGTAAGAAACAAGCAAGAGATTTTATATTAATATATATCTTATAATTTGTAACAATCGGCTGCATAAGATATCCACTCAGTTTTTTAAAACATATATTTATTTTTAATATTATATCATTTAAAACATCCTTACATTTTCACATGATTACCTTTGTTTACATTTATTCTTTAACTAACTATTTTTATAATAAAACATTTTTTTTAATTTTGTATTACTAAAAGTAATAAAATATATTTACAAAAGCATTTATTGTAACTAAAAGAAAATAATTTGCAAGGATGGATTCTCATAGATCATTTTTTCAATCTTAAATTAGTTTAAGACACCTTAAACGTCCACCGGGGGCGGAGACCACCCCACACTTATCTTTCTTTGTTGTAAACGAGATGATAAGTAAACTACTTGAGATTTTCTCACAGGAAGTTTCACTTGGTACGACCTTAAATGAGCTCAAGGTCCTAAGAACAAGACCATTTAATAAACGAGTTCAAATTTGAGCTTCATAAATTGACAACCGGGCAAAAATATCCATATCCAAAATAACTATATCTAGATTTTTTATTTCGGATTCTTTAAAAATTTTGATATTGGATTCAGATGGTAATTTTAGGAAGCGTAGATAGTTCAGATATCCAAAATCCAAAATTTTACATATGTATATATTTTGTATTTGTTTTTATTATTTAAGTATATACTAATTATATATATATATGTGTGTATGTATATATTAGTTTTAGTATCTCTAAACATTTTTATAATTTAAAAGCATTATATCTATATATATTTTTTGATTTTTTTAATTGGTTTCAGGTATCCTTTTCACTATTCGAATCCATATCCACAATTTTAAATGTCGAAATTCGGCTATCCGAAATTTTGGATACAAATTCAGATAGTGAAATCCATTATCAATATGAAATTCGGATATCTGGATTTTTGGTTATATGAATTTGAACACTCATAATAACAAAAGTAATTAAATAATATATATCATATTTTATAAAATGTTATAGTCATCAATATATATAGAAATAATTGTATAAGTATATAAAATAAAAATTATTAAATAAATATTAAACAAAAAACTAGTCGATCTTGAATATCTCACACCAGCTAAGCTCGAGATTTTAATATACAACTCAAAACGATCCTAACTCGAACTTAGACAAGCTGATGTAGGGTTCATCTCATTTAGATCTCTACTTCTCCATTTGAAATCTCAAAAAAATTCACAAATCTCTCCTAAGGTAGGGGTATTCACGGTATGATTTTAATTCTTTTTTAACTCACTATGAGCCAAAGCGTTAGTCACAATTTTTTATTACCAAACCAAGCCAAACCATTACTTATGATTTGGTTTCATAGATTGAAACAATAATATAATAAAGACACAAATATCGCTCTTACCCTAAGGAATGCCATAAATTTAAAATAGTAATATTAAATACTATTACCCTGTGCTCCGAGATAGGACAACAATTTTAACATAAATACAACGGGTTGTTAAAAGTTGTATCGTTAAAATAAGAGGACAAAAATGTCATTCAACAATAGAAAAACAAAATGAAATTACAAAAAGAAAACCATAATCAAACCAGGAAAGAGTCAATTCATTCAACAATAGAAAAACAAAAGGAAATTACAAAAAGAAAACCATAATCAAACCAGGAATGAGTAAACAAAATATTAGATCAATAACACACTAAGGTGTTGTTTATTTTTTCTGCTGGAAAACGCCTGCAGTCCGCGGATCATATCTGCAGACATCTGCAGCAGAAGAGTTGGACCAAACGTCTGCAGTCTGCAAAAAAAAGACTTTTTGTTTTTTTAGCATCTGTAGAATGCTGAAATATTCTGTAATTAAACTAAACCTATTTTTTAAAGTTTAAAAAGAACTTTAACATTAATATATAAATAAATGTCATACAAATACATTAAAATATAAATAAAAATCATACAACACTGCAATGATATTCATAAAACCATACAAATACATTTTTAAATCGTTTATTCGACATTCTGCATTAACTGCTCAACAATTTCATCTCGTAACTTTGTCATATATTCCCGATCTGATGCGGTATCATGTTCTTCAACATCATTTTCATCAGCATAATCGTGCATATGACAATTTTCAAAGGATATATTGAGTTGATCGTATTGTGTAAAAAAGTTATCGCTGAGACCCTCTTTCCTTATAAAATTATGTAGCGTGAAACATGCAATGGTAATGTTCCTTGGTGTAACCAACGGAAATAGTGTCATCCTCTTCAATATAGGGAACCGTGCTTTCAAGACAACAAACAAACGCTCAATAACGTTTCGTAGTTTGCATGTGCATGGCGCGGCGGAGGGGGAGTCACGGCGGCGGAGGGGGAGACGGCGTGCAGGGACGGGCAGGGGGAGGGTGCGGCGGAGGGGGAGGCGGCGCGACGGAAAGGGAGGCGGCACGACGAAAGGGGAGGCTACGCGGTGGAAGGGGAGGCGGCGCGACGGAGGGGTTGCTGGAGGAGGAGGGGCTGCCGGATGAGAGGGTGGCCGGTGGTTTGTGCCTGCTGTTTGAGTTGAAGGAGAATTGTGTTTCAAGGTTGAGGATTAAAGGAGAAGTGAGTGAGAAGGGGTTGAGAAGTGGTAAGTCCACATCTTCTCCACGCAGACCTCAGGAAGACGTTTTTTTAATGAAACGTTTTCTAAAAATCAAACAGTCTGCGCACTCAAAAGCTCTTCCCGCGTCTACGTGTACGCAAATGAAGAGGTGAAGAAGAGCTTTTGGAAAAAAACAAACAGCACCTAAAAGACTAAGAAAACCTGAAAAAAAAATAACAATTTTTTAATTAAAAATAAAAATAAAATTAAATTAAAAAAAACAAAACAAAATAGCAAGTTGGGAAAGGACTTTGCAAGGTTAAAACCTGGTTTGATTGGAGATTGTAGTGTGTGACTTACCATTAGCCTAGACAATCTTTTTGATGCTTAATTTTCCCAACATTCTTAGAAGCACAAAAAAAGCACTAGAATTTGAAAAAATATATATTAAAAGTTAAAATGGCCCAATATTCTTAAAAGGCTCGAACCTAGGTTTGTTTGGCAAAGAAGGGCACGATTTATCACTAGGTCAGAAGTTCTTTTGATAATTAAAATGACCCAATATTATTAAAAGTTAATAAAAATATCGGTAAAAGCAAAGAAAAAAAAGGAAAAGAAAAAAAGTAATGAAACACTAGGTTTAATAAGAATGTGTCACGCGGCATAACAACCAATAACAATTAAGAATTGCTCACGTCATTTTCAATTGCATATATGTATAACTAGAATCGAACCACCCCCCCCCCCCTTTGCCGCGGGGTGATCTTTTCGTAACGTTCTGAATACCATATTAACACAAAAAGAGTAAGAAATCATCAACATGTTTTAAGCATCGAAATGTCATAACATTTTTAAAAATAAGAATACATCGGCGTCTTATGTCCCAACGATTTTACAAGAAGAGAGTTTGGTAAGATATACACATAAAATACGTGATAAACCGACTAATAATTGTAACAAAAACACATCTATCATGTTTCATAAAGTAACTTAAGTACAGTAAAACAAAGTAACAAAAATTATATTAATAATAATACTAATACTATTTGGTCAATTAAGCTAAATAAAAATACTTATAATGAATTCAAATGTTCATTAAAAACCTATTTTACGTTATGCTTAAGAGGGGTAAGTTGAGGCTAATATGCAAACTATTAAATAATAGTGGTCAAAATATAAATCACACAAAACTCACTATGCACACCGACATGCACAATTAATATATAGTATAACAACGTTGATATTTAACAATTTAAAAGAAAATGAAAGATATTACATTGAAAAAAAACTGAACTAGCTACTTGAAGCACCCACAACACTTCAAGCAAGTTAAGAAGTTAATAGTCATAGCTCACTTTTATTTTTGTTTTTAACATAATATAAAATATAGATAATACATGTTATATAAAATATTAAAACAAATTAAAATATATTAAAATCCTAAAACCGTAAATCAAGCTGTTCATTACGGTTTTAAATTTTAAAATCGACCAACTAAAAGTTAACAAAAAAAATCAACCACGAGTCTAAACCAATAAACAGTGTTGAGAGTTTCACGGTTTAAACCGAACCGTGAATATCACTACCTAAGAATTTCCCCAATGCTTCCCAAACGCTAGGCGTTTGAAGACGGCCTTATTATAGTTTTAACTTCAAGAAATTTCCAATATTTTTCTTACCAAACTCCTTATAATCAAATATGGTTTATGTCCTTACATTTTTGTGGTACCAAAATTCTTTAATTTTGTTCTATTCAAATATATATTAATTATCTAATACAACTTCATTAGTTCACATTTTTTTCTTATATTTTACTAACAATAAAGGAATCTTTTGGAGTTTTTAAACCATATAATAACACCTGTAATTCACCCAAGACAAAACCAAGTTTAAAACCAATAAAATAATACATAAAAACAAATACTAGAAATCAAACTTTAATCGTCTTTACACTAGCGACAATTATGCATCTTTGATATGATCATCGTTCATAAATTTGTGGGACCAAACCAAACTAGTTAGGTTTATCTATCGGATTTAGTTTTTGTAACCACCTAAGCACAAAGATTCGATCATGTTCTTGATAGTGACTATAAATACTCCTTAACGTTTCTTTATCATTCATTCCCATATTGATCAACCATCAAGAGCAAGATTAATCACCACAATGGAGTACAACTGCAAGGAGTTTAAGGTCGGGAAATGCGAAGGCGAGAAGTTGGTCGATGGCGAGACCTTGCCGTTGGTGCTCACACCGCCCGAGCCCAACAAGAATGGGATCGACTCGTTGCTTGAGGCTCTCAAGAATAACAAAGAGTGGTTTGATGACATGGTGACGAAGAATAGTGCGGTTTTGTTACGAGGATTTGATGTTAAGAACGCGGTTGAGTTCAACGACATCATTGAGACCTTTGATTGGGAGGATATCCGGTACGTGGGCCCCGCCCCTCGGACTCATATTCATAAGAGGGTTTGGACCGCGAATGAAGGGCCTCTTTCGGAGTTCATTTACTACCATCATGAAATGGTTCTGGTATGTTTGTTAAACATATGTGTGTATGTACTGACAACTGTCATTTCAGAACCAATAATATGTTGAGAACTTATTTGTTGTTGATAATGTTGTGAAACCAGATAAATGAATTTCCAAAAAAGGTGATACTTTTCTGTGAAATTCCGCCACCGGAGGGTGGAGAGACGCCATTTGTCCCAAGCTTTAAGGTCACGGAACGAATGATCGAGGAGTTCCCCGAATTCGTGGAGGAGGTTGAGGCCAAGGGGTTGAAATACACGTTCATCGCTCTCAGCAACGACAACACAACCTCCATGAGAGGTCGTGGCTGGCAAGATGCTTTTGCAACGAATGATCAACAAGAAGCTGAGAGAAGGTATTCACTATTTAAGATGGAAATCCGTCGGTAATAGTCTATTGGCAACGCTAATGGCGTGAATAAAAGACATACTGACGGATTACCAGCAGATTTCATTGAGTGATCATAGATAAATTACCAACAATGTAAGTACATCTATAATAACATATTATACTTGTCTCCTAACAGGGCTAGGGCGCTAGGGATGGATGTGGAATGGCTCGAGAACGGTGGTGTGAAGACGATCCTGGGTCCGAGACCATTGACAAGAGTGTTTGAGGGGAGGAAAGGGAGGCGAATGTGGTTCAACACATTGGTCGGGATGTATGGAAAGGAGCTCAGCTCGGCGATGATGGCTGATGGGACGGAGATACCTGAGCACATAGTGAAGAGATGCGAAGAAATAATCGAGGAAGAAAGCATTCAATTCAAGTGGGAGAAAGGAGATGTCTTGTTCCTCGATAATTATGCGACGCTCCATGGAAGAAGGCCGTCTTTACCTCCAAGAAGGGTCTTGGTTGCGACCTGCAAATAGATCGGTTTGGTTTGGTTTGGTTGACAAGCAAAACGTAATAATAATTGGATGCAAATAAGGGGGAATATACGGTCTTCATGTTTGATCTTTATAAGATTTCAATAATGTTTTTTGCAACTACTATGTCACATGTGTTTGTATTTGTCTTTACAAGTTATGCATCTCATCACATCAGTTATTAAATATCCTTAATTAATTCTAACAACAAAACCTTAAATGCATTTGTCTAATTGTGATTTGTCGCTATGATCAGTCCTCACTTTTCTTTTTGGATAGTAAAAGATGAAATATATAAAACAAACCCCACCGGCTAGCAAAAAAATTAAGAAAGAAAGTTACAAGAACATATTAAGGATTTTTTAACCAATATATCTTTTTTAGAGTTATCTTATGATTCCTATTAGCATACCATAAATAAAAGAGTAATTTACTATAGAATAAAAAATAAACTCTTATGCCGTATTAACATATGAAAATAATTATTCTTATGATGTGATCGGCTCATATTTTACATCAAAATTTGCTTGAAGTAACACCCCATAACTTCTTTCTGTTATGTTTTTCTATTTGAACCAGGTCTTTGACCTTACATCTTACCACTAGATCATCTTACAATCCTTACTTCTTCTCCTATGTATAAAATGTCTTTCATGTATATTAACTTTTGTCATTTGTTTACATTAAAAAAAATAAAATATAAAAAAAAGCGCAGGGGTTGATGATTTTTTATTGTCACTAGTATTCGCGCAGAGTCAAAGCTTTGTGTTCGGTAGTAACAGTCAAAGCGCAGTCTTCTTGAGAAGTTGACTTTCTTGCGGACAAGGGGAGTAGTTTTAAATCGCTGTAGCGAGTCAAATTGTTAACGGGTTAGGCCTTTTTAGTTGGATCTGTACGGCTAATGTTTCTATATCACGAGTTTGTGTACACATGGGTCAAAATACCAGGTCTACAGTCTACGTCTAGTGGTTCAAACATAAATGGGTCAAAATTACTATCTCTACGTCTACTGGTTCAAACATAAGGCCCGATACTTTAAGAAGCACCAAAATCTAGTGATTACCATCAGATCTTTCAACAGGAGGACTTAGTCTTAAACGTGGATAGCGGTTAGTGGGACTGATATATTAAATCTGATCAAACCTAACCAAATGAAACAAGACACTATCCACCATCAAATGAAACTAAAAAGATAAAATAAGAAGATTCTTTCAAATATTTTCCTTGATCATATAACAGTTGACAGATCTTATGTAATTTATACATTTATGCCTCTTCATATCGTGTTTGTTCATGATTTCCGAGTAACTCACTATCAGATGTATAAAAATAACATAAATTTAAAGTTTCCATCGAAGACTTACAAGCAAGAACAGCAGTTAGCTACGCATAGTGATTATAAGCTTTCTGTCTATAAATTTGGCGCCCCCGACTTTCCCTTGAATATTAGAAGGTAGAAGAACAACCCGTCTTTGATCCCCGGCTTCAATCAACAACTCTGATCCTCCCCTATACTGCAAGATTCAATAGTCAAACAAACAACATTTGACTTTAAAATCAACACAATAATCTCAGATGGAAAATTACACAAGTTTTATGTCGACTTACTTGATATAACTTGATTTCAGACTTGTCAAAACCAGGCATGAGAAGGGTCACGGATTTGTTAACAGGATCAAATGTCACAGACTGCGTATATTCGCTCGAACCACTTTTGGATGCACTAAGAAGATCTTGTGCATCTTTAAAATCACCATTGTGCATTATATCTCCCCAATTTAAAGGGGAGGTGAATGAAATAGGAGTGAAGGATGCAAAAGGCAAGGGTGAAAGTGTATTTTTGGCGGTATCTAGATGTCCTTGGTCACAAAGTGAATGCATTATGCCGAATGCACCAGAAACGAGTGCACCAGCTTGTACAGCACAACCCCAGTAACGTAATGCAGAGTTTAAAGACATTGGATCGTTCAAATTCATCACAAGATAGCACCCGAATAACTCTGGATTTGTAATAAAAGATGACCCTTTCTGCATGATAAATTAACAATGTTTAGTTTATGCACAACTTAGAGACAGTTACTAGATCTAACAGGGCTATTTTGGGGAATTCAGTTGTTGGTCTTCGTCTTTCTGTAATAACTCAAGAAGTGACAATACATTTGGGAAATGTGGGTCCAAAGATGAGGATGTCATACCTCTAACATGCGTTCTAATTTGTTCCATATTTCTCCACTAAGTTGCCCGTTATAACCAGAACTAATAGTTCCTGCATTTAACGCCTCATCTGCAAGTCTCAACAGTGATGGGCCAGCCAACCGTCCCAAATCTGTCTTTTCAGCCAACAACCGCATGTATTTCAAATACAATCTGGTACAGAAATACGATTATATATCATCATTGTATGCATATACGTTTAGCATACAAGTGTGTAAGTATATATACAGATTTGAGAGAGAGATGGGAACCTTGATTTGCCGGTTGCACCTATCATCCTTATTGTTTCTTCAGTGCTTAAACCATCATAAACAATTATATCAAAGTCGTATATTGGGTTACTCTTTTGAGTTTTCTTCTTTAAAAACCCTACAAGTTTTTCAAGTTCCAATGCTGAAAATATCGTATCCATTCCAGGAAGCACACCGAGCTCTTCTCCCACCACCTACTCCACAATGGTGCACAAAATGTAGTATAGATAAATCTTATAACTTTACAAAAAAAAAACAACTTTGTAAAACATCATATTTGGCTTTCTGTAACAAACAAACCATTGTTATTGCAAAAATCTAACCAAGAATGAGCATCTTTAGACAAAAAGACACCAACCATGATGTTCAATTCTTCATTTTTGCATTTACATCTTCAACAATCATTAAAAATCATTTCATTATTGCAAATTACAATCAGACCAGTTTATGATATTTTCGCAATAACAAAGGTCTATGGTTAAAAAAGATACAAAAAACAAACCTTTTATACAAAGACATTGATAATGGTCACGTACCTACCCCTTCAAGGACTCCTTGTGTCAAATTGAGGCGTGCATCAGCTTGTTTCAACTTACCAAGCGGCTCGAGAATCATCTAACATTTTTCAAACATACTTTATCAACAGTCAATTGACGATTATTAAAAGATGCAGAACCGAATAACACCAAGAGAAAGATCTAAAGTTAACTCAAACGAGCAACAAACAGAACTTACTTTCGTAGTTTCCAATCTAACAGCTGAAAGATTATCATTGCAAGCAACCGGAGTTGTTCCAATCTTACAATTAAGCATATAATCCGCGGTCGGATCTTGTGAATGTATCACCAAACATGTTTTCATCCCCGCCATTGCATAATGCTGCAAATTTTCAACTCAAAACCTAAATGAAATTGGTACATATCTAGTTATCTACTAGCTACCGTCAAAATTAAAGACACAATTTGGCTTTGAATCAATTTCAGTCAATCCAACTATTACTTCTGTTCAAATCTCAACCATAAACACTCTTCTTCAAAGAATTTTCACACAGTTTAAGATCATACTCTTAATCATCTATCAAGTACATTTTAACCAAAATTACAACTTTATATAATTACTAATTTACTATGTAATCTACTAAATCCCAATTGGGATCGATACAATTGAAACCCTTTATTCCTAATTTTTCGTACAAACACAGAGTACATAAGATGTCACGATGCAATGAAGTAAGAAAGCGAACCTGAGCTGCAAAAATGGCGGAAAAGGTTTTACCAGAGCCTCCTTTGCCCAAAAACGTGACGAATTTTGTGGGTTTTGAGCGGCCATCAGTGTCATCGGTTGGTGGTGTTGAATTGTTGACAATTGTTGTTATGGGTTGAAATCTTGACGGCGTTCGTCGGAGGATGTTGCGATTGAAGTTATTATTATGGAATTGCAGAGGGGAAGATGATGAAGGTAGAAGGGGGTTGCAGAAAGCCATGTGGTAAGAAGATGACGATGATTCGAAGAGGAGTTTGAGAGGGTTTGATGAGATGTGTGAGTACATTGATACGTGTTCCGAACTGACAGAACGTAATTTCTATGGTAAAACAGATAAATCTAATCTATCTTACTTTTATTTTTAAACTAGGTTAAAAACACATATAATACATGGATGGAATAAAATTTAACATGTTAAAATTATCGTTTTTTATAAATGTTTTGTATCTTACATTTTATTACTTATTAGTAATTGACGAAACTAAAAATTATAAATATTTAAAAATTATAAATAAAAATAATAAATAATAAAAATTTTAATATTATATTTTAAGATAAGACATAATATAACTCATATGGTTTAGTATGTTTTAATAAATTATTAGAATAAAAACATTAATAATTTAAATATTTTATAGTATAGTTTATATATTTAAATTAATTCTCATTTAATAGGAGAGAGAAGCGGGAAACATAATTTTAGAGTTAACCAGAAATTGCCAAGTGTACATATTAAACATTCTTTTATTATAATAAATAGATAGATTAGTTCAAATGATTTACATTATGCTTGATTATAAACTTAAGATCTTTTAAAATAAAATCGAGCTAGTCTTGTATTGACAGTTTTTATAGTTATTTACTTCAAATTGGTTACATGTTGAATTAAAATATATGTAAATGTGTATACATATGTATAATGTGTGATAGACATGAAACATAAAGTATATGAAAACGAAAGGTAAATATGGACCCTGTTGGAAAAAATGAAAATGTGGGTTTTCTTTATTAAGTAATAAAATGTGTTTTTGAACAAGATAAATATATATATATATATATATATATATATATATATATATATATATATATATATATATATATATATAATTAGGCTATGTGTAATGGTGTATATAGTTAAAATATCATTTAGACAAATATGAATTTATTAATATCATTTTAAATCAAGTGTAGTGGGTTTAATGTCCTTTTTAATTCAATATTGTAAAAAATAAGAAAAAATCTCTTTTAACGCCAGTTAAGGGTTTAGCTAAAAATAAGTTTGAAATTCATTTAACTAGAAAGTAGTGACTTTAATGCCCCAAATGTATCCATATCAGTAATTTTGGCCCCCCTAAGGACACCCCTACGTACTGTCTTACTGTTTATAAATATTATTTGAATAAAATCACGTTTAAAACAAATCTAAAATAAACAAACCATCGATAGTTAAAGTTATGTGTTTAAATTTTATAAAATTTTGAAACTTTAGAATGAAAGGTCTTATACAAATATAGATGATCAAACTTTAGATGATATATAAGTACTAGCCTTATAAAGAATTTGTTTCTTCAAAAGGAGACACAAGTGCAAACCCCGTACCTCTAACACCACCACCGTTACACTTACCATTTCTCCTACACTACCACCATTACCAATTTACCGCTATCGTTTCTCTTGCGCATCAGGTTGCGTCACCCGACTACACCTATTACCACCGCACCGCACCCTTCCAACATCACTAGTAAGCCTTGTTTTCAACCGATGATGAGGCTGTCATTATCTGATTCATAGACCAACATCGCCGCACCACTTGTAATGTAAAACACTTTGAATTATGATTGCAACCCTAAACAAATATAAAAGTTAAAGGTTCTTTGGCAACCTCATGTTGAATCATTAAAAGACCCGACTAAATAAAATGCAATTTCTTAACGAGTCAGCATGTTTGTAAACTTAATCACTAAAAATGTATTCTAAGTGAATCAAACATACCGCACCTCTGACCGATTTGAAAGTGGTCTATTAATGAAATAATTAAAAGGCTACAAAACAACCATTTAGACTTCATGTTGAACAAGGAAAAATTCAATTAGTTGAAATGATGTAAGAAAGTAAGAGCAATGAAATTGACTTAAACTTGATTTCATATCCCTTTACCAACAACCCCTGTATTGTTAGAAATCTTTCGAGTGCAACTATACTAAAGTATCCCTTAATTTTTTTAACGACAAGCAATATATTTTATTAGAATAAACTAGCAAGATGCTAGAACAAATACAAGTTTAAAGAGAGAAAGTAACATTAAAATTACACCAATTCTCCCATTAAAGTAGTTTTAGGGATCCTTGATGTTCAGCCCAAATAAAAGAGTTTATTTTGATGTCTTCTATCACCATTCTTTTGTTCCACTGAGCACTATTAAACATCTTCTCATTTCTTGATTTCCAAATGAACCAAAGCATGACAATAATAATAATGTGGCATGAGTCTTTAAAACATTCATTACCACTTAGATTATTTGATAGTGTCCATAAATCTTTAATCGAGTTTTGAGAGGCAAGGTTTTATTTGCACCATCACCAACTTCCTGCCATACTAGATTCGCTTTATGACATTTAATAAGTAAATGATCTCTTAACTAAATATCATATTAAACATAGGAAATAAAACACCGTATACTACTTTTAGTTGCCTCAAAATCATTGCCATCAAGTGGGTTTAATTTGTAACAATTTTCACTATTGTAAGAAGTCAACTTTTCGAAACTTGTGTTTTACACTTTTACTTGCACACTTTATATTAGTTCTAGAGATATATGAATTTTAGGTTGAAATATAACAATGTTTAATCTAAAATCATTTATATAAAATGTACTTAACAAACATAATTATATATTTTTATAATCGATGTGACAAATTTTAAACTTATAATGAACTTTTACTAAGATTCTATATTTTAGCAGCTCAAGTCACCAAGGTCATGTTCATAAAGTATGGTATACTATCATGTCTCAAGTCCTTCTAGTTTGATGTGACAGACATGAAGGCCCTACGTCTTTTGAGTTAGGCATCATCGGGCTCTGTTCTTGTTTAAGAGTGCTAACTAAATAAATCAAACCAAAGTGGTAAATATTAAAGCATCAAGGTTAGAAGTTGCTTAGGACCAAGTGATCGAGTTAAAATGTTGTGAAATGATAATGTTCAAATTGGAGTAGTTTATTCGGTGTTACTTTGGACATTTGGGCACACTAGCTTAAAACAATTTCAAGATTGCTTATTCGTGGGATTATATGTAGCCACACTTCATACCAGATTCTTAGACCAAGTATCCTTTGAAATACCCACATTAGTTGTGTCATAGTCCATCGTTAAAGCTTTCGATGGTAGGGTTGTGAGAATGGCCAACCTCACAAGCCTTTGAAATACCTTTTTTAGATATAATCATGAAAAGTTGCATCTATTTGACTAAAGGCTCTTATTGTTAACAAAATCATATATCAATCCAATTTTGAGAGTAAAGAGAACCCACTGAGATCGAAATATACAGATCTACGAAAAATCAAAGTAAAAATTATTTGAGAAAAAGAGCAAGAGGTATTCAAGTAGGTTGACATTCTCAGATCTCACCAGACATGTCATTTGATTAAATATCATAAATGCGAATAAGAAATCAGAATTGTGCCACAGTGCTTAGAAGAATTGGAGAGGGTAGTCCTTCAATCAATAATACATAAAACATATTAGTAAATGCAATTCTATGCCATTAATTACAAAACGACTCTAGACATGTAAACTGAAATGATATCACGTTAGAAAAAAGGTACGCTTACAAGAAGTTTGTCCTTATCATTTTGTAACATGTAATGGATATGTCAATCTAAATATCATCTCGATGTAAATCATGTAATGTACGTTAAAGGATTTAAGATTTAACTGTGTTAAGTGTATTATTTATAAATTCTATTTTTTATGGTCGTGAATAGAATATTATTATCATTTTTATATTCGTTTTATTTGGTTTTCTAAAAGCAAGAGAATGATTATAGAAAAAAAAATATTTTTTTAGGAGGCTTCTAATTTACTCTTAATCCATCTAACTTGTCTACTATAGGATTAGAACCATTAACTTTTACGGGAAGGAGCACCCATCGCACGCCCGAATATCATGGGGTCAAATGTCCGTTGGTTATAGTGAAAATAATTTATGATGGTATAGTTTATGAGGAGTGTATGTTTGCCGTTAAAAAAAGAAAAATAATATGGCATCACCAACTTAAAATTTTATAATGATGATTAGTGATAGAGTTTATAAGTCGTAATTTATCATCATTGTGGCTTCAAAACCAAGTTAGCAGAATTTATGATTGTGCCATGCCTTGGTAGTTACTCATGTTTATTTTAATAACCAATCATTAATAATCATTCAACTAAAAATATTATCATATTTTCTCAAACACCCACAAAATACAACATACTAAAATATCTAGTAATAATCTCATATATTAATCCGTCTATACATACTTAAACAACATTAGTAGACCATACAAGAATAAAGGTAGAGGTTCAAGACCGTGAGTATACATATAGAATCATCATATCTTCTAGTGATGCAACGGGTTTGGCCCCGATGGTACAAGGCGCTTTTCGACACCATAACGTGGATCAATAACATCATTTATTCCACCCGTATTCAACAAATGTTGATGGTGGTTGTGGTGCTGGTGTAGATGGTGTTTGAGATACGGGGCAAAGTTAAATTCGGATGCTAACATCTTCCGACTTGTGGAAAAGTGGTGGTGAACGGTGGCAGTGACGGTGGTGGTTGAGAATTCTAGGTAGTTGAATAGGAGATAGAGGCAAAAAAAGAGAGTGAAGAGGTGATAGATTTTGAAGGGCATTGTAGAGGTGAAGAGGAAACATGGTTTGAAGGTTGAGAGATAGAAAATGAGAGATGAAATATATAACAACTCTAAACTTTAGGGTTGATGAATTTATGAGATTTAACTTTTTAGTTTGTGTGCAAGGGACATGACCCCTTCCCCAAAAAGTGCCTTAAAATACAAGGAATGTACACACTTTTACATGGATTATTATAGAATTCATGTATTTGTTTTTCATTCTGTATCCTTATGATTGTCATGATCGTTAATATTTAATAAGATGATTATAATAATTACCTTTACTCATATGTATAACATATATACCTGGATTTATTATCGCAAAAACTCTTTCATTTTAGAAATCATAGGAAGTCGTTAGATTCAACATGTGTATATACATGTATTTTCGGGGAAGGGGTAGTTACATCAATTTGATGTCTTGAGATTTTAATCTTTTCACTTTAATACAAAGATTACTAATAAGGACATGTGATAATACTATTTTCATTCTCACCGAATATTTCCTCTTTTTTTCTAATTATATAATTACATTAATTACTAATAATATTAAATTATTAGTAATAAGGAAAGGTACTAACTTGATCAAAACTAATTATAGAGTATATCATATGTTGAAAGTTGGATGCGTCATTTTAATAGGTTAAAAATATCATTCTAATGAGTAAGACACGTTATTGACACATTATTATAAGAAGTTAGATGCACTATTATAATCATATTACATTAAACCAATTGTCCAAAAAAGACAACACAAAAATTTGGGTGCATGAAATGGGCATACTGTTAATGGAGTTTAAACACACCGATGTAATCACCAGTATGACGAAGATTTTATGAAACTACGTTTTTTTAATTTAATAGAGATATCAAGTTAAAG
The DNA here is from genome assembly GCA_025215565.1 of Flaveria ramosissima. Classification (NCBI taxonomy): domain Eukaryota; kingdom Viridiplantae; phylum Streptophyta; class Magnoliopsida; order Asterales; family Asteraceae; genus Flaveria; species Flaveria ramosissima. The sequence goes on from CM046035.1 coordinate 75,289,185, forward strand.
AGAACTTTTTTAAATCTTATGGTATATTTTAAGAAAAAATAAAGTATATAAAAGATATATCAAGTTAAAGAGAACTTTTTTGAATTCTAATGGTATAATTTAAGAAAAAATAAAGTATATAAAAGTTATTGATGTTATAAAATAAGAACATTGAATATTTTCTCTTTTATCATTTTAGCTATATTTTACTTCTACTTATTATAATCTTCATCTTATATCGGTATAAAACACTAAATTAACACAATCAATATTTCTAGGCTTCTTTTAAAGACTTTATATTAAGTACATATTCAATAAATTTGTAAACAAAAAAAAACATGGTTTAGGTTTTTACATTAGTACATTTTTCTATATAAGGTCGTGGCAACACCTGAGTAATATTGATTCTTTGTTAATTTTTTGACAAAGTTTGAAAATGGAACAATTAAAATTTCTTATTAATTCTAAATTTGATAAATCATGGTGGGCTAATCCCCTAGACGGTTTGAATAAGTTGCATTATTATCATGATATGGCGACACCTAAGAGTGGATCATAGTATTATAGAAGTATAGAACTAATCAAAATCCATATATTATGTTATATGACGGTGGCTTTGGAGAAATAAATTTGATAAATTAAGAATACTGAAATAAGTATGTAATAAGAACCACATGTTAGATTTATATGCTAAAGAACACAAGTTATTACAAGAGTTGACGTACGATCTAGGTTACACACTAAACAATATTAGCTTAATTATAACTAAATATGTGTTTAAATACGATTTGAATGTGAACAAATAAATCAACATTATACTTAGGGGGTGTTTGGTCTAGCTTTTTTAACAAATCTTATAGTTTTTTTTATAAAATAAGCTTAATTTGATGTTTGCTTTAGCTTATTAATTAAACTTATGCTTATTAGTTTATATAAACTAATTTGAAGAAATATATTTGAAAATGGTTTTTTAGTTTATTTCAAAAAACTTATTTGTGTAAGGGTTCACTCACATATTTTTAAGGATTGCATTGTGAATGCTAATAAGGGCGTGTTTGGGATTCCATATGAAAACAACTTATTGACTTATTGACTTTTTTAATAAGTTAATAAGTTAGTATGGAGTGACTTATTAACTTATTTCACTCACAACAATCACATTATCAAACACTATAAAATTACTTTTTAACTTTTTAAAAATTAATAAGTTAAAAAGTAAGGAAAAAAAGTACTCCCAAACACACATTAAGTATATTTATAAATTCGGTTGAATTTCGATGATTACGTATTTACAATTTAACCTCCAAATCGCTGTTGTCGCTAAAACACTTCGTCATCCAACATAAACGAACGCGAAGCTAACTTTCTCTCACAATACACAGAAATCGATCCACCGATCGGAGATTAATAATCACAATCGAAGATGGTACGTACTATAATTTCTCATGAACATCTTGTTTTTCTATATATGTTTGTTGATTATTGTGATCTTATTCATCTTATAGATCGCACCTTTTGATTCAATTAGGGTTTCGCAATTTGTTTCGTATTTCTGATTTGTGAAACTAGGGTTAGGCTTCTGTAGCGTTAATGGAGAATTTTGGATCTATGGCATGTTTCAATTTTGCAAGGTGATGAAATATAAAAGGAATTTGGGAATTTAGGGTAAATTGCGTGAAATTGGTATATGATTGAAGGTTTTCGTTGCTCTAACAATGGATACTAAGAAGAAAGTGTTTTTATGGTGTTTTAGAATCAACATCTGTTGCTAGGTGGTATAAATTAATTGATGCATTGCATACTTATGTGGAACAATGCTTCTTATCTGTTTGTATAGATTATGTGCATTGTTTGATTTAGCTCTACTGTCTTTGACTTGGATGTGCGGTGTTTATACCGAAGAAAATCTATATATTGGTTTTAGTAGAGTATGATCAATTGAAAAGACCTTAGCAATGGCCTAAATCTAGAAGGAGTGATTTCTACCATTTATAGAGTGATGGGATTCCGTATTTATGGGTGTAACTCACAAGGTCGCACCCTGTTCCATTCGAACCATAGATTTTTATTTAGAACATCAAGATTAGGCACTCTAGAATCAAGATTTTGAATTAGGATTTTCGTGCCAATTTCCATCTAAATTGGCCCTTTTTAGTTCATACATTACCATAGCAGCTTAGCTGCCACTTTCTGAGTTGAATTGAGAGTCACTATATTAAAGTCTTCGTTGTTTAATTCAGTGTAATGTAGATCATAGTTGTCGAAGGCACAAGGCGCACCCAAGGCGCAAAGGGTGAGACTTGGGCCTAGCCGCCTAGGCCCAAGGCGCTTAAAAGGTGAGGACCTGAAAGGTCGAGATAAGCAAGACACGTAGCATAAAGTCATAAACATATCATTTTTAGGGTTTTAGACATGTTTAAGGCTAGTTTAGGGCTGGTTCCAGGCCATTTACGGATGTTTCCGACCAGTTTGGCAGGAATTTGCAGAAATTGCCAAAATATATAGGATTTGACAAGAAGCTAGCTGGAGCGCTGGGACTGCGATGAGGCTCCCCTCACTTGAGCGCCTAGGTGTCCTTTGACAACTATGTGGATATACTAAAGGTTCTTCTAAAATGATTTGCATAATACTTTTAAATGTATACAGAAGATTATAAACCAATATATATATATACATAATCATTTTAAGTTTCTCCCCCCAGGTTGTTACTAATAGGTGTTTGGTGTATAAAACCTACACACAACACATATCGACAGAATGATATGAACAGAATTTAGAATTACTTTGTTAAACATGTAACACTATTGTGAGTTGATGTGCTAGTAATTGTGAATGATTTTGATTTGTTATAGGGGTCAGTATCATTTGCTTCATGAGTCTGACTCACAAATAGTGCAATTAGAACACTTTGACATTTGTTTCTATATATAGAGAAAAACAAACCAATTTTGAGTAGTTATCTTTGAGGGTTGTTCCTAAATATAATTATAAATAGACGTATATATTATTCAGCTACTAATATGATTTCTCATAAGCTTATAGTTGCATTCTCTCGTATGTTACACGTTTTTTCTCTATATGTCAAATCTATTCATTAATCTGAAACTTGTGATTGTATTCTTGTGGGTAAGCATAACCATTTTTCTTGAGCTGGTGTCGGTTCTTTAATTTCAATTCATGAACTTCAATCTTGACTCAACATGTTGGAGTCTAACTGCATCATTATCTTTATGTTTATGGTACTCAAAAATGAGTTTGGGATAATGAATATCGTTTTTTCTGCAGTCATCACTTGCAGCTGCTCGAGCAGACAATTTCTACTACCCCCCAGAATGGGACCCCAAAAAGGTATGTTGTTAGATCACTTACTTACACGTACAATTAATGCTTGGCTTTCTGGTGTATCACATCTATTTTCTTTTGCAGGGTGGCCTGAACAAGTTTCATGGGCAACATGCCTTGAGGGAGAGAGCAAGAAAAATAGATCAGGGCATCTTAATCATAAGGTAATCATCTTACCAGCACTTTGTTAAGAGCATGTGATTTGAGCACTCTTTTTAACTTCGATATGTAAGTCTCCAATGCCAGTGGACTTGAACACAAAACTCATAAGATCAATTTGACTTCTTTTCTTTTAATATTTTCAAGAACTACTGGATAGTGATTTTTTTTAAATTGAAATACCAAAGACCGAACATGACACTTTTTTTTAATCGCATGCATTTCTGATGCTTACGGGAGTTGGATTTATGAACCAAAATAATTTGGATAATTTTCAGGTTTGAGATGCCATTCAATATCTGGTGTGGTGGTTGCAATTCTATGATCGCAAAGGGTGTAAGGTTTAATGCTGAGAAGAAGCAAGTGGGAAATTATTATTCTACAAAGGTAAATTACATCTTCGAAACTTACGAATAATATCATCTGTTCAGCCTTTTTGTCTTGAGTCTTCATGTTGGTTCCTGCTCTCCTTACTCAGATATGGAGCTTCACAATGAAATCTGCATGCTGCCAGCATGAAATTGTCATTCAAACCGATCCAAAGAACACCGAGTATCTTGTCATTAGTGGAGCTCAAAAGAAGGTTGAAGAATTTGATACCGAAGATGCAGAAACTATGGCACTTCCTGTTGATGAAGGTCAGCATGATTTGCAGTTGACCATTTTTTACCCTCAAACATTGCTTGTTTTTTTTTTAAATTTAACTCCAGATGTTGATGAAATTTATGTTTTGCAGAGAGAAGCAAGCTAGCAGATCCTTTCTATCGCCTTGAACACCAAGAACTGGATTTAAAAAAGAAAAAGGAAGCAGAGCCGTTGCTGGTGCGACTTCAACGAGTATCTGATGCTAGACATTTGGATGATTACTCGATAAACAAGTCCCTGCGTGCCAAACTTAGAGTACATATGTTTTTAATCATAACATTTTTTTAAAAAAATTAGCTTTTTTAGTACTAGTACTTAATTTTGATTCTTTTAATGATAGGCTCAAAAGAAAAGAGTTGCTGAAGAAGAGGTGGCTGCAAGGAAGATGGGACTCGGGATAAGACTACTCCCAGAAACAAAAGAAGATGTGGCAGCTGCTAAGCGGGTCAAGTTCTCATCGAACTTTAATAAAAACAGGGATGAGAAACGTGCATTGATCAAATCTACATCAATTTTCTCAGACTCATCTGCTTCATCAAGTTCAAGAAGGTTGGAGCTTGAGTCAAAACGAAGAAGAATAAATGCAGCAACAGCATCTAAGTTGCTGACTGGGGGGTTTAAGCCATCATCATGGTCAAACGTTGCTGGATCTTCAGCTCGTAAGAACAGGTCTTAAGATTACCACTCAAGTGATCAAAATAGGCGTGTGTTTGTGTTTTGATTTATGTCCTTTTGCTTGATATAATCTAGATGCATGGTTTTCTGCTTGTGTATATTTCATAAGATGATGTTCTTTTATGTACTAGTCAAAGGTGTTATATGACATACGTAAGTCTGAAAGTCATGGTTGAGAAATATTATCGTTTACATAGGAGATGAACTGCTTGACCCTTGCATTCTCTTGCACATCCTTGTTTTACCCCCATGACTTTTTTATGTTGTCGTCTTTCCCGTTGTGATCCCTAGAGCCCCTTTTGCTGCCTGTGTAATGTTGTTCACCGTAGCCTCTCACTTGACGTTTGCGTCCCCACAAACTCGACCATCTACACCCGTGAGGCCTTCTCCCTGAGCACTATATAATCTTCTTGCTCTTCAAGAACTTATCTGATCCTATACTTAATTTTCATCTTTACCTCAGTGATCTTTCGTTTGACAACTATTTTTGCGACCAATAGTCGATTTTGAGTCACCATTATTTTTCCCATGACCTTGTAGTCATGATGGCTCTTAATGAACTATGATGGGTTATATTAGGTCATTTTGGGTCTTAATAACTTATATTGGGTTGTACTAGTCATATTAGATCATAGTGGGCAATAATATATCATATGGTGCAAGGTTCGGAAGGGGTTATATACCTTTGTGATCAGTTGTACATAATTATACCTTACATTTTGTGCATGAGATTGTTTTTAACGACTTAAACCTAATAATAGATCATACATGTCTTAATTAACTGTATTAGAGCATTCACTGTATGTTTTTCATTTTGATGTGAATGTGTGTCATATATTATGAGGGATGATTGTGAGTGAAAAATAGAGAGTTTTTATGGGCATTGTACAGTAATTTCTCATATTTGGGGAAACATGTTGGGGGAACACGATACGACCTCCATAATTTTTTAATATTTTTAAAATGATTGTGAATGGAGAATAAAGAAAAGTTAATGATAAAGATATAAAAAAGTATTATTTAATTGAAAAAAAAGTAAAAATATAATGTTTTTTAATGTAAATATGAGTATGGGAAAGAGGAAGCTAGTGTGAATGCTCGTCTTTAATAGTCATAATAGGCTTTATTAGACGATACTTGGCTTTAAAAGGTTATATCATATGGATGCTACCATAAACAGTTGACATGCCAAAGCAACCGATACATTGTTGTTTATCATCACAACCCGATATTGTACTATATGGTAATAGAGCAACAAAAGGAACTCGGATTCATGACTCAGATGAACACATCATCGTCATCATCAACCTGAAATAGAAGGCGCATCACTCTAGCTCTAGCTGTGGTTCTTAACCATGATCGACAAAACAATCCTCCCGACCGTAGAATCAGGGCAACAAGCAACTCAACTTAAGCATCATCGGCAGTCCGGCACAACGTTAAAACCAAAGAAACGCGCAACAAAAAGTTGTACTCCACACACAAAAAACAACATCTTACTGTTCATTTTATTGCTTTTTATACATATAGGAAGAATCCGTTTGTAAACCCCTTGACAAATATGTGTGTGTATATATATATATATATATATATATATATATTTTGACAAAAATTAAAGATTATTTTTGGATTCTGTCTTAAAAAACGAAAGCATCTCGTTATATTTATAAGCTTGCTATTAATAAAAGTATACAATATTATTATATTTTGCTAAACCCCCCACACATATATAACATATCTATTATTATGACATCATCCGGTTCAGTGAATTAGTAGGACAGTCTATTCGCTATACGACTCGATTAGAAAATGTTTATTACTACTTGTACCCTTTCATATGATAGTATTAATTAACCATTAAAACCGAACCATGTCCAGGGCCGTCTTTATAATGTAATTTGTGACGCCAAAGGCTTGGGGCCCCCTAAAAATAAGGGCCCCTATTTTTAAAAAAAATTATAGCGGGTTTTAGTTTTTTTGTATGATTCAATGGAATTTTGAAACGGGAATAATACTTTATATTTGAGTTCCGATGAAATTTTTTGATGATTTGATACGTTATTGAAGAAACACAGCCACACAATTCACAAAGCAAACAACCCTTCCTAAGTTTCTTCCTCTTCGATCAATCTGAGCGACATCGGCTAACCTTTTTTGCCTCTTTTTTGTCAAAGAAATCAACTATCAAGGACTCACGGTTAGTATATCAAATTTTCTTTGATTTATAGCTTTTGTTCAAAAAAATTTGATTAGATTATTTTTGCTTTGATTGCGTTTTATAAAAAGAGCTTCATTTTTTTAGTTCGATTGGGGCCCCAAAAAATATTAAGCCGGTCCTGCCATGTCCAAAACAAGTCAACTGCTTTGGTCGGTTTTAGATTTATAAGCTATGGTATACGGATTGGTTTCAAAAGTTTAACGTTCCTTGGAAATGAAGCATACTGTTTGCCTTTTCATTTTAAGAATATGTAATATTTCACACACACATATAAATAGTTTGGATCAAGTATAAAGTCTTTTTCTCTTCTGAACTTGTACCAATGATTAAAATTGCGTAGTGATGAAGCAGTAAATAATAGAGAGTTACGAATGATTGAAAACGTAAAAAAGGAATCGGTCAACCATTATCGACTTTGCCGGTTTAAACTTGGTTCTTTCATTCTCTTTAAACTCGTATATCTTTTCTAAATCTTATTCCTTAACAATATTAAGTATAAAATGAAAATTTTATTATCTTTAAATGTATTATCTCTTTTTTTAGTATAAATTATTCTATAATTTTAAAAAGATAATCTAAAAAAACATCGACACAACAAAGTTATAGTTAGATTATTGTAAAAAATCTTAACAAAATTAAAAAATACAAGAAGACTTTATAGCGATTAGATCAAACAATTAATGTCTGATACATAAGACACAATAATAATCTTGAATCGATAAAAAAAAGTGTTAACTACATTAATCTAAAAGACACAAAGATGATACAAATTATATAATCATCTAAAATCCCTAAAAAAATCGTCAATCATCTACGTGACATAATAAAACAACCGGAGTATCAACATTAACTTATTACGATTAACAAGAAGTTTTAAAATTGATCATTAACATCAAAACTATAGTACCAGACGATTTCTTTGACGCCGACATTAAGCTTTTTTGTTCCTCACAACTTGCAACAAAAACTATATCACATCTACAAGAATCGAGTAATAGCAAAACTAATAAACAGTTCCGAATTCGTTTTTCATTCAATCAACATACAATCATTCGAAAATAGAACAAAGCTCCAAAGAAAACTTATAACAGTCGTTCTTTTCTTCCTGTTTTTTAGGGAGAATTACATATATTCCCCTATAAACTTCATCAATTAAATATATACCCAACTTAAACTTTTAATTACATATATTCCCTTTTAAAACTTAGTTAATTACATATATACCCAAATTAAAAGTTTAAATACATATATCCCTTCTAAAACTTTGTTAATTACATATTTACCTAAACTAAAAGTTTAATTACATATATTTGCTTTATTAAACATAGATATTAGATATTTATCCATATGATTATTTTTATTAAAAATAACTTATATAATTAGTATTTTCTCTTATTTTTATTAAACTATAAAATTATGTTTTTTTTTACTTTTACTTGCTTTTCGAGTTTTGATTATTTATTAATATTTTTATACTAATGTTTTTATGTTTTTTTTGTTTTTTTAACTTTTGATGCTAACTTTTTCAGGTTATTGTATGAGACACTTACAATCTCGTTATGCAACATGATCCGAACACATGTCTTTTTGTTACATAATGAGACTGGAAGTGTCTCGTATGGGTACCGAAAAAATTAGCATGAAAAGGTAAAAAACAAAAAGAACATAAAAAATGTTAGTATAAAAATATTAATAAATAATCAAAACTCGAATAACAAGTAAAGAAGGAAAAACATAATTTTATAGTTTAATAAAAATAAGAGTAAAATACTAATTATATAAGTTATTTTTAATAAAAGTAATAAAATTGGTAAATATGTAATATTTATGTTTAATAAAACGGATATACGTAATTAAACTTTTAGTTTGAGTATATATGTAATTAACTAAGTTTTAGAAGGGGACATATGTAATTAAACTTTTAATTTGGGTATATATGTAATTAACAAAGTTTTAGAAAGGGATATATGTAATTAAAATTTTAATTTGGGTATATATGTAATTAACTAAGTTTTATAAGGGGATATATGTAATTAAAAATTTAAGTTGGGTATATATATGTAATTGATGAAGTTTATAGGAAGATATATATAATTCTCCTTTTTTTTATAAGCCTTAATATTTTATATTCATGTTTTACCCTTCATTAATAAACTAAAGCACTGTCACATGTCAACACCATAAGCCTTCCTAGGCTATTTAGGTTAAGAAGACTTTCTATTTGAATCTAACCTATACATATAATAGGACGTAATTTGTAACAATGTATCATTTTTTTGAACGACTAATTTGATCAATGACGGATCACTGGTTCACCCGATCAATTTTTAATACTCAAGTTCTAAATATTGAGGCATTAGGCCGACACATCCTGAAAGAAAGCTACTACATTAGTCCGTCCTCATCAGTTTTGAACTTAAGACTATCTCAAAAAAACCTATCATAAGTGAGAAAACCTTTTAGTTCAGTTTAAAACCATTTTTCTTGTCATGCGTGAAAATTAAACCCATAATATCTTAAATAAAATCTTGATTTATCTCACCTGAAGCACTTAAACTAAGAATCATTGAGATATATGTATGTATCTTGTGTAAAAGAGTTCACATCTGTCATCCAAGTGACATTATCTATTACTATTAAAAGCTTTGGTCGGTGGGTTTTTGTTGTTGTTGTTGTTTTGTAGTGTTTTTTTGTTTTGTTTTGTTTTGTTTTGTTTTGTGTGTATGTTTTTATAGGGTTTGTTTTGTGTGTGGGACTGTGGGTTCGAGGTTTGGGGTGGACTTTTTCTTGTGAGTTTTTGGTGTCTGGACACGTCTCTTTGATGTGTGTTTTGATTATGTTCGTTTATAGGGTTCGTTGGCGTTGTCTTTCTTCGGGTTCCTACATTCTTTCTTTCATTATCGATATCCTGACGATCCTCGCTATTAAGATTTGAGTTTTCCTTTTGTTTGTCCTTTTTTGGGGCTTTGATTTTCGTCGGTTTTTCTATTTTGGACAGTGTCGTCTTTTTGCGATTTTGATTTTCGTTTGTTTTGTGTATGGTGTTGGGCTTTGATTTAGTTTTGGGTTTTTAATGTTCTTGTGTGTTATAGATTTGAGGTTTTGGTGTGTTTTACTTGTGTATTTTGCTGATTCTATGGTTTCGAACCTTTATTTTAATTTTGATTTTGGTTCAGTGTTACGTTAAAACTCGTATAGCCGCGACAACGCCTGACCCCAAAACCCAGTTAATAATTAAAGTATTTCATCAAAACTCAAAAGCTTATGATATTACGGTCTAGTAGCAATAATAATAATAATTGCTAGAGGCGTATAAATAGTTGTTGGCTTGTTGGTGCATTGTTACAATCAAGAAATTAAAATTGTATTCGTAGGCGCACTTTCTATACGGTCGACCTATACTCAAATCAAGAAAAAACATTTGACTGAGAGAGAGTGCTACTGCTGATCGATGGTGCCCTAGCTTCTCTGATCTCAATCACTCATCGTCATGGCTGGGTAAGTTCATCTAAATAATATCCACGTAAGCCCTATCATGAAACACGATTTGCGATTAACTTCCATTTGAGGTTCTCTTGAACCAATTTGAGATTTTTAGAGGTCTTGACGGAAATCCACTCTTGAAAGCATGTTCCTTTTTCTGTTTTGATATACTGCAGTTGTATGTGTATGTTGCTTGAACGAAATCTGATGAAGTTTGTGGGTTTCTCTTTGTTTGTATGGTTAATGAGAAACTGAAACTTGTAGTTTGATTAGTTATGTGATGGAAAGGGTTAAAGGTGAGATACCCTTTTGGTCAAAGAGGGATCTAAGATGTTCCATTGTTAGTATTGAGTGTGATTTATCAAATCTGCGAAGTATTGTTGTGCTATGTGTTTTTTGAAGTTTAGGGTTTGTTTGTATCATGTAAAAGTTAAGGTTGTTTGGAGCTATGCATTTGTTCATTGATGTTTGTCATATATGGATGATTGGATGAGCATAAACATATAATGGAACTTGTTTCGTTAGTGCTAATTTATCCGAATACCATTTAAGATAAACACTTGATTGAATTCGTATCGAGAATGCTAATTTATCATTTTTGGGTTCATTTTTGCAGACCATCATGGTTGGTTGATGGCAACAGATTTGCAACAAAGATTAAAAGTGCCTCTGGTGCATCTGATTCTGAAACTATCAAATGGAAAAGCAATCCCACAAAAGCATGCCCAAACTGCAACCATATCGTTGACAACAGTGATGTAAGCTGCTTTATTTTGCTATCTCACATCAGCATAACCATGTTTTCTGTTATAAACTTAGTTACTCACACCCTTCAAACTAATGTGTGACAAACATTCAGAATCTTTTTGAGATTGGGGCATCTATAACATGTGTAAACTATATTTACAATATTTAAACCATTGTAGGTTAATCAAGCATGGCCTGGGTTGCCCCGAGGGGTTAAATTTGACCCATTGGATCAAGAAATTATTTGGCATTTACTTGCCAAAAATGGTGTAAGTGGTTTCCAGCCTCACCCTTTTATTAATGAGTTTATTCCAACTGTTGAAGAAGATGATGGAATTTGCTACACTCATCCTCAAAAGTTGCCAGGTGCTTACACATTTTTCTTTCTATTTGCTATATGACAAGGTTAATTTTATGTTGTTTTTATGAAATCTTCTTTTTTCGTTTTGTTCTAGGGGTCCAACAAGATGGAAGTGTATCTCACTTTTTTCACAGAGCAATCAAAGCGTATAATACTGGTACTAGAAAGCGTCGTAAGATACACGGTGATGATCTTGGGGATTTCCGTTGGCATAAGACGGGGAGAACAAAACCTGTTGTTTTAGATGCTGTTCAACGCGGGTGTAAGAAAATTATGGTTCTTTATGTTAGTCCGGTAAAAGGTGGGAAAGCAGAGAAGACAAATTGGGTGATGCACCAATATCATTTGGGGACTGGGGAAGATGAGAAAGAAGGCGAGTATGTGATTTCAAAAGTCTTTTATCAGCAACAACCACAGTCAAAATCTAATGGAAAAGATGAAGATATCATACTTGAAGAAATTGATGCACCTGTTGTAAAGGTTGACCCTGTGACCCCTAAGTCTGTGACCCCTGAGCCCCCTCGTGTTGAAAGGCGGATCCCAGATATGGATTTTGAACATAAGTCTACTGATATTTCTGCAGATCCCGGTCAGGTGAGCGCCTTTTTTTCTTCCTTTTTTATTTTAAGGTACTTTTATTTGTGAACTTTAGTTTTGGTTACGGTACCATAAAAAATATTTGCTTGACAACTTAAGCACATTTTTTAGTCAATACTTACCTACTGCTTCTGTAGGCCAGCTAAAAACGGAAATGAGTTGACTAGATTAACGATATTATGTTCATGCTTAAGGGAAGGTGTGCTGTAAATATAAAGTTTTTGGTCAGAAAGTATGGCCAATGAGCAACAAAGTTGAACCAAAAATCAACCATATCGATAAGGTGGTGTTTAATTGTGTGCTTGAAAGTGATTATGCATATTGAGTGATTACAATAAGATAACTAGCTTGTAGAAGATTGTTTGGATGTGCTTTTGCTCCTTTAATATGTAATAAGATAGATAATAACATCTTACTGTCTATCAGAGAATCAAAGATGGAATCTAAAAAGGGAAACGAAAGGAAATGTGTTAAATTATATCAGTTTACAACATGCTTCTTGATTTTTTGTTTACTATTTTTCTTACTGAAGCATGAGATGGAGCCTGTTTATGAGGCTGAGCACGAAACATCTTGTCAGGAGCTTGACGATCATGAAGACCAAGAAAAAAACCATGTTTCTGAGAATTTGGGGGCTAATAATGGCAGTCAAGGTGGAGAAGAAGCAAAATGGTGGGACAGTGAGTCACAATATCTGTTAGATTCACAACAACTTGTGGAAGGATTATCTTTGTGTGACGAGTTTCTTCAGAGCCAATCTCCTCAAAGAGATGTCATAAACCAAGAATCAAATGGAAAACCGCGCCTTGCAGATTATGTTCAATTAGGACCGGAAAGTCTAAAGAAGGATTTGGAGGCATGTCAAAATTTGGTCCTTGATCCTGCAAATTTGGAACTTGATACTCCACCTGATTTCCGGTTGAGCCAGCTTGTAAGTTCTAAGTTGAATATTAGATTATATATACATCATTCACTCGTTTTTGTGTTAAATATTTTTGCTAAAATAGTGGAATTGATGATGTTATTGCAGGAATTTGAATCACAGGAAAGTTTTCTAGCATGGGGAGGCTGTAAGTGATGGCTTTTGTTGTTCAACATCTTTATTTGCATGTTGCATCTCTTTTGTGAAACTATTGTATGTCATGTTCTTGAAACTGGATTTGGATGATTTGAGATGGCACTTTATCCTTTTGAAGTAATTGTTTATATGGCATGTTCTGCTATCCTTTTTGTATATAGTTTGTTTTTTTTTAATTTTATTTTAATATAAATATGAGAACCTTAGACTTTATAGGACCCACCAATACCTTGCTAACCATAGTGATCGTGTAAAACGAAGCTTGAGTTGTAGAAAACCTTGGGAAGCTAGATTCAAACATAAACCTCTGTTAGGGGACTTGAGCTCTTGCCACTATCTCACTCTTAAAATTTTAATCATGGTTTTCATTTGATCTTATTCTTTGATTTTCTGTTGTTTAATAAACACAAATAAAAAAGATTCTTCAACTGTCTATGGCAATTTTAATTGGTTTGTTAAATGAGGCAATAAACATGCTTAGATCAGCAACTGTGTCCTCATGGGTGTGTTTATGTACAATACGAGCTGTAGAGCTCTGGAGCTTTAAAATTAATTGGATTGCATTGTTGGATATACTATTTACTGTGAGCTCAACAAAAAAAGTCTAATAGTAGAAAACTAATAAATATAATCAAAACTCCTCAAGTTAGAGCATTCATACAACTTAGTTTACCATAACTCTATGTCAGATATTAGTTGTTACAAGTTATTGAAAACTTAGATTGCAATATCTGTTAGAAACCATAAAACATAATATTAACTTTAATGTTTTGATATTAAGAGATTTTATATATATAACGGTGTTGGTACGTAATTAGTGTTTATGGTGATTTATGTAAACATCCCCAAACTTGAATATGACGTGACACAACAAGAGCATAAAGGTGAAGATAGAGTTGTAATAAATGAATGAATGTGATTGGGGAGCTGGTGGTCGTCACATGATATGTTCATTTTTTTAATAGTAATTTTTTTAGTTTCATTTAAATTTACACTTCTAATTCTAATGATTTAAACATAAATCATATTTATAGGGATAATGATCATTGAACTAGACCATGTGTATTTTCTAGAAACATAGAGTACATGTTTTTAATGTTTTATTATGGATTAGTAAGTATAGTAAAAGGTGTTTGCATGCTAAATATTTTGATTAAAATTACACTTTTTTGAAAAAAAAAATACTTTTTAAAAATTTTGAATATATAACTTTTTACACATATGAAATATTCTAAAACCGATTTTTTTAATATAAGTTTTATATAAAACCGTTTTTATAAAAACATTTAAAAAAATAACTGAATCTCTCGTGTGGGCCCTACGCCATCTTTGACTACAAACTATTATGCCTTTGTGAAAAGATCATGGCAAGATATTTGGTTACAAAATTGTCAAAGCTCATGCGCCCATCAATTCTTCTATTTATTTACAACATAAAAGAGAAGAAAATGAAGCCATGAATGACTGAATCATTCATGATAACAAAGAAGCATGATCACACATCTTCTTATGATATAGAGTCTTGCTTTTTGCTCTTTAAGCATTCCTCCAAATCCTTTGCTTGATATCCTTGTTGTGGGGCTTCCCATACTATTGTTCCCAATCATCTTCATCTCTTTCTTTGTGCGGCCCAAACAGAAGAACCTTCTTGTCGTTAACCAGTTCACTAGCGCTATAGCCGAATCCGAGGAGGACTAGTTCACTCAAGATCTCTTGAATTGGGTTTGTTTTGATTTGAAAAGAAGACTTGTTTGTGTTGAAGAAAGTTGTAGGATTTGTGGTATCTTTATATAGAGGGTGGTGTATATATATAAGTTTTAATTTGAGGGGAGAAGGGGTGGTGGTGCTTCTTGGGTCACTAAAGCACTTTCTCAACTTGTAGTCTTCACTTCCCACTTGAGATTCCATTCCAACTTCAAATATCAGTGGAATATTAGTAATGCATCCTCATTCAACAAGTTATAAGAACAATATATATTATTCCACTATCTTCCTTTTTGGCATGAATGATAAAAGGGTTGAATTATAATGATCTTACACGTGTGATGATTTATAACACAACTTTCATATCTATGTTTTAAATTATGAACGTTGTGATGTTGTCTAATTCATTTTTTAAGTTTGACATGCGGTTTAAATATAATTTTTTTCATATTTATCTTTGATGTTGTCAAATATAATATCATTTTTTGAAGTAAACAATTACTTATGGTGTTTATATATAAGCATACCCTTGTACGAATTTAAACCTATATTACTTTTGTGAGAAAGTAAACCCACCATACGACTAAGCCACTAGGATAATGGTCTCAACAAGGTGTTCCTCATGCAAGGTGGTAAAGACCTCAACAAGTTGAGGTATGTTATTGTGGCGGCAACCATATGATACATGTGGTTAGCGCGAAACAAACTACTCTTTAATCATGCCCAATTTCGGTGTTTCAAGTTGTGAGAGCCGTTAAGGTGAATACTTATTTGTGGAATTGTGGGTAAAGAATAGAAGTAAATTTAGAGACATTGTATAGCAGGATTGATGGTCTTTTTTGTTTGATCAGTAGTGTATGCATTTATGTACAGTTGGTTTGATGGTAATCCTAACGCCTTGCTAGTGGTCCTTTAATAAAATTGTGCGGCCGTTAAAAAAAACTAAGATAATGATCTATACACACTAGAAGGGTTCCCGCAAGATGTCGCGGGGCGCAATGTGATGGAGCAACATTTTACATCCGGTACGCGTTTTTTGTATTTGTTATTCTTGTAGTATTTTACAAAAATCTAATATGTTAAGGACAATCGTCTACTAAAATAATGTAAATTTAAAAGGTTTATATGGTTTCTAAAGTTCCTAAAATAATGCAACTTTAAAAGGTTTATATGGTTCCTAAATTAATACAAAGTTCAAATAGGGTAAATATTTTAAATTTTTATGTAAGTGTTACTAAGTGTAAGGTTATTATATAACTAATTATAAGGGGGTAATCCGTACATAATGATATAATTACTATTTTACCCTTAAAAGTGGTTGTACTCTATGTATTGAGCAAAATAATTGTTCTTAATTTTAGAGTATCTTAAACTACCACTCTCATATCTATACTAATAAATGATTACATTGAGTGTACACATGTCATCATCATATTAACTCTATCAATTATTTTCCCGCCCAAATCATTTATTAATTTTAAAAAGTTAAAATAACTAATTGATATATTTTCTCTCTCTCTCTCTCTCTCTCTCTCTCTCTCTATCTCTCTCTCTTATTTTAAACATTTCAAACTTTTCTAAATCAATATTTTTTATAAAGCATTCTTTTTTTATTTAAATAAAAACCAATGTTGTTAATGTCACACCCCGAAAATCGCAACGGCAAGTCGCGTGACGTGGTGGTAACGGAAGTTGGACTTGACCCAACTTTCATGGTCAAACGTATGCTAAAATGTCATTAGTTATTAAAAACCATTAGTCAACATCATACGAGTACTTGGTTATTCTACATCGAAACATTTTTAGTAGTAGTGAATACTACTTTTATTACACACACATGGTTTTATTTAAAACATTTAAAGTCTTAACGTTTGACCCTTCCAAAGACAAAATTCCGAATTCCATGTTGAGCTCACCTATAACCCTGAAAAGCACGAAGGGTAATAAAGTCAACATAAAGTTGGTGAGCTTTCGGGGTTTTGAAATCTTGCAACCATACATCTCTTTTAAAAATCATATGATGAAACAAGGCATAATATAATCCACATAGACTAGCTAGGTACTATGTTATTTAGGTCATAAGCCCATAATCAAACCAAGAAACACGTCGTTGCCCCACAACTATCCAGACATATAAACTCCCTCGCCACAACCTGACCAGTGCGACTGGTCGCGAGAGCGGGCCATTCTAACCCGATAGATCTACCAATATATTCTGTGGCCTCATCCCCGAGGTTAATGATTATAGAGGGATTTAGATTTCAGTAGTATATAGATCCATACTACTGATTCAAACTTATACCCTCATATATATATTATCCCGTTTAACTCATCATATACTTTAATAAATCATTTCATGCTTTTCCCCCAAACAATTTTAAAATAATACATTTAAAAATGGGGCCGAAGAACTCACCTTGAGCGTAATCTTTGAAGTTAACCAATGTGAAATGCTTTTCAAATAGTAAACCCTAATCATAAACATTATGATTATTATGCGATAATTCATGCTTAAGAATGCACTTCACCCATTCTATATATGATTGTTTGAAATGGTACGTTTTGCTTTAGTCAAAAATGTATATTTTTGTAAATGGAAATAATTCTTTTTAAAATCACATGTTTTGTGTCCTTTATTATAAGTCCTGACTATAAACCACCAATTTCCTTGTTCCTGTCTTATATGTATTAATTTTTACTAACTTGTCACTAATAAACTTTGAGTCAAAAGTCTTATTATACCATCATCTTGGGTGTCTAAAACCTTCTTAAACAGAGAGTCAATCATCTCTACTTCGGGTTATTATTCCTAAAAATGATTATCTGATCGGGCTTTCTTTTACCTGAGTTCATGTAGAATTCAAGAAGTAGTTTTCTCATTATATCTTTTTATAAAATAATTCTTTTTAACATTATTTGATTATTAATACATCTATTATCTTCTTCTTACCTATCTTTACTAATTAGTCGTTTAAAGTATATACTTATATTTTCTTTTATTTGTCGTAGTTTTGTCCGCGGCACGTTTCATTCTTAGCCTAGTATAATTTCGATGTTTCAACCGTCGTCTTAATCGGTTTTGTTCGTCGTGGTGCCTCCTTGGTCATTTGTTTGATCTTAACCATAAATCTTAGTTTCAAGGTCCTTTTGTCGATTTTTACCTAAGAGAGTCCTTTAATTGTGTTTAAAATTCCATTTACTTTAAGCTAGTCATTTGTAACTATTTCTTATAAAAGTCACCCAAAGTCTTTAACCTACTTATTATTATCATGTTAGTAATAGTCTTGTTAATCCAATGGACTTCCTAATGTTCTTATCAAGACCATATTTTACCATTCATTCCATCCACATGGCTTTACCTACTTACATGCATAGTATATACATACATACATATTTTTGCCATCTAGATCCTTAATGTAACATGTCCTTATCTACTAAACATCCATAAACAACCTATTTTCAGATTTATCAAACCCATACACAAGACATTTGCATACAAAAATCATTGAAACAACCATTTCATACAATTCTTTAATGGGTGAACTAGGGTTTATCAAGATCCTTATCTTGATCATCCATGCATGAACACATATACATTATCTAATCTAATATACCTTCGGAGGCACTAGATGGAAACTCTTATCACAATGCAAGCTTGATTCTCGATTTCTCGTTCTAACTAAGTTCCACTAAGGTGCCTTATGGTGAATGCAAGTGAAGGTGGCTACTTGGTTGGTGTTAACCGAAGGTGAAGGAAGAGGGGGGGGGGGTTTCACGGTGGTGTCGGATGAAGGTGACGGGTGAGGGTATCGGGTGAGGGTGACGGGGTGAAGGTAATGGTAGTGGTGGCGGTATCGTGTGACAGTGGTGATGGCGGTGTCGGTTTCGGGCGACGGTGGTGGTGGCGGTGTCGGTTTCGGGCGACGGTGGTGGTGAGGGTGTCGGTTTCGGGCGACGGTGGTGGTGGCGGTTTCGGGTGACAGTGGTGGTGGCGGTTTCAGGTGACAGTGGTGGTAATCGCGGTGGTGATGGTGGTCGCGGTGGAGGAGTAATGTCGGGTGTGGGGGTGGTGGTCGTGACGGTCGGTGGCGGGTGTGAGGGTGGTGATCGCGGCGGTGGGTGGTGATGATGGTGACGGGCGGCAGGTGGTGGTGCGGTGTCCGACGAGAGGGGAAAGGGAGGGGGGGCGGCCGATGAGAGGGGTGGTGGTGTGTGTGTGTGAGAGTGAAGTGGAAGAGAGGAGATGAAGAGTTGGGTGAGTGTGTGTGTATGGTTTTTAAACACACACATAATTGATGTGTTGTCTTCCATGCAAAACATAAAAATCATTCTTGGATATCCAAGAGATGATTCATATTATTATTATTATAATTATTATTATTATTATTATTATTATATTATTATTATTATTATTATTATTATTATTATTATTATGTTTATTATTCAAGAAATTGTTAAACGTTTACACGGTTTGCTAAACGTTAATGCATGGTTTTGTTTAGTTAGACTTAAACATTAAATAGTCTTAAATTAGTTATTGCGGATGGTTTCGAGAGTTGACCTGATTTGACCGGGTGTCACAGTTAAGACCGGATCGGACCGGCCGGTTCGTCCCGAGTTGGTGGTCGGACCGGGAGAACGGCAGAAACCCGTTTTTGCACCCCCCCTGCGCGCGGGTAGATCATGGTGTAAAAGGTATCATAAAGACATTCAATACCTTTCACCTTGTTATCATATATAAACACATAATGGTTTATTTGTCACACCAATGTGGGACAAGGGTCTTAGAGAGACTATTTCACACCCTTATTAGTTATTTCCAACAAATATTTAATTACATATATAAATATAATTAAAATATAGTTAAATCCGGTCCAACCGGTCCGACCGGTCCGACCCGTCCGACCACCAAACCAGTAAGGTGTCCAGTTCGACGTCCGATCCGGTTCTGAAAACATTGATAAAAACTAAACATTTTGATTAAAAATACACTTATATGAAAAAAAAGATTTTTAGAAACTATGAATTTATTTAAACAACGTATCTTTCTACACATATGAAATATTATAAAACCGATTTTTTTAAAAAAATAAAGGTTTGATATGAAAATTTTTTTCTAAAAAAATAATTGAATATCCGGAGTTTTTAAACAATGAAATATTTATAAAAATGGTATTTTGTCAAAGAAATTTTTTATCAAATACGAAAAATTATTCATAAAAAATAACTAAAGCCCATTGTTTTGAAATAATGAGATTTTATTAAAAATGACATTTTTCAAAAATAATATTCTTAGAATGAAATGTCTCTTAACACATTTCTAATACGAGAGTTAAAAAAACACTTTTTTAAAATGAAAGTTTTACAAAATAATACAAATATTTTATTAACTAAAGTACTTACTCACATATAATTTAGTTATCTTATATCAAAATAGTGTTTTATATTTTCTAGCTTTTCATTGATTTTTAATATTTTTTTATTTAACCCGTGTAATACACGGGTTTATAACCTAGTATTTTATATATAGTATTGATATAACTCAATCATTTCTTATAAATAAAATTAAAAATGTCTGATTGCAGCTATAGTATTCATGTCAGTGTGTAGACATCACCCACAAACATAGTGGGTCTAGCATCACCTCATTGAGGTCGCATGAATTTAAAACTCATTAACTTCTTCATCATGAGGTTATCATTTATTATAAAGATCAAGATAACTTATTTATTTCATGTATATCATTTAGAAATGGTATTTTTATGGAGTGAATGATAATTGATGCTCAAGTAAGTTCAAAATTAAAGTTATGAGCATTAAGGGGCAAGTTAAAATGTTAAATTATGAATTCAACTGTCACTAGAGGTGGCAAAAGAAGTCAATTTTGGGTCACAATGGGTGCTTTAAAAATAGAGATGAGTTAGAATGGATTGAATAAAAAGCACAAGGGGTCAAGATGGGTTAAAAGATTTTTTGGAAAAAAATAAACATAGGTCAAGATGGGTTTTCAAAATTAGAGCTTCAAGTCACAATAAGTCAAGGTTTCTTTCACTCAAATTGATCACCTTCGTCGAGTTTCATCGCGCACCACCACCGCAACACCACCGAACCACCACCATACCACCACCGAACCACCACCACACCACCACTGGTCCACCGCACCACCACCGGTCCACCGCACCACCACCGGTCCACCGCATCACCACCGCATCTACAGCCTCCCACCTCCGTCAAGTTTTATCGTGCACCACCACCGCACCATCACCGCACCTATAGTCGGGCTCTGCATCAGTCTCCACCTTCATTGAGTTTCATCGCTCACCACCACCACACCTATGGTCGGGCCTCCGCTTCACCATCGCACCATCATCGTCGCTTTATTAAATGTACCATCATTTATAAATGAAGTCGTATATGTATCTTTTTGATCTCGTATAAGCATCTGTCTACATGTGTTGTTGGATTGTAGAAAACTAGTAAAATAGTATTGGTTTTTTTTTTAAAATTATCCATCTTGACCCGAACCCATCCTGACCCAAACCCATCCTAACCCAAATCCATCCTGACCTTTTTTTCTAAATAACTTATCCTAACCCAAACCCATCCTGACCCAAATCCATCCTAACCTAACAACCAACCCAATCCAACCCACCCATTTTGCCACCTCTAACTGTCACCAAAACTATATATCTTTGATTTCCTCACCTATAAATAAGAAAATTTTCTCTTATTTGAAACAATGATGCATCAAGAACATAATTTTCTCTTAGAACACATTCTTTGTTCAATCAACCAACTCTAGTTAAAGCAAAGGCATGATTGAGTTCAACTAGATAATCGATTTGTGTTACCTACTCGAGTCTAAAGCATTGAGTGCCTTGTAGATAGCACATAATCCGTTTAACTGTAGTATTAAGAAGTTAATTAAATTTGTATAAATTTGTAGATAACGCAAAGCCAACTTCCTATTTTTGTTTCTAGTATAGAATGCTTTGGTTTTCGTAAGTTATTTGAACAATAAAGTATTAATGTGTTAATTCAAAGTTTATAAATAAACTATCTATTTGGGTTTCTACTTATCTCATTGACTACTAGCAAACAATGCACAATCTTTATTCATCTACTAAGGCTAATACAAAGCTCTTGTTGGCATAGTGACTAAATTACACGGTTGGAATATCTTCTTCATGAACTTTGTGTTGGTGCAACTTCAGTTCCTCCCTTAACATATTTGGTACCACCTACCTATTGGTTAATCCTATATTACATGGTTTGAATCTCTTCTTTATGAACTTAGTGTTAGTCCAACTTCAGCTTTTGCCTTAATATTCTCAATACAACCTACCCTTTAACTAATCCTATCTTACATGGTTGAAATCTCTTCTTCATTAACTTGGTGTTAATGCAACTTCAGCTCCTACCGTAACATTCTCAATACAGTTTACCTCTCAGCTAATTCTATCTTACATGGTTGTAATTTCTTCTTCAAGAATTTAATGTTGGTGCAACTTCAGCTCCTACTTAACATACTATGTGCGACATACCTCTCACATGATCCTATCTTGTATTCCAGACAAAGCATATGGAAGTTAATTTTCAATTTGTTAAAAAAATTATTGCTTAATGGCATCTCTGTCTGCAATTCATATCGACAAATGATTATATCAGTAATATCTTTTTCAAAATTGTTGCCAAATCAAACATTTCTGTTTTTTTTTAATGATCTAAGTACACCTTATATGGCTCTACATGATTAACCTAAGGCCCATCAAAACTTACCAAGGAGTCGATAACACACGATCCCATCCCCCACACTAATCACGGGACACAAAACACCAAATTCAAATTCCAATCTAGCCCTTTATTTATTCCCACTCCTTCCACTATCATAAATGACACACAGGCCCCACATCTTCCTTTAACTTCACTTTCACACCCTCAACCTTTCTATCCTCCCACACACCACCACCATGCCACCACCACTCCACCTCCTCACCATCCTCCTCCTCCTCCACACCACCACCACCACCGCCCTCCGCCTACCGGAGTTCCAAGAAGCTCCGGCGTACCAAAACGGAAGACACTGCAACAACGCCACCACCATCCACATCGCCATGACCCTCGACGCCACCTACCTCCGCGGCTCCGTCGCCGGAATATTCTCCATCATCCAACACTCCACCTGCCCGGAGAACACCGTCTTCCACTTCCTCACCACCCACCGCCTCTCCGCCGCCCTCCGCCGCACCATCGCCACCACCTTCCCCTACCTCCGCTTCCACCTCCACCACTTCAACACCCACCTCGTCACCCCCAAAATCTCCACCTCCATCCGCCGATCACTCGATCAACCCCTCAATTACGCCAGATTCTACCTCCCCCACCTCCTCCCCACCGCCGTCCACCGCGTCATCTACTTCGATTCCGACATCATCGTCGTCGACGACGTCGTTAACCTCTGGGAAATCGACCTCAACTCCCACGTTGTCGGAGCTCCGGAGTACTGTCACGCGAACTTCACGAGCTACTTCACCCCCAACTTCTGGTCAAACCCACGTTTCTCCGGCGTGTTTGACCACCGCCGTGCGAAAGCTTGCTACTTTAACACGGGGGTGATGGTGATTGACGTGATGAAGTGGAGAAAGCTGAAGGTGACTGAGAATCTTGAAGAGTGGATGGAGGTGCAGAAGAGGTATAGGATATATGAACTGGGGTCGTTGCCGCCGTTGCTGCTGGTGTTCGCCGGAGATGTGAGGGCGGTGGAGCACCGGTGGAACCAGCATGGGCTGGGTGGGGATAACTTGAGGGGGTTGTGTCGGGATCTGCACCCTGGTCCGGTGAGTTTGCTGCATTGGAGTGGGAAGGGGAAGCCGTGGTTGAGGTTGGGTTCGAACCGTTCGTGCCCGTTGGATGGGCTGTGGGCGCCTTATGATCTGCTGGTCAAGCGTCGGTCGGTCTTGGTTTCTGACCGCTGAGTTGGTCATTGGTGGTGGTGGTGACGGTGGGAGGTGACGGTGGTGGCGGCGTCGGTGGTGGTGGTTAGTGGAGGATTAATTGGGGTGATGAGTGATGAGTCTATTGGGTTGGATTTGAGTAGTTGTTTACTATTTTTTTTTACTTATTTAGTATATCATTATCTCTGTGGTTATACTTGTTAATTACGATTTACGAAGAAGGTAAATATGAAAAAGCTTTTGATTTAATTGTTTATTATAATTGTGATTAGAAATATAATATTATCAGTTGGAAAGACTGTATTTCGCTTAAGAAATACCTTATGTGAGAGAAGAAAAAGAATTCAAAATTTGTGATAAATCTCTTTTTATTTTCTTGAGATTGTAGCTTTATAGGCAAGAATGTCGTCATGTTAAAGTGGTCGGATTGACCTTTTAATGTGTTTGAAAGATCATGATCGATATGAGGGTTAGTAACATCATGAGTGGTAATATTAACCTATGGTATATGTTTACTATAGTGTTTGTTATGGTTATGAAATGAAACTATGATTCTTAATTATACTATATTAATTTTTTGATTTATTTTTCTGGATACCTTATTTGGTTGGTTAATTAATAGTTATTTTAAATCCCAACTTCAATATTATAAAAATATTATACATTCTTTTTATTTTTTAAATCGATACC
Source organism: Flaveria ramosissima (assembly GCA_025215565.1). Lineage (NCBI taxonomy): Eukaryota > Viridiplantae > Streptophyta > Magnoliopsida > Asterales > Asteraceae > Flaveria > Flaveria ramosissima. The sequence goes on from CM046035.1 coordinate 75,313,817, forward strand.
CATTCTCAATCCATCTTACAAACCAAACACCAACTTATGGATAGCTATGTTTTGTAGTGATTACTAAAGTATATAATCATACTGTTATAACTGCCATCATTTGACTTCAAAGAATGGTTTATCCGATTCACTCACTACTCTTAGTGTTGATTAACATATCACCTAGGTTAGGTTGTTGTGGTTCATACTTTTGAATTCTATCATCGCTTTGCCAAGGCCGTAATACTTTCACATTGTAGGGTTACCAATGCTTATGCAACATCATTGTCACAAAGTTTCAAGTTTGGGTCAATTAAAGGTTAAAGGCTCTATATAACTGTACATTAAGACGTTTTTAATGTTAATTATTAACCATAAAAATAATTTTGTTTCTTTCTAAAGCCTATAGCAACATTTGTTTGTATTAATATGATCTATATATCAATAAATAATATGTATACACACTTTTGCTTTCCTATAAATGGATCTTCTTTTAATTTATAAAGTGACCGATTGATATTCACCATTTGTTTTGCTTTGAAAAGATAGATTTTATTAAATCATAATATAGGAGAGATACTATAAGCATTTATACTTAAAATCTCTTTTATAATATATGTAGTAGGGCTCAACTAGTGGGACGTACCTTTCACATAAAAATTATGGAGTGGGACAGTTGGTTGAAATTTAAGCTAACATATATTTTATTATATTTAATTACCATATATGGTTGATATATAGATAAAACCGTTATTTTAAGTATATTGTTTGTTATGACTTTTTATTTAAATTTGTGTCGTCTTGTTATCTGATTTACCATAAGTCAATGTTTAGAGGAAAATACATTATTTTGTTTTTATATTAATCAAAATAATTATTAGATGTAAAAGTGAGACTTACTCATGTGATATAGGCTCTTGTCTTTTAGAAAAAAAAACTAGTATTAAGCCCCATTCGTTGCAGCGGGGGGCGTAAAACCGTGTCAAGTGTCACCAACGGCACACAACCACAACTGATCACCAACCCTGAAAAAACTCGTATTAAAAAGAAAATAAAAAACGAAGAGAATAAAATCAAACGAAAAGTAAGCGTTAAAACGTTGAACTACGTAAGTGAAACGCAAAATATATAAAATAATAAGTAAGTCAACCTAGAACCAGCGCGTTGTGACATGGTCGTTAAACCGAAAAAAATAAAAGTAAAAATGTTGAATCACACACGTGTTGCGGTGTGAAACTCGCAAAATTTAGACGGAAACACAAAACAAAAAAATTGTATAATTTGAAAAGTATGGGGGATCAAAGATGAAGATAGAAAAATATTAGGGTTAAATTATAAAATATGTAAAAGTTGTATGTTAAAATAAAATAAAAAAGTTAGAGTTTAAGAAAAAGACAAAGGTGGATACAACCATTAAACACATAATACTCCCACTAAGCATATCAAAATTGGTAATTAATATTATATAAATATATAAGATATTTGGTTCAAACAAACATTGTATAGATTGAAGTAATATATGAATAAGAATAGATTTGTACCACTTACAACTATAAACTGTCATTATAAATATCGAAACCTATTTAAACATGTTTTCTATCTCTCTATTTCTATCTATCTCTATCTCTCAGGCTTTGTAGAAGACTGGCCCTCAACAATGCAAACATATAAGCTTATATTTTAAAAAGAAAGTATGATTTGCCATGTAGCATTTGTCTTCAACTCTTCATGACTGATATGTTTGTTTTCATCATTAAATATATGTTACTTCCTTGCATGAAATATGTTGGCAAAGCAGATTGTTTTGCTTTTGTGAACACAAAAGAAATAACTACCCAGTACCCACTAAAACTACCACTCCACTACTTGTTGAGTTGTTGATTCAACCAACAAAAACTAACCCAATAGAACCTTAAAAGACCATAACCCATTAAATCTTTATTTTGACCCGTCCAACCCAAACTCGGCTCCAGCTCGATGACTCACAACTAGCGACCCGGATTTGAACCCATCAAGATTAACCCATACGGTTTAAAATCTTCTTTAAACCAAAGCTTATTAGTTGATACTCTACCTTAGCCTTTGGTTATTTTAACATTGTTGCTTTAAATTCCTTACCTAGAGACGAGTCAAAGAAGTAGTGCTGGAGAGTGACTCATGTCTCATCTAATTAAGATTCGTCTCATGAGTGATGTACACTTATTTCTACTCCTTAAATGCATATAAGCTGCAACCATAAAAAACTCGTTAGAGGACTAAAGAGCTTGAGCTTTGAAGTCACTTTGATATATGTATGAGATATACTAAACATAAACATAAATGCATAAAGTAAAAGAGTAAGAATAAAGATCATAAGTATGTGAGACTTGAGCTAAAAAAGATTAGAATAGTATACTGAGTGAAAAAAGAGAATTCAAGATGATTATTTACCTGAAGTGAAAGTGGTATTTATATAGTTGTGGGTATGAACATCAAACAACAATTCAATTTTCATAGCGGAGGTGGTACCCCGTCAGATACCTCTATCTCCTTTCTCTTCAGTCACGACTTGGTGAGTGCCGTATGATCATTCGGCAGTTTTCTTGCTTTGTTAAATATATTTAGATTGTATTTACTCCATCAAAGACGTTGGTTAGATGCTTTTTGCATGACTCTATTCAAGTGTACCCATGTCAATATGATATTGTGGTAACATGTACTAATATGGTGCGCGCAATTACACAGTTATAGTCTTATAGACACTTGTGTTATCAGTATCAGATATAGCAAGTATGTAGATCAGATTGCTTTTCTTGAAGGTAAGTTGCATTTTCATATTATAATTAATCTTGCATAACATAATTGATGTATCTTCATATGGTACAAAACTACAAACACAATCTTGTTCTGTTTTTGTCACAGGAGCAACAACCTTGACCATCATAACAGTTATGCCTGGCAAAATGGGCGGGTTGGGTTGGGCAGGATAACGGGTCAAGATGGGTTCGGGTCAAGATGGGTTGTTTCAAATAATGGGTCATATTGGTTCGGGTCAGAATGGGTTTTAACCAAAATGAGCACGGGTCAGAACGGGTCAATTCTAAAAAGTGTCATTTTACATCTTTCCAAAATGAGTATGGGTCAAAACGGGTTCTAACTATAATGAGTATAAATGAAACATTATATTTACTATAAGTGAGTTGTTGTATCCGTTTTGTAAAGGCAACCACCTAAACGAACAAAGGTCATCTTGTATTAAGATTGGATCAGATGATGAAACATTAAACTGTTGTTTCATCAAAAAATAGAGTAAATAATTTATTCATGACATAAAAATTTGATATGTAAATCAATATTTGAATGTGGATTTGTGCAATGTACTAATCTGATTACAAAAATGATGATAGTTGTTGGTGGTGGTTGTGTTGATTGGTTGTAATGGTAGTTGTGATTGTTGCGGTGATGGTGGCGACGATTGTCGTAGGTGGACGGTGGACAATGGACGTAGCGGTGGTGGTGGTTGTTGTGGGTGGACGTAGCGGTGGCGGCGATGGTTGTCGTGTGTGGACGTAACGGTGGCGGCGGTTGTTGTGGGTGGACGTTGTGGTGGCGGCGATTGTCTTTAGTGTTGTTGCGATGGTGGCGACTATCATTGGTCGTCGTTACGGTGGTAGCAATGGTTGTTGCGGTAGCAACAACGGTTGGTTGCGATGGTGGGTGTGATTATCGGTGGTGATGCTGCGATGGTGGCTATAATATGTTGTGGTTGAAATGGAGTTGGCTGGTAGACTATGTTCATCTATTAAAGATGGTGGCGAAATGGTGGTTATAATTTTAGATGTTATTCTTTGTTTCTTGATAACCCATTCTGACCCGCTCAATCATTTGGTTATGCCCATCTTGACCCGTCTAGTATTTTGTTCCTTTTATTTGAGTCCATACAAACCCATTATAAAAACTACTTAATGCCCAAGGTAACCCAAGTTATCATAAGTAACACCCATATTGACCCAAAATATAATGAATGGGTTTGTTTTGCCAGGTCTAATAACAGTAGTCACCAGCAACAACAAAGGGCGGAGTCAACATATTTTAAACGTATCCAACTCGCTTATAATGACAGTTGAGGTCGTTGATTTGATACAAACTTTAGTCTTTAAGGATGATGAATTGTTGCACAATTGCAACCAAAATTTCACAAAGCATTCAAGCCACCCTGAGCATTTCATAAGTCGTATATACCAACTTCGACCAAGCATGAGCATATAGTTCGTCAATTGCAGATTTGATGGATAAAAGTGTAAGTGTTTACAAATGTTGTTGAGCTTATAAACCAAATTTTGTTCATAGTTTGAAGCTCAACTAGAAGTAACATCAAGGGAACTTCATATTGTTTTACTATTCTATGACAAGTTCTTCGTAGCACAAGTCTGCAACTCTTTGATTCTCCTTACCCATGAGTATATATTTTGGCATATGGCAGAAGCAAAAATAAACAGATAATAATCTCTAGAGAAAATTGGTATAATGTTGAATACCTAGACTAGTACATCAAATACACTTTTATATAATAACTTAAAATCTCACAGGTTGAGTTAAATTTAAAAAACTAAAACTTGATACGTAGTAATCAAATTAACTTATTACATAAACACGTAAATTACTTAGATAAAAAGTCTACAAATTTTCACATTTAATAACTTAAAATCTCATATGATCTTATTCATTAAGATTTTTTCATTCAATACTTCTGGGACATATAACTTCAAGCAGAGCAAAAGTGTTATGTTTATTTTAAGTTGGACTCTTTTTTCCGACCTACATGCCCCACTTTACTTACTCCAAGTATGAAGTCGTATCTCTTATGGGCTGTTTGGCAGCATCTGAATCAACCTCTTAATGGCCCAGACGTCTGAATGGTTTAGCACTTAATAGTTCAGACTGTTTGTTTTGCGAGCAAATGTCTGAATGGTTAAGTATTATAATAATGCTGAATGGTTAAGAGGTCTAATGCTGAATGGTTAAGACTTATTATCTGAATTATTCAGACATTTATCTTTAAATAGTTAAACGATATACTAGCTCTTAATGGTTCAAACATTTTCATGGTTCAGCACTTAATGGTTCAGACCTTTTATTGGTTTAACATTTGATCATTCAGAAATTACAAAACAACATCTTAGATCAAAATTCTTATAATCTATAGATAAAAAAATCACAGCCCGAAATCTAAACATGCACTATTATAAAATTGTAAGAAACCAAATAAAGGTTTATTATTGAGTCAGATAATCAATTTAGCCCAAAACCATTTCCCAGTAATGGGCCAAAAAGCCCAAAAAGGACTAGATGACATTATCCTCTTCAACATTATCTCTTTGCACCATAACCCACTCACAGAAGCTTTCTACCTTCTCCAATGGCTTCCATCATCTCTCTACCCTCACCCTCCTCATTACTCACCCACAATTCCTCCAATTTCAAGGTACTTTCTCCTCCATTTCCGCAATTTCTTCTTCTTCTTTCAATTTCATGTCTACATATTCCATCAATCTCTCTTTAACAAGCAGGGTAATGTGCGAAACCTCAAGTCAAGCATCTGTCAATTCCCTTCAATACCCAATTACAAGAACAAGAACACCACCGGATTGCACCACCGGAAACCCTTAATCGTAGCTGCATCATCGCCGATTCCGTCAGCTGTTGTGAGCTCGAATGTACGGTTCCGGCTCGACAATTTGGGCCCCCAACCGGGTTCGAGGAAGAATGCGAAGAGAAAGGGTCGGGGTCACGCCGCTGGTCAAGGTGGGAGCTGTGGGTTCGGGATGAGGGGTCAGAAATCGAGGTCTGGTCCAGGGGTTCGTAAGGGTTTTGAAGGTGGTCAGATGCCTCTTTATCGTCGTCTTCCTAAGTTAAGGGGTATTGCTGGAGGTAATGAACAAGATCTTGTTGTGTACTCTTTGTTGTTGTTAGTTTAGCAATTAGCATGATTGTTTGTGTGAGTATTTGAGGTTTTGATGCTTGCGATTTGTATGCACACCAAGTGTTTGTTGAAATGCTTTAGTGAGTTTAGGGCTAATTGTAAGTGTGTAGTGCTTACCATATGAAGATAATGCTGTTGGTTTTATTGTGATCGCGTTTGTTTATGGTGTTCTTGCCAAATTGTTTATTTTGCTCACTGGTTACTTCTGTTTCCATTGGATTAAGGTATGCACGCTGGGCTATCGAAATACGTTCCAGTGAATTTGAAAGACATTGAAAGTGCTGGATTTCAAGAAGGGGAAGAGGTTTCGCTGGAGTCTTTGAAAGCAAAGGGATTGATCAATCCATCAGGAAGAGAAAGGAGACTTCCTCTTAAGGTACAAAATTGTGTCACGCGATATTTTGCATTTGGGTCTCTCTAAATATTGAAAGTTTTTCAATTTGCTAATAGATAAATGCTGACTTGCGTTAGAAACTTAGAAGCGTAATAAGACAATTAGAAGTATTTACTTGGGCATTGCTAGAATTTTGTTATACTGGCATACATGGTCACATATTGGCTCAAATGCCAACTGCAAGACATAGCATTGCAAATTTGTAGTTAAGTTGGTGAATTTTAGAGATATGTAGCAATTTTAAAAAGGTAGACGCGTAATTGTATGTTCCTGAATTGTTAAAATGAGAAGGAATTAATACAGCTTATAACTATAGATATTATTGTTGGTATTAGATTAAAGGCTTAGTAGACACAAAATAGAATGTGAACATTTTTAAACAAGTTGTAAAATCAATAACCTTTAAAGGGGTGGCACATTGGTAACCAGTTAGCAGCAAATTTCCTCTAGTAGATGTCTCAGGTTCGAATCAAGCTTTAACTAACACAAGTTGTGTTTTAAGTTCTAATTGAGCCCATTGGTTAGTAGGGTATTGTTGGACCCGTGAGTTTTTCGGTGGTAGGTGACTAGGTTCTCATGGTTATATGAAAAGGTCTGTGAAACAAAAGAGTTCACACTTAACAATCTAAATGTTTTAACCCAAAACAGTTTCTTTGTTTGAAACCTGGATTCTTTGAATCTGATATAGGTTTCTGAAGGCGTGTGCTTGCGGAGGACCTTGATGCAAGTGTAGTCTTTACATTTTGCACTTAGAAAGTAAATTATCTGATCAAGACGATCCACATAAAGAGTTCAAAAGAGAGATTTGTTCACAAATCTTTAAACTCAAAATCCATTTGATCATTAATTTTAGGTTGAAAGAACAAATTTGCTAACTAAAGTCTAGTAAAAAAGCAAAATTGTCATCAAGTGTTTTAAAAGCCTTTATTGGTCACTAAATAGTGCTAAGAAACCATATTTCCCACCAACCTCTTAAAGGGGCTTTAATTGCCATCATCTTTTAACATGTTTTTTTAATATAAAATACTATTTATACTTGTATGTTTTGACCAATACCTACAATACTTCTTTTCCAGAATTCTTTGAGTTATTTATTTTAAAAATATGTATTTTATATTTATTATCTTAAATTTTCTGTCATACTGTTTTTTTTTACAATTTTTATTTTTGTAGATGCATATATTTGTGTTTCAGCAGTTGTTACTAAAAAAGTTGTGATTCTGCATTAAATGAGAACTAAACTAACTAAGAATCTTTAAAGTTTATTTAGCCACTGATAATTAACCTTTAGAAACCTTAGATATTTCTTTAAATTGATTTACCACAAAATTCGACTTTCAAACTGAACAAAATATTGATATTGGTTTGATCTTTAAAGCGAATTCGAATTCGGAGTCTGAATTTGGTTATGCCTGTTTTCTTGTTTCTTTGATGTGACTTTGAATTCCAATCTGTTTCTTTTTAGATTCTGGGTGACGGTGAAGTGAGTGTAAAGTTGAATTTTAAGGCCCGTGCCTTTTCTGCACAAGCTAAAGAGAAGCTTGAAGCTGCAGGTTGTTCATTGACTGTGTTGCCAGGCAGAAAGAAATGGGTCAAACCATCGGTTGCTAAGAATCTGGCTCGTGCTGATGAATACTTCGCCAAGAAACGAGCGGCTTCAGCTGCTGGCGAGTCACCCGAACAACCGTCTACTGCTTAGAACCCACACAACTGAGTCATTCTATTTTGTCTTTGTAAACTTGAAAATAGATGTAAAGCAACACTAATTCATATTCTGTTTGTCTGGAATCTATTCATCATTTTGTTAATCTTGATTCACGGCTGACATGTTCATCGTAGGGTGTTCGTGAGGCTCTGGGCTCGGGTCACCTTCTAACGGGTTTTTCTACACGTTACATGTCATATATGGGCTCAAAAATGGCCCATGGATGCTAGATATGGTCCAACTTGACGAACTTAGAAATCTTTAGGGATGAAAAGACCGAACATCGTGTAAAAGTAGACCCAAATGCAGATACGTTTTGTAGTAATTACATTCGCAAAATGATAAAAATAAAATTAAATAAAAGTAAAATTGTAATACGGATGGCAACTCATGACTTGAACTCGTTCTGGGATAAGATTCAATGGGATCCGGGTTGAATATTATTCAAAGAGTAGAAAATATTTAAGCATTTTATTTATAGTTATCGTATCTTTTATTTATTTGGTTTATTCATGTTTATCGTTAAAGTTGTTAGGGACTGGTATAAATATTAGGGTTTGGTTTCGTCTATTATTAGTTTTTGTTGATTGAATTAGAATCAAAGAACTTGTGTTCTTGGAACCATTTGGTTCGTTTATTGTCTTTGATTAACTATTTGTTCTTGTGCCATTTGATCGCTTTCGAATCTGCATCAGTATTTTAATATCCTTAATGTATATATATAGAGAGAGATGGGTCGTTGAGTCGTTTCATGTAAAAAGGGTTTTGAACTTGCGAGTATGAACAATGTCACGTGTGTTTTCTCAAGACTAGGTTATATGTGTCCGCATGGCTGTATGTTTTTTTTTGAACATCGTTGTAATTGACACAAATTGGTGACCATTTAATACCCATTGTTGTAATGATTTACTCAAATCATTATAACTAGTTTGACATATCATTGTACTTGAACCATTTAAATGAGTTGTTGTAACTAGTATAGCATACTACCATATACTACATTGCAATATTGCATTAGCATTTATTAAGTTGTTTTAATATATAGAAATACGATTTCTTGTGAACCCTAGAAAGTCGAATTTGACCATAGATCAAGTTTTTTTGAAAATTAAGATGGAAACAACGTTAAAGTCATAAATAACAAAAGGAAAATTGGTTGAAAGGGTAAAAGCGGAAAAGCTTTCTTTGGCTAACTTTTTTCCTTAGGAAATTGGAGTTTCATCAATTGTTTTAAAACATAACTTTTATATATATCACTATAATTAAACTAGCCATACCGTAAAAGGTAGTGTTATAGTAACAACGATATTTAATTTAAAAATTTTAAAAATGATTACGGACTTAATATGTGTCATTCTATTGTTTTATATGGGATGTCGATTTGGTCATTGTGTCAAATACGTCTGGTCATTGTGTCTAATACGTCAGGTTATTGTGTCAAATATTTTTATCATTTGTTATATGTATTTATCATTGTGTTTTACGTTTTAGATCATTTCGTGATATTTTTATTATTGTTTTTATATATTATCTAAACTTATTGTTATATAATCATTATGTATTATAATTAGAGGTACACAGCGATGTATTTCACCAATTTGTTTTTCAAAACTCATTGTATCTAGGATAATATAATGACGAGCAAAAAACACAAGAGACATTATCTCATTGTATTTTACATTTCAAATTATTCTGTGTTCGTTTGTCATTGTTTTTAATATATTAGATTATTTAGTTGTTTTATCATTGTGTTTTACATACTAGAATCATAGGGCGGTGTTATTTTATCATTATGTTTTTAAAAAAAAAATCATTTAGAAAACACAATAGTGTTAAAGAAAACACAATTATTAACAAACAAATACAATGAATTGAACTAAAGACGCAATGACGAGCAAATTTATTATCTTTTCATATAACGATATTGCACTCGTTTTTATAATGTAATTATAATAAAAGAACAATTTCGTATATAAAAGATACAAATGTTTTAAATAATGGGAAACTTGAAAAAAGTTATAACAAAACAACACAACTTAAATGCTTTTACAAGTATAAAATAATTGAAGAAAATATACGTCTGAATAATATCATAATTTGTGAGAAAAGGGTCAAATACAAAGTCTTTCAAAATTAAAAAGTATAAAAGGTAATCGTAATCATCATCTCTTTAATCAATGGTTGAGAGCAAATTATAGGAAAAAAGTTATTAGATGGTTATTTTAGAAGTAGCCACTTTTGTTGACTTTTTATAAGTTTTCCGATTTTTTTAAATTCATAACTTTTATGTATAATATTATTTTTTTACAAAAATTACACCATAAAAACGAAAGTTTTTTTATCTTTAAAACGAGTACGGTATTGTTATATAAAAAGATAATATTTTTTTTACTTTTTTTAAGCTCATATCTCGTCAACGTGTTTTTAGTGTAGTTCATTGTGTATTTTTGTTAGTTATTGTGTTTTTTAAACATTATTGTGTTTTTTCTAAAATAATGAATTATAAAAAACTTTAACAATGAAAGATCATTGTCGTGTATCTTAGTATGTAAAACACAAAAATAAATTTACAACTCATTAATCAAATATATTAAAAACATTGACAAAATAATACAATGTCTTATTGTGTTATTTTATTGTTATTGTGTTATCTTGAATATTATGAGTTTTGAAAAAAAAACATTGATAAATAATATTATTTTATACTTCTAATTGTAAAATACAATGATAGATATTAACAAATTTATATAATCATAAAAAACAATGACAAAAATTACATTGTATTATCTTCAACACTAAGAGTATTGAAAAATACATCGGTAAAAGTATATCATTATGTAATTCTAATTGTAAAATACAATGATATATAACAAATTTATATAATCTAATAAACAATGATAAAACTAACACAAAATAATCTAAAACGTAAGACACAATAATGAATACGTATAGCAAAAAAATGTAAAGTATATGATAGAATGAAATGATATTTAACACAATAAACGTATAAGACACAATGAGCTGACGTATTTGACAGAATGACCAAAATGTCCTCATTTTTAAAACAATAGAAAGATAAATGTCAAGCCAACAATCCCTTTTAAACTTTTTAAACTAAATACCCTTTTTACTATAACACTAAACTAATTTATGATTTTGTTACTTCATGTCGATAACCTTTTGTGAATACACGATATTTTTCCATTTATATTATCCATTTGACTTTTTAGTGAATCATTGTTCTTCCTTATACATCCAGCACGATTATTTTATATCTAAATGCCCATACATGTTTTGTACGTACTACATGAATTCGATTTGTTGTTTCCTGATTTTGTCTCATGAAATTACATATATTATTTTATATAATATAGTGGATAATATTATATTATTCCATGTATATTTAAAATAAAACGAAAAAGAATATATATCAACTCACAATATATAATGACCGTAGATGGCTGAAGTGTTCTTTTAGTTTTCGTACGGTGAAACATAGACAGCTCAAAACATTCCACTACCCTTTTAATTAATTTGTTTTGTTTTTGTTATATAAAAGATATTGATTTTGAATTTTGTGTTAAAATTAGTGGTCATTTAGTTCCTAGATACCAAAAAGGGTATTTGATTGAGAGGTTAGAAGGTGTGTAGAAAATTATTCATGTTAAAGTCTCGTTATCAATAAAAAAAGTTATATATTTATGAGTAGAGTTAAAAGAGCGTGTAAATTATCTACTTTAGAAAAATAGTTTCCTGTTTCCTAACAGATCCATATGAAATTGCATCTACCTACTCTAATAAAAAGGTATCTTGGGAGACACGTGGCAGCACCACCCAATCATTCTCATCAAAATTTTCTCGCCTCTCTCTTTTATTAAATAATTACCTTAATTACTAATAATATATTCTTTAACATATTTTTAGATTTAATAAATCAAGAGAGAAATCTATTTATTAATGCTATTTCTAAATAAATATTTTTTTATAAAATAATATTTTTTTATAAAATAATATTTTTTTTCTAAAGCATAAAACTTTTTTAAAATATGAAATATTTTATAATTGGTATTTTTTAAAAGATATTTTTTAAAAACAAAATATAATCAATTTTGAGAGTTATAATAGGAAAAAAAATTAAATGACATTTTTATATTTGTTTTAAAACAAAATGTTTATTTTTTTAAAAAAGCTAAAAATCTAAATTTTAAAAAGTTGATATTACTATTTTATTATTAAAATAATATTTAATAATTAATAAATTTTATTATATTAATATTTTATTTATTCAACCCGTTTAATACACGGGTTTACTAAAGCTAGTTTGGAATAAGAAGGTACTTAGTTATATTATGCATTTTGACAATTGCCCATTAAAAACATTAAAATTAAAATTAATAGAATTTTTTTCACGTTGTGCATGATAGCAGGAATTATGCATATATACAAAACATAAAACGCTGCTTACAGGAGTTGTGGGATGGAATTGGTGAGTCTTGACACGGTTTGTTTTTAACTAAAAATCACATCAAAACGTTAATGAAACTTAAGTATGTCTCAACACTACATGATGGATATCATATCAAAAAGGTCCTAATATAAAGACACCCAACCAAATAAATCGACACCCCCTATACGCCGTGTATGGGTCCATACGCGGCGTATAGGGACGAATACACTGAAAACGATGAAAATTCAGGGGGCTGTCAATTATGATGTTCTAAGGAAGTCAATTATGTATAGACAAAGTTGAAAGAGGATACTCATTCGGTTCAAGGAGGTTGATATAACCTATGAAAAACTTAACTAACTACATAATGTTATCTAGTTTACAAAGTCTAATGAGTATGACTTAGTTTTCTAGGTTTGTCTGATAGCAAACCTCACTTTGAAATCAAATTGCAAAAAATTAGGGGAGACGTCATTTTAGAAACAATCATATCCTCTAGGGTATGTAGAAATGGTTTTGTGAAAAGTTTTCTCAAACCTATTTAGATAGGGGGAATTTTTCATTACCTCATATGGATGTTATTCAATAACACTTAAATGTAGGGATGTCTTGCATTTGAAAATAAAATGTTAGCAATATGGATTTTGTCAATCCAAATATATTGCAAACCTATGATATAGTGTATTACACGAAGGTCATAAGAAGTCTATGATAAACTCGGATTCTAATTGACTAGATTTAGAATCTTGATAGATGTCTACTATAAAGGAGATGTGTTCGTCTTGAAATAAGAATTGTATTTTTCAAATACACTTAGAAGTTTCACAATAGACATTATTAACTTACGAGTTAAGAACACATCATGAAAACTTATCTCGTTTGAAGTTATCTATATCGACTTGACAAAGTGATAAATAATAATTTTAGATCCAACAATCTGCGGGTAGAAACGAGACGAGATAGAGAGGAATTGGACTAAAGCCCGTAGGGAAAGGGGAATATGAAGAAAACCTAACCTAGCTGACTAGAGATCCCAAAGTCTAGGTTCAATAGGACAACTTAATCATATGACTAAAGGAGTCACTATAGGGGAGTACCCTAAAACAAAAAGGGAGTCACGAACTTTCTAGTCCATTCACTCTGGGGGAGTACCCCGAACCAATGGCCAAAGGAAGGTTAAGCATATTCAGGTTAAATGATTGTGTGAATCAATATAACCATGATGCTTTTAATGATTTATGGAATCATCTATGTTAGAGAGAAGTGGGGTCGCTTCGAATAGATTTGTGGGGAGGCGCAAATCCTAGAGCTCTCGCAGAACCAGGATAGTGATCCATGACCATAACGGACACGACAATGAGGGGATGTGCCCGACTAGGGAGAGTCTTGTGTGAATGTATATTGTCGTCTACACAAATGGGGTCTGTTCAAAGATATCACGTCTACACACCACCAGGAGGCTAAGTATGCTTTACAAAGGAAGGTTCAATGAGAACACCGACCTATCCTGCAAGACTCAACTGTCGAGTTTTCATTGAGAATTTTGTGTATTTTGATCGATCTCCATTCATGTGGGGGATTGTTGGAATTTTGGACACAAAATAATTATATTTATATATTTGTTATATCAATAATTATTTATTTATTGGTTTAAGTTATCGTTTTGCAACGAACTATACCGTGTCTAAACTGAAGCTAAGATGAATTAGATATCGATGCTCGAAGTTGAATGATCGGAATGAAGAAAATGAAACTTGGTTGATTATTGTAAGAAATTGTTGCAATTTATTGCATAATGCTAATAAAGTCATGTATTGATTAACATGGATGTTTTATGTTTTAACCAAGTATTTTAATAAATATTAGGAATGTTTATCATGGATCATAATTTTTATTAAAATTGATATTAAACATGTCATGAATAAAATGAGAGTTTTAATTTGGTCTCATAAAAACATTTCATAAATAAAATGGAAGTTTTAATTGTGAATCATAAAACTCATATTAATATGAATTTTTAGCATGAGTATATAACTAAACATATGATGAAAAGAAAAGAGAAGAAGAAGAAATTTAATCTCTTTAGTGTCAATAAGTTGAATATAAATTTAGAGATGAGCACTTTTTAAATTGTTTTTCTTACACCATCATCTTTAATATTTTTTTCATATAACATCATAGCACATATTTTACCCGATGATCTCTCGGGCTTGAGGCACTCTCCGATAGTACATACTGCTTTGACTGTTGTACCCTTGGAGACAGACGCGTTGTCTTGAGTAGAGATTAGCGAAATCTGTTTTGAGGGACCCGTGTCTAACATGATCCTCAGCCACAACCGTCAATCTTTTGTTTGTTAATTGTTGTAGTCAAGGGGTATAGTTAAAGATTCGAATGTGATGAAGACTCATGTCAAGAATGCTATATAAAGACTCGTTGGAGTATATACTAAAGACAAATGTTTGAATCAAGTTTGGTATATAAAAATTGTTTATGTATATTTTTCTAGTCGTATTTGTAAACAGTATTGTACTAGAATATTTCCCATTGCTAATGAGAGTATCGTTAAAATTATTATCTTTTAATATAAAAGTGAATAAGAAAACGTTAAAAGTATATTATATTTGACATGACTTGTTTCAATAAAATAAATATCTAAACGTAAATAAAAAGAAGTCTTGTAAAATATGTTGTTATGAAAATTAAATAAATATAAGCATGTCAATAAGACATAAATATAAATTTGTACAAATATGTTATTTTTAAAACGTAAATAAAATAAACATGTAAATAAAAATTTGAATTGTACAAATAAGTGTGAATAATTATGTAAGTTAAATTGCACCTTATACAAATAAGTTATTGTCGGAAACTATTAGCTTTTTATTAAATAAAAGCTTGGAAATACGACTCCATAACTGCAGTTGGCATGATTTAAATCCCCATCATGATCTACTCCAATAACATAAGAACATCCATTGAGCACTTGAGCTGATTTAAATAATATTACATTTCACAAGTGAAAACAAGCATTAAACACATATATAAAGCATTAAACCCTTAAACTATGATAGTTTGTTATACTAATGCTATAGTTTAAACACATACTTCCATTCATCAACTCTATGCTTTATTTATGATGTTAGGTGTGATGCTTACGTTTGTTATGCATTATCAACTTAAGAAAGTAACCTTACTAGTGAAATCGATGTTCGAATAAATAACACAAATACGCACTTTTTTTTTAAATTGATAATACAAACGAAAGATACAACGTTTATAATAAATACTTGTATAACTAGAGCATTGAAAATTGCCCCTTCATTTTGTCGGTTTCGCGCGGACACTTTTAAAGGAATTTAATTGATCTTATGGTCATTATGTTGTGGGCATAAACGGTAACATACTTGATTTGGAAGCTTTAGACACTTAATTTTCGTTGCATGTTAACGTCATATTTGGCATTGTTATATCTATTCAACTTATTGTTTGGTTTCGTAGATTTGGTCTGTAAAATCTTAGTTTGATTTTATCTGATGTGATCCTTTCATCCAATTCAGATCACAATCATCAAGACATCAACCATTACGTCATTCACGCAATCAAGTCGGTTGATGATAAGAAAAAAGTCATCAACCCTTAATCATTGATACAATCAATTCCGTCAATGATGAAAGAGTCATCAACCTTAATATCACTGATACAATCAAACCAATCAATGACAGAAATACTCATCAATTCTCGTATCATTGAAGCAATCATATCAGTCGATTAAAGAAAATTCGTCTTTTTAATTACAAAACGAATTTGTGTTCTTTCAATTCAGATCTCAAAAAATCTGATTGTTTAACTATCCGATTCACAAAATCGTACTTAACCATCATGTGATCAAGTTGCTACATGGTAGTTCAAAAATCTTGAATATTGACATTTAATAATTAATATTTTTTTATGGCAGAAAGAAAATCTTGCCGGCCTCATGAAAGAAGTTGCCGTACTTTCATTTTTAATTTTTAATCACACACGTGGCAGCTGTCACAATCGATTATTGAAACTCAGCATGTGACTTTAGTAAAAGCTCCATCCCAAAATCTTTTAGCTTTGAAACCAGTAGATATTTTCATATTCCTCCTATTATTTAATACGATTTCACTTTTGGTACTTATAAAATTAAAAAGTTAGAAGTTTAAGTCTCTTAGGTATATATGAGTTGAGTCGAGTCGAGCTAAACCCAACTTATTTATACACACATAATTTCGTAATTGTAATCGTAATCAAAACATACCATATATTGTTATTTTTCTATATTGTATATAACAATAACAATATTTACTATTACATATACTGTTTTCAAACGTAAAATAAATGTTTTCCGTACATATCATATATTGCAAATCTCTTAATATATATTATTTATTTTTTCATAATTGTTTATTTGTTTCAACTTGTCCAATTCTTCGAGAAATTAGCTACGTCACCCGTGATGATTGTCTCTTTAGGCGCGTCACACACCGATCTCACTAGAGACGTCATTAGGGGATTGGTGTGAAAGAACGCGATTGAGTCTAGTCAATCCTGGTCACGCTTCATAACGCATGACGTAATGAACAATTTATTTTTCCAGAAAACTAACATTAAATTATCTATAAACAAAAATAGGTCTTCAAAACAAACAAATAAGGATACATGGGAGCCGAGAGCCTGTCGACCAGTGGGGGTGATGTTTAACATCGTTCTCACCATCAACTAGTTGTTATTTTTATTAAAACTAAAGGGCGTGATGTCTACGATATAAAAGCGTGTAGTAAAAATATTTCTCACTAAGTACTTGTTGGTTCAACCGTTTAAGTTGGTATTCTAATGATAAAAGGTAAAGTTTCTTTCAAGATAATTCAAACTTAAATTGCTAGAAGTAGTTTGAGAGGCCACAAAATAAGGTATTGCTATAAAAAAGTTGTTGGTTCATCATTTATGTTAGACAACCGGTTATATTTAAAAATAAACTTAGAAGGCGCGTAAACTAAGTGGCTTTGCAAAACAGTAATTTGATATGTAAAATCATATTATTCTTTCGAGACGGATGATTCAAGTCACTCAAGATCACATGTAATAATTAATGCCTCTTAAGGGTCATTTTACATCACACAGTGCCAACTCAATATCATACTTAAAAAAACATGTGTAATGGTTAACGCTATTTAATCTCTTGTCAATCATTACTTATTTATAAAATCTATGAGATGAAATGTCGGGGTGTTATAATAAAAACGCCCCCCACTTATAACATACCATCCCACTTATAACGGACCTATAATGTTCATGGGGTGATGTAAGAACGTTTTTAAAAATGATATAAGAGCATTCACAGTGAGTTTCTCATTTTCGATGTGAGTGTGTGCCCTATATTATGCGGGATGATTGTTAGTGGTTGTGAGTGAATAAATATTTATGGGGGGATTACTATGATTCCCCATATTTGAGGAAATATTGGGAATCACGATACAACCCCCATAAAATTTTTAATATTTTAAAAGTGATTGTGAATGTAGAAGAGAAAAATGTAATGATAAATATATTATAACATATTATTTAATTGAAATAAATAATAAAAAAATAATATTTTTAATAAATGTAAATACAAAGATAAAGTTGAAGAACTCACTGTAAATGCTCTAACGCCTTTTAATAACCCACTAAATCCCATTACGTTTGGTCTTAGGAGATAGTAATATAGTATTGGAGTATATTAAATTGTCGTTATTTTTAATAAAAGTAAAATAATATATGATTCCGTATGTTACTTAAAAGCGGGTGAGAAAACCGATGAGATTTCTGGCCACAGGCACCGCCAACGTGATCCCCTTTCTTAAATGCATTCTTCTGCATTGCATTACAATATTACATTACATTGCATTCTCTCTCTCACACACACACACACTTTACCCTAATTCCATCAAACTTTTCTACATTTAAATACACACCAAATTCACCCGTTTCATTTTCATCTTCTTCTTCTAATCTAATCTAATCTGTTATATATACCAAATCAACCATCCCCCTCAATCTCTCTCATCGTCATCTTCTTCACCTCCGTTTCAATTTGGTCCTTTTTCCGTCAGTCGTACGGCCGCCGGAGGCTCTGCTGCGAGATTTCCATCACTCCAGCTTTATCAGGTGACGATTCAGCTCCATCTTGTTTGAATTTCATTGAGATCTAATTATCTTATTCAAATTTTACGTTTTTAGAGGGTTTTCTTTTGTGCCAATTGCTTGAAACTGATGTGGATTTGATTTTTGAAACTGTTGATGTTATGTGGTTTGTGTTGTGGATTTGAGTAGGTGTAACGAGTCGAAATTTGAAACGTTTTTTTTTTTTGTGTATGCAAATCGGTTGAGTTTTGTTGTGTGTGTGTGTGTGTTATTGATTGCTGGAAGACAAAAAACTTCGGTTTTCACGACAGATCTGTGTAGTTTAAGCAATTGCAAAAGTGTTTTCGTTTGAGTTTGATTTCTTATTTTTCAGATTGATTCGTTTGTTTTATTTCGTTTGAACAACTCGTGAGATCTCGATTTCAGATCTGGTTGATCAAATTAGCTGGATCTAATTGTTCGATTCATGTGTTGGTTTCTCAGATCTAGGGTTTGTGCTAGCGATTTTGCATGTACATGATTTGAATCTGATGATTTCTGTTCTAACAGGTCATATTCTATCAGAAAAAAAACGAAAATGAATCACTGTGGAATCCATCAGAAGAACACCTTTGCATCATCTCCTGAAGAGATGAGATCTATGGTCTGTCCAAAACCGAGGCGACTCAGTCTCTTCAGCACCACCATCAACGAGCCCATTAGGCCCCTCAGATGGCAGATGTGGTAAATTTTGTTTCAAACCCTTATAAATATTCTAAAAAGTGTTGCTTCTTCAAACTAACTTCGTGTTTTTCATTTGATCTACAGCCATTCGTCGGATGTTTACGAATCGAAAACCGGACCTGAGCTTCTGGACGCCATTTTCGCTAAGGTAGCTACTCAATTGGTGACATTATGGCAGTTAATTCTTAAGAATCTGTTCATGATGTGTGTAATTTAGGCTAATCTTTTGATATGTTTGTTGATAACAGGGTTCTGAACCTGGTGGTTATGGTGCACCAGAACAAATTTGTACACAGGTAGCCTCGTCGCCCCCATTTTTCAGCGGGTCACCGCCGAGTAGAGTATCTAACCCACTAATACAAGACGCGCGCTTTGGGGATGACAAGATATCCCCACTGTCGCCGCGTTCCATGATCCCCAATCCTGCATCGTCCGGTTTGCAATCCTCTCCTTCATCTGCAAGGAAAGGAGGATGCCATTTCAGCAACAAACCGGCGGTCAGGATTGAGGGGTTTGATTGTCTCGACCCGGACAATAGGCGCAATTGCAGCATCCTTACCCGGGCCTGAATCAAACCCTTGATTACAATCATACTTTCTTCATCAAGTACATAACAAATCATTCTAGCAAAACATCAGTTAGCATCAGCAATCAGTTTATTTCAGTCTGTTTCATTCTAGTCTTCCAATGAGGAGTTTTGAAGGAGATAATACAGAGATACACCCAGCGTTCTGTGGGTTGCTTCTAGTGTAAAAAGGAGTGTCTTTTAAGGCGTATGTAAGTAATTAGGGAGTTAATGACCAAAGATCAAGAGGGTAACATCTTGAACTTATAAAAGAGGGTCTTTTTTCTTGTTTTTGGGAGTCTTTTTGTAAGCCATAGGATTGCGATTTTACGAAGAGAAATGTGTATAGAGTTTAAGGTCGCAAATCCGAGTTGGGTCGTTTTGTAAGTATGTTTAGCATATTTGAAGAAAAAATATGTCCAATCTTTTCTTTTTATCTTTATTGCATGAACCCGTTGAGAGACATTTCAAGCTCAAGAGAAACGTAACCGATATCTTATTGTTAGTTATATTTTTTGTCATGAATTATAGTAATTTTAGGTTGTATTTCAGCATATATTTTGCATTAATTGCATGCATCTTTTATTTTAATTATAAAAGAGTAGTTTTGGTAGGATGGAATCTACTCTTGTGTATTTTTGGTTTTTGTAGAATAATCAAATGGCTGAAAAAGATAAAGACTCAAACTTTAGTGATAAAGATTCAAACTTTAAAGATAAAGATCAAAACTTTAAAACCAAAAAAAGGGGAGAGTTGGTTGGAAGAAGGAGGGAACTCAAAAAGATAAAAGGAAAAGCTGCAGCAAGGGAGAGGGCATCGATCAGGGGAGAAAGCAAAGAACTTTTTTTGGTGGCTACATTGGGCATCAACTACAAGGAAAGAAGAAGAAGTTCTTGGAGATTTGCAGAAAGGACAAAAGGAGGACCTATTTTTCTCCACTTTTGAAGATCAATTAATTATTTTTGAGGTTTTGTTTTCGTAAGTTTTTGTTTTCATTAATCTAGCCATCATGTCCGGCTAGGGCACTCTTTGATTTCAACATTAAGGTTCAATTTCTATGATTGCGTTTTGAACTTATGTGAAGCGTTTATGAGATGTTTTTATTTTAGTGGTTTGTTTGTTTGATTCTTGATCTTTAACCCGGATCTAATCCGGTATATATTAGATTGTTAATAAACCTGATCAACTTATTAATTTTTCTAATAAAGTTCTTCAAAATTTAAAACCCTAATCAAGTTTTGCTTTTGATATAAGGAACAATTAACGGTTTGAGTTTGTCTATGAATTCATTCTCGTTATAGAATCACACAATCTAGTTAGGCATACCGAACGGCGTGTGTGTTTAATTATAATCGATACTTCTATCGTTGCAACCCGCACACTAAGATCCGAACGGCGTGAGCTTAGAGTAGCGGGTTGGCTCCAATCAACGAACTGCGATTGATTGGACATTAGATAGAGGGGATATCCGAACGGCGTGATGTCTAGTATCGATACAAACCATTAATTGAAAATTGTCATTGCACCGTAATCGTTAATGATCGTAAGCCAAATCGAATCAAGAAATTACCTTAGTGTTGGAATTAGTTTTTATATTTGATTTATTTCATAATTTAACTAACGTCTTCAATAATCTCTTTTTCATAATAAAAAAATACAAAAAAATGTCAATTTTCGTTTTTCTGGCAGAACCTTAACACGGCCGCGTGGAATTTCCTTTACAGTTTTGACACGGCCGTGTCGGGTCACTGGAATTTTTTCTACTTTTTGCAAATTACTTTAAGTTTTAGTTTGTAGTTAAACCCCCCACCTTCCTTAACCCATAATCAATCAAAGTAACTGTGCTAAAACGTTTTTGGTATAAAATAATTGACACGTATCCCTGAGGACACGAACCCTACTTTCGCTCATACTATTCTTAGTGTGTGCACGGTAGGTTCACATTTTTATTAATTATTTGCTGGATTCGACACCCAACAAATTGGCGCCGTTGCCGGGGATACGGCGATTCTAATCATTTTATGCCAAGATCTTTTCGTACAGGTACACCACTCGAGATTGACTCGGAGATTGAGAAGACCGCAAAAAGGTTAAGGAAACAAGCGAAGCTCCGAAAGAAGTCAGCAAGTTCCTCAACACCACTTACTTCACCTCCGGTCACAGACATTTGGCAAGATATACCCTTGTCAAGTGAATCCGAATCCGACACCGAATCACCACAACCCTCACAAACAACCACCACTCCACCACAATCACCTATCCATCAAGAACCACCCTCACCCGAACCAACCATGGCAGCTCCAGCCGAACAAACCCTTAGACAATGGGCAACCCATGATGTTACCCAACAACCCCTCTGCATAAACTACCCCGCTATGGTGAACTTTGAGTTGAAATCCGGCCTCATCCACTTGTTACCACTCTTTCGAGGCCTTGAGAACGAAGATCCTCATAAGTTTCTCAAGGAATTTCATGTTGTGTGTTCCGGAATGAAGCCACACAACGTTACTGAAGACCAAATCAAGCTTAGGGCATTCCCCTTTGCTATGCAAGATTCAGCTAAAGAATGGTTATATTACCTACCACCGGGGTCGGTAAACACATGGAATGATCTTGCAAAACTGTTTTTAGACAAGTACTTCCCAGAAGTCAAAGCATCTATTCTACGCAAGGAGATCATCGGGATCAAACAAGCAAAAAGAGAAGCTTTGCATACTTATTGGGAAAGATTCAAGAAGCTATGTGCTCGATGCCCACAACATGGCATCTCGGAACATCAATTACTTCAATACTTTTGTGAAGGGTTAGCACCATTAGAAAGGCGTTTGATAAATGCCTCTAGTGGAGGAGCTTTACTTGATAAAACACCAACCCAAATCAGAGAATTGATAACTTCCATAGCTGAAGATACCAAACATTCCTCACAAGAAGATGGATGGTATGACGATGTACCACGGGCGGTTAAAGAAGTGAGCACTCCTCACATTGAAAGCCAACTTGCTGAGTTGACTAAAGCTGTAATGCAGCTTACAAAAGGCAAGGAAGCTGAACAAAAACCTAGAGCGTGTGGAATTTGCTTACAATTTGGACACCCCACTGATATGTGTCCCACACTTCAAGAGGACGTTGAAGAAGCACAAGCAATAGGAGGTTATCCGGGGCAGAATTCAAGACCCTATGAACAACAAAGAAATAACCAAAATTGGGGACAACCACCCAATGTTGGTTATCCACAAAGAGCCCCACAATTTAATCAAAGACCTCCCTTTCAGATGCAAAACAATCAACAAAATTTTCAGCCTCGCCAACAACAACAAACAGGAAGTTCAGGGATGTCTTTGGAAGATATTGTCAAGAGTTTAGCAACCAACACACACACGTTCCAGCAGGAAACAAAGGCTAGCATAAAGAATTTGGAGCAACAAATAACTCAACTGGCCAACTCGGTAAGCAAGATAGAGTTCCAAGGTAAGCTTCCCGCACAAACCGAAACAAATCCTAAGCATAATGCTTGTTCAATTACCTTGAGGAGTGGAAAGAGCTATGATGATCCGGTAATACAAGAGGAGGAAGAAGAGATTGTGGTTGAGAAGAATGACGTGGAAAAGAAGGATAAACCAAAACCCGATGAAATTAAGGCAAAGTACACTCCTCCACCTCCATTCCCTTCAAGACTAAAAGGTACACAAAAACAAAGGGAAGAACAAGAGATTATGGAAACATTCCGTAAGGTAGAGGTAAACATACCATTACTTGATGCTATAAAACAAGTTCCTAGATATGCTAAGTTTTTAAAAGAACTTTGTACATCTAAGAAAAAGCTTAAAGGTAATGAAACAGTCAAGGTAGGTGAAAATATTTCTGCAGTTTTACAAAAAAGATTACCACCAAAGTGTAAGGACCCGGGTGTCTTTACGGTTCCTTGCAAATTGGGGAATCTTAGCATACCTCGAGCCATGCTCGACCTTGGAGCTTCTATTAACGTCCTACCATACTCTATCTTCAAAACACTTAATGTAGGAGCGTTAAAGAGGACCGGGGTAGTCATTCAATTGGCCGATCGTTCTATAGTATACCCAAAAGGTGTACTAGAGGATGTATTAGTCCAAGTGAATGAATTGGTATTTCCAGCAGATTTTTATGTTTTGGACATGGAGGATGATGATGTCTCAAATTCAAGTTCCATCTTGTTAGGAAGACCATTTTTGAAAACCGCAAAAACAAAAATTGATGTTTATAGTGGCACTCTTTCAATGGAATTTGATGGTGAGGTTATCCATTTTAATATATATGATGCTATGCGATATCCAAGTGATGTTTCTTCTTTGAATTGGTTAGATGTTATTGAACCTTTGACTGATGATTGTTTTGAGTTATCTAACCATGATGTTCTAGCAATGGTGTTAAATAGAAGCATTGATGAAATAACAGCAAAAGAGCTCACTGAAAAGTTCAAGCTTGGGGAAGAGTTGATGGAAGTAGTGACATTTATGGAAGAACAGAAGAAAGCAAGGTATGAACCACAAAAAATGCAACTTCCAATTACTAACCAAAAGCTTGTTCCATCTGTTTTGCAGGCACCCGAGCTAGAACTTAAAGCTCTCCCTAATCATCTAAAGTATGCATACCTTGGAGAGAAAGAAACTTTACCGGTGATCATCTCTAATAAGCTGACAAGTGAGGAAGAAAAAGAGTTGATCAACACACTCAAGCAATACAAAGAAGCAATTGGGTGGACCATAGCCGACATAAAAGGTTTGAGCCCATCACTTTGCATGCATAAAATCCTAATGGAGGAGGATTACAAGCCAACAAGAGAAGCACAAAGAAGATTGAACCCTCCAATGATGGAGGTCGTGAAGAAGGAGATTCTAAAGTTGCTAAATGCGGGCATGATCTACCCTATTTCCGATAGCAAGTGGGTAAGTCCCGTGCAAGTTGTGCCTAAGAAAACAGGTATAACTGTGACTGAAAATGAACAAGGTGAATTGGTCCCCACTCGTGTCCAAAACGGGTGGCGGGTGTGTATTGACTATAGAAGGCTAAATGCCTCAACTCGCAAGGACCACTTTCCACTACCATTTATAGATCAAATGCTAGAAAGATTAGCAGGTAAGTCCCACTATTGTTGCTTAGATGGGTATTCTGGTTTTCATCAAATACCCGTTGCACCAGAGGACCAAGAGAAAACAACTTTTACATGCCCTTTTGGCACGTTTGCATATCGGCGAATGCCCTTTGGGCTTTGCAATGCCCCTGCCACGTTCCAAAGGTGCATGGTAAGTATATTTTCTGATTATGTTGAAGAGATAATTGAAGTATTCATGGATGATTTCACCGTGTATGGGAATTCTTTTAAAGAATGTTTGGAAAACTTGACTAAGATTTTAAAAAGATGCATTGAGACTAATCTTGTTTTAAATTATGAGAAATGTCATTTCATGGTTGATCAAGGTCTTATTTTAGGTCATGTTGTCTCTTCAAAAGGTTTAGAGGTTGATAAAGCAAAAATTGATGTTATTAAATCTTTACCTTATCCTAATAGTGTGCGCGAAGTGCGTTCTTTTCTTGGTCATGCAGGATTTTACCGAAGATTTATCAAAGATTTTTCCAAGATAACAAGACCAATGTGTGAGCTTCTACAAAAAGATGTAGAATTTGTGTTTTCAGAAGCATGCAAGCAAGCCTTTGATACCCTAAAGACTTCATTGGTTAGTGCACCGATTATCCAACCGCCGGATTGGAGTTTGCCATTCGAGATCATGTGTGATGCAAGCAATCATGCGGTAGGAGCGGTGTTGGGTCAAAGGAAGGATCGAGTACCACATGTGATCTATTATGCTTCCAGAACCTTGGATCACGCTCAAAGCAATTACTCAACCACTGAAAAGGAGCTTTTAGCTATTGTTTTTGCTTTAGAGAAATTTAGACAATATTTATTGGGTACTAAAGTAATTGTATATTCTGATCATGCAGCTTTGAGATACCTCATGACTAAGAAGGATGCTAAGCCAAGACTTATCAGATGGGTGCTCCTACTTCAAGAATTCGACTTGGAAATCAGAGATAAAAGTGGAAAGGAAAATCTTGTGGCTGATCACCTAAGCAGGATCATAAACAATGAGGAACCAATGCCCTTAAATGACTCATTCCCTGATGAACATCTATTTGCTACTCAAATCACCACTCCTTGGTATGCCGATATTGTAAACTACAAAGTGGCAAATACTTTTCCCTTCGATCTTTCCCGTGCGCAAAAAGATAAGATAAAAAGGGAAGCAAGAAGATATGTTTGGGATGAACCATACCTTTGGAAGTATTGCGCCGATCAAGTTATACGAAGATGTGTCGACATGAGTGAGGTACCTTCCATTCTAGAATTTTGCCACTCACAAGCTTGTGGTGGGCATTTTGGCCCAAAACGGACAGCACACAAGGTACTCGATTCGGGTTTCTATTGGCCAAGCATATTTCTTGATTCATATATGTTTTGCAAATCTTGTGAACGATGCCAGAAAACAGGTAATTTAAAAGCTAAAGATCAAATGCCCCTCACACCCATTCATGTATGTGAAATCTTTGATGTATGGGGCATTGATTTTATGGGTCCCTTTCCATCCTCGTTTGGTAATGTTTATATATTACTAGCCGTGGATTACGTCTCTAAATGGGTAGAGGCAAAGGCCACAAGGACTAACGATGCTAAAGTTGTTTCAGGTTTTATTAAAGCTAATATCTTTAGTAGGTTTGGCGTGCCAAGGGCATTCATAAGCGATAGAGGATCACACTTTTGCAACAAGACAATCGAAGCACTGTTCAAGAAATATGGCGTTACACATCGTGTGTCAACGGCTTACCATCCACAAACGAATGGTCAAGCCGAGATTTCTAATCGAGAGATAAAGTCGATACTTGAGAAGACGGTTAACCCAAATCGTAAAGATTGGAGCTTGCGTTTAGATGACGCATTGTGGGCATATCGCACAGCCTATAAAACACCCATAGGTATGTCACCTTTTCGTCTCGTATATGGAAAGGCTTGTCATCTTCCAGTTGAACTAGAGCACAAGGCTTTTTGGGCCATTAAGCAATTCAACATGACGATAGACGAAGCCGGGGTTTACCGTAAGCTACAAATTCAAGAGTTGGAAGAAATTCGTAATGATGCTTTTGAGAACTCTCGAATTTACAAAGACAAAACCAAAGCATATCATGATAAGGTAAACTCGCGAAAATCTTTCAGCGTAGGTCAAAAGGTTTTGTTATTCTCATCAAAACTCAAGTTATTTCCTGGAAAATTACGGTCCCGCTGGGTCGGGCCGTTTGTGGTTACTAATGTTTTTGCTCATGGTGCAGTTGAAATTACAAGTGAGAAAACAGGAAAAATGTTCAAAGTGAACGGGCATAGGTTAAAATTGTTTTATGAAGGATTCCAAAAGGAAAAAGGTGATTTGATGGGATTGGAGAATCCAAACTACGAGCAATAAAAAAAAAGAATTATGTCTAGCCAAAGACGTTAAAGAAAGGCGCTACGCGGGAGGCAACCCGTATTTCGTTTTTTTTTTCTATTTTTTTTCCTTCTAAAAAAAAAAAAAATAAAAAAAAAAAAAAAAAAAAAAAAAAAAACACAAAAAAAAAGGTGGGGGGCGTTGTCAAACAATAAGTTAAAAACGACACGTAAAAATATTTGACAAAATTTGAAAACAGACGTGTCAGGATTTTGTTTAACTTAGAAATTCCAGAATGGTAAAACGGTCGTGTCAGATTAAACACGACCGTGTCAAGTTGCTGTCTGATTTAAACAAGGAAATATAAGGGAAGGGGACATTTAACTTGGAGCCCTAAATCTAAACTTTCTGCAACCAAACCAAACCTTCCACAGCCCCCCCCTTACGACTACCACCGTCGCCCTCCTCCATCCGTCGCAACCCTTGCGGTTGCCCACCTCCGCGATCTCCCCCACCCCCCGCGACCTCCCTCCATCGCGACCTCCCTCCATCGCGACCTCCCTCCATCGCGACCACCGCGCGACCACATCGTGACCACCTCGACGGCCACCATCGCCGCATACCCCAACCCATTCCTCCTATTGTTCAAGATATTCATCTTCGTTTCCACTCCAGGTAAGAATCCTAAAGATTGAATTTTGTGCTATCATTAGATTTGGGTGTATCTTTGTAATTAGGTAAATTGAATTTTAGACCCATCAATTGTCGTGTGCATACTCAAAAACATGGTTTAAAGGTATGTTTTCTTCTCGCCTACAACATGGTTGAAGTATATTATGGTATTAGGCTGATTGTTTGATGGTCTATTGGGTTTGATTTGAGTTGTGAACTTAGTTTATATACCCTATTCAGTTCATCTGTATGAATGCATTGACCATTGCTAATTTTTGGTTACCTCAACAAATCTCTAGTATTAACTTGATGGTTTGGTCACTTATGTAGGGCTAACAACTCACACATAAGAATGGTTCGCAAGAAAACACAAGTCCCGTTATCAGCTTCGGTGTCCAGACATGTACGAAACGCTTTGCGTGCACGACAGGGAGCATCTTCTAGCCAACAGGAAGCTGGTACGTCACGACGAACCGCAAGATCCGTGACCTCAACACCCAACGATGATAACCTGGTATTCATTGATGAAGATCAACGAAAAAGGTTCAATGCTTTACATAAACGAGTTATGGTTAACACCAGATTTGCAGATGATGATGCCATGAAAGCAATCGGGGTTTTTTAATGGTGTGAAGCAACTATTCACCAACATCGGGTGGGAAGGATTATTGATTGGGATGATGAAGGCTACAAACGAATGACCACCGAGTTCTTAAGCTCGGTCGAACTCAAAGACGAGATGCTGCACTTTCGGTTGTTCAATGATTCTTACAACCTCACCGTTGATCAGATATGTGGTATGATTCGCGCACCGACTCGGATACCTTCGCACCTGACGCACCCACTCATCCCGAGTTCAATGCTAAAGACTTTTGGGCGGCCATTACGGATAAGTGGATGTACGTTGCCACTAACGCAAAAGCATCACATATTGTACATCCAACACTTCGAGTTGCACATAGGCTCCTTTCCAACATCATTGACGCCCGAAAAGACACCGGAGGCGTCACCCAACATGAGCTCTACCTCCTATGGTGTATGATTAACCCACAACCTCAAAAGCCAAACTTTGCCCTTTATCTCTGTCACAAGTTAATACACGTGGCGCAATCTACGGCTGGACAGATTCATTGTGGTTCGATCATCACCATCCTCGGACGTCATTCCATAACTAATCTGCGTTTACCTATTGCATTGGAAAGATTAAAAGGGCCGCGATACCTTGACATGGTCCAAATGGAGAAAATGCAGCTGTTCAAAATCCATTTTCATACTCAAATTTGGCTGAAGGGAACTCAGAAGAAAAGGTACCTCGTGATTTCCGAAGACACTCATCATTTACTGTCCTTAGCCGAACCAGTGAAAGCAACACGATGGTTACTCCAAGAGAACTACCAACAAGGGTATGGCGATCAAGTCGATGATGTAAACGAAGAAGATAATCGTGCCCCGGGAAATACATCAGCCGCTCCTCCTCCAACAGATCATCATGAGGAATACATGGCCCGTTTCACCTCATTTGACACCATGTTATCCGAAGTTCGCCAAGACATTCATCATGTCCGAGGGGAACTCCATAACCAAGGGGCCATGCTACGTCTCATGTATGATCACCAACAAGAAATGGGTCGCGCGATTTCTGCTTTACACGAGTTCCACCTTGGCCGCCCACCCCATCCACCACCTCAGTAATTTCCATCCTACTCTCTACTACATGCCTCGAGGACGACGCTGAATTCAAGCTTGGGGAGAGGTACTTTTATTTTTCTTTCATTCAATTACATATTACATATTGCATTTAGGGTTGCATCATAGTCATGGTAGTTTTAGGAACTGCAATTAGGACTGCATTGTATATAGTAATCATAGTATTAGGTATGCATATAAAAAAAAAAAAAAAAAAAAAAAAAAGCAAAAAAAAAAAAAAGAAAAAAAAGGGGGTAACATCTTCGTAGCCTCGGGAAAGATCTTGAGAATAACATGAAAAATGATATTACCTTTATTATGCTAATCGTAGGTTGCGTGCACAAATAGGTTGATAGTAATAAATAGATAAATGTGCTCCGTTATGCTAGTGCCCTTTGTTCTTGGTTTACAAAGATAAAACACCTAATAGCCATGTGTGCCTAATGCCGATCTGATCACATAAGGAAACTGAGACCTAGCAAAAATAGGTTGAGAGCCGAGTCCAAATGAAAAAAAAAAAAAAAAAAAAAAATAAAAAAAAAAAAAAAATCAGAAAAAAAAAGAGAAAAAAAAAAATAGAGAGAAAAGAAGTGGTGACGTGATAAATAAGCCGCAATAATGGCAAATAAATAAAAAATAAATAAAAAAAAAAAACATTTGTGATATCGTGTGGTGAAAAATTGACCACTTGCTCTCTATAGTCCTTGAGGTTAGGAAGGTTTCCACCGTGTGAAGAAAGGTGTTGGCACACTTAAATGACTAACTTAACACGGCTTAATTGATATGAAACGATAAATCTGGAACTTAAGGGTTAGAGGATCATAACTTGCAAATTGGGCACATTTGTTTATAAAAATCTTGAAAATCCAATTTGTCACGATAACTGAAAATTAGCATAATAAGATGATTTCATGCTCATACTTCTTACGCGGGGCTAAGATTGGTATTGCCAACATCCTAATTATATAACTATCTATTCTCTTTTTACTTTTAGGGTTATTCCTAGTCTTGACTTCCTTGAGGACAAGAAAGGTTTAAGCTTGGGGAGATTTGTTAGTTATTTTTTGTCATGAATTATAGTAATTTTAGGTTGTATTTCAGCATATATTTTGCATTAATTGCATGCATCTTTATTTTAATTATAAAGAGTAGTTTTGGTAGGATGGAATTACTCTTGTGTATTTTGGGTTTTGTAGAATAATCAAATGGCTGAAAAAGATAAAGACTCAAACTTTAGTGATAAAGATTCAAACTTTAAAGATAAAGATCAAAACTTTAAAACCAAAAAAAGGGGAGAGTTGGTTGGAAGAAGGAGGGAACTCAAAAAGATAAAAGGAAAAGCTGCAGCAAGGGAGAGGGCATCGATCAGGGGAGAAAGCAAAGAACTTTTTTGGTGGCTACATTGGGCATCAACTACAAGGAAAGAAGAAGAAGTTCTTGGAGATTTGCAGAAAGGACAAAAGGAGGACCTATTTTTCTCCACTTTTGAAGATCAATTAATTATTTTTGAGGTTTTGTTTTCGTAAGTTTTTGTTTTCATTAATCTAGCCATCATGTCCGGCTAGGGCACTCTTTGATTTCAACATTAAGGTTCAATTTCTATGATTTCGTTTTGAACTTATGTGAAGCGTTTATGAGATGTTTTTATTTTAGTGGTTTGTTTGTTTGATTCTTGATCTTAAACCCGGATCTAATCCGGTATATATTAGATTGTTAATAAACCTGATCAACTTATTAATTTTTCTAATAAAGTTCTTCAAAATTTAAAACCCTAATCAAGTTTTGCTTTTGATATAAGGAACAATTAACGGTTTGAGTTTGTCTATGAATTCATTCTCGTTATAGAATCACACAATCTAGTTAGGCATACCGAACGGCGTGTGTGTTTAATTATAATCGATACTTCTATCGTTGCAACCCGCACACTAAGATCCGAACGGCGTGAGCTTAGAGTAGCGGGTTGGCTCCAATCAACGAACTGCGATTGATTGGACATTAGATAGAGGGGATATCCGAACGGCGTGATGTCTAGTATCGATACAAACCATTAATTGAAAATTGTCATTGCACCGTAACCGTTAATGATCGTAAGCCAAATCGAATCAAGAAATTACCTTAGTGTTGGAATTAGTTTTTATATTTGATTTATTTCATAATTTAACTAACGTCTTCAATAATCTCTTTTTCATAATAAAAAAATACAAAAAAATGTCAATTTTCGTTTTTCTGGCAGAACCTTAACACGGCCGCGTGGAATTTCCTTTACAGTTTTGACACGGCCGTGTCGGGTCACTGGAATTTTTTCTACTTTTTGCAAATTACTTTAAGTTTTAGTTTGTAGTTAAACCCCCCACCTTCCTTAACCCATAATCAATCAAAGTAACTGTGCTAAAACGTTTTTGGTATAAAATAATTGACACGTATCCCTGAGGACACGAACCCTACTTTCGCTCATACTATTCTTAGTGTGTGTACGGTAGGTTCACATTTTTATTAATTATTTGCTGGATTCGACACCCAACACTTATGTTCAGATGAAATGTAGCTCCCGATTCATAGTGGGTTTGTAGTCATAAACCCGTTAACTTGATTCGATAAAACACACGGATAAAACACAGAGGAAGAGATGACACATGATAGATCTCTTGACCTTGAACCATAGATCTTGATCTTGAATTATATGATCGTGAAGTTTTGTTTTTAAATAACAATCACATTCAACCTACACGAGCTATCTTGAATTATATTAAATGTCTTTTATTATAATAATATATCTTTAATTATATTAAAATAAAGGGCTTTATATTATAGTAATGTAGAAATCATCATATGTATCTAGTGGGTCGCATGGGGTATTTATAATGGCACAAAATCAAGGTAATCATTGTTAAGTAATCTTTGAGCATTCACAATTTATTTTTTAAAAGTTTGATCGTAAATTTTATATTATATGAAATAGGTTTGAGTGAATAAGAGAAAATATTACTTTTTATCTGTAACTTTGAGGATTTACCGTGTAACTCTTATAAATTTTTCTAATATATTTTAAAGTGATTTTGAGTAGATAATAGAGAAAATGTATGATAAAAAGTACAAAAAAATATTTTTTTTAACTAAAAGTAGATAAAAAACAATGATTCTTAGTGTAATTATAAAGATAAAAATAAATAATGGGTTGTGAATGCTTTTATAGACGATCAAGAAGATTGTTGAGACAAAAAAAGTTACAAATGTGTCGTCTTTTTCACGAACAATAAAAATATTTTGTTAAATAAAACAAAAAGAATTATAAGGAAATGTTTTTCAAACGTAGTTATAAATATACGGGTGAGGTTATAGTAAAAATGATATTTAATATGAAAAGTCTAATAACTATTAAGTGCATGACATGTGTTCTATTATTGTTTTTTAATGGAAGACTATCTTAGTTATTATGTTAAATTCGTCAGATTATTGTGTCTATATGTCAAGTCATTGTGTCAAATATTTTAGTTATTTGTTATAGGTATTAATTATTGTGTTTTACGTGTTAAATTATTTCGTGTTATTTTTTTCATTTTCTTTTATATATATTATATAAATTTGTTTTGATCTATCATTTTGTTTAACACTTAAAGTACACAAGAACATTATTTTATTTATGTGTTATCAAAACTTATCACAAAAGTGTACAATAATGACGAATTAAAAAATACAGTAACACATTTTTGATTGTATTATTTTGTTATTGTTTTTAGTGTTAAAATTAAGTGTTTTTTTATTATTGTATTTTGAATGTAGTACATAAAGAGATAATTTACTATTTTGTCTTTTAAAACTCATCATTTTAGAAAAACATAATGGCGAATAGAAAGATATACTAACGAGTATAAAAGACATAATTATGAGTAGAAATCACAATGCTAGAAATATATTTTTTTTAACTTTATATATAATGGTAGTATACTTGTTTTAAATATTAACAACTCCGTTCATATTTGAAAAAAATAACTTTTCACATTTGTAAAAAAATTAGGGGAAAGTAAACTGTAAAAAATAAAATGTAAAAGCAACTTTGATCACTTGTAATATGTTTAATGACTTATACGTTATTACACACAATTTATGGTTTTAGATAATGTTTGTGCAAAGAAGAACAATCAAACTCCCATCGAATTGCACTGGGGACTACTTTCGTTTGTAAACCTTAAAAAAACAAAATGTATGGCTACTTTAGTTTTTTATAATGTTTCGATATAATTTTTATTTGAAAACGAAGTTGCATTTGAAATAAGTATTATTTTGTATTGTAGGTTATGGCATGTGCAATTACCGTTGCGGTGCCGTAACAAACCCAACTGATTATGATGCGAAAAACCGTTGCCGAAATTGGTATTAGCAGGGCCAGTTTTGACATTCGTTTTTATGGCTTTTTGCAAGCCAAGACGATAACGACCAAGACTTGTATTGTGGAATGCGTGAAAAAACGACCAAACTCCCATCGACTTGCATAGACGGCTTTCTTTCGTAACTCAAAAAAGCAGGATTATATCCAAGCTCAAGTATTTTTGATATTATAGACTATATAGAGTGCGGTTACCATTGTGGTATCTTGACGAACCGAATTGATTATAAACGAACATCATCCTAGCATAATTAGACTTTTGTCGGTAATCACTTTTATGGTTTACGATAAGACGTATCCACTTAGCGTGATGGAAAAACATGTAGCACGGTGAAAGTAGTTATTATAATCCCGTATGTTAATTTTAATTGACATATTATTTTCTCAAAAGAATTAGATATTTTTAAATTTTTTTATACGATTATGCGTTTAAAATCAAGACAGGATGTTCTGGAAATCACTATAAAGTATAAACACCTTTTTCGTGTTTCACAAAACATTTCACCGCTCCTTTTCATTTCTTTCAACCTTTTTGGGGTTTTTCACTTCACTCCCCACAAACACACACACACACACACCAGCAAGCAGAAACATGGGCGAAGGAAAAGGCTCAACACTCGTTCATCTTCTGCTCATCATCTTATCATTAGTCGCTTTTGGTTTCGCCATTGCCGCCGAACGCCGTCGTAGCACCGTACAATCTCCTCCTCACTTCTCAATTGCTAATTCTACTGTTCATGTTCAAATCAGCTGTTACTTAGGGTTTTGTAGATTGAACTATCACTCGTGCTTCTGAATCTGTTGTTCACTTTGATTTTGTTTCGTCTTTGGTTACAATTGATGATAGGTCGTGATGTTTGCTTCGGTGAAGTTTATTCTATGGATTGTTGAGATCTAGGTTTTTGATATGCGAAATATGAAGTTGTGTGAGCTGGTACATGATTTGCTAGTGTGATATGAGTGATTTTTGATGATTTTGGGTAGAGTAATGCCTTTCTGTTTGTTGCTCTTGAAATGGTTGCGTTATTGTTTTGAGATACAAATGAACAAGTTTTTGATAAATTTGCGAGAGCGGATCCTACTCAAAGTTACCTACGCAAAATCTGACTCGTAGCATAGCTATTGCTAGATCATGATTACACATGGAAATCCTATCTCCTACCTGAGTGAAGCAAACTGTAGTATCTGTTCTGTGGATTTATCTAATCATGTGAATTCTTCACTGAAATCTTAAATTTCTTCAGTCTATAAAGATTCGCGATAATGAGGGCTTGAATATGTAGTTTCTCGTTTACCTGGACTGTTTATCTTTGGTATGGATTTGTGCACCACCATGAGTGATTTGATTGTGTTTATGTAATTGTGGATTGTACAGACTTTCTTGTGCTTTTGCTTTATCTGATAAACATTTTTGGATGACAGGGGGTAATTCATACAGATGACAGGACCAATTCTACATATTGTGTATACGATTCAGATGTTGCAACTGGATACGGTGTTGGGGCCTTTTTGTTTCTACTCTCCGGTCAGTCATTGCTTATGGGTGTGACCAAATGCATGTGTTTTGGAAGGCCTTTAGCACCCGGTGGAAATCGAGCTTGGACTATCATCTATTTTACATCATCATGGTAAGAAATTCAGTTTTCCGTGCAGCCTTTTTTTTCCTCCAGTCTGTCTGTAGTCAGCACTATTCACAGATCTTATAAACTGCTATACAAAGTTCGTGCATTTATATGACTTTTGATGTCAAACGGTCAAATATGTTAAGGTGTAAGTTAATTATTCAAATGGGACGAGTTACCTCTTTTGCACTAATATTCTCAGGTATTGGCTGCTAAATGCTAAACAATCAAGATGAATGGCAGTTTTCTTTCGTAAGATGAATTTGTTTCAAATTGAGTTGAACTTTAAGTTCACCCGACCTCAGATGTTGAACTGTTACAAGATCTTATTGGTATTAAAGGGAAATTGACTCAATAAACTCTTGCTTTTACACTTCTTCATTAACTGTTTGCTTTTACCCTTATTCAACTCTTCCCATCTAGTTAGTAATTAAGGCTCTATGATCATTTTACATGTAGATTATTTTACTTGGTATAGGATATAATGAAGATAGAGTCATAGAACTCACAAAATGGTAAGGAAAATAGTATAAACTGAACGGGGCAGAAACTATCTTCGTGTGATAAGAGTTATTGACTTCTGTAAGGAATCTTCTTGGCCTTTACAATAGAACTGTATAGCTCAGAAAAGTATCTGGTTTTGGATAGAGATGGCAAATTGGATAAACTGAATGGGTTAGGTTATGGGTCAAACCCTGAAATTATATTGTACAAAATGGCTGGGTTGAGTTGACATGAAAACACTTTGGTGTTCCATAAATCCATATTGTCTACTTTTATAAATAATGGAGCCGTTAAATATGATTATCAAAACTATGTTATTACAATAATAATATCATATTTTTTTAAAGCAGCTTGGAGGTTGTATGCACACTTCAAGTGGCTCTTGACTTACCTGACCTGTTCCCCTTTTAGCATATGTTTATTCTATTACCCATTTTGGCATGTTCCCCTTTTAGCTTATGTTGTTCTTTTGCCCAATGGACTTGTTAAAGGTAAAATGTAGCCCACAACGACTCACTTGTAAGGAAAGGAAACGGGTTGGAATCATCATATCTATTATTGAACAAATTAGGGAATGTCAATTCAGAAATGAACAATCATACTTTTGTCAGTTTTTCTTTGAATTCCCAAGTTAACAGAAAGTTAGCCCTCTTGTTGCAAAATTGATGCCTTTAAAAAAAAAAACTTACTATGCATGTTATAAAAATCAAGAGTCAAAATAACCCAACCTTATTATTTGTATTATGCAGGATGACTTTTCTGGTTGCGGAAGCCTGTCTGGTAGCCGGGGCAAAGAAGAATGCTTACCATACAAAATACAAGAGTATGACAGAAAGCTTTTCATGCGACACATTAAGAAAAGGAGTTTTTGTTGCAGGGGCAGTGTTTGTTGTGGCGACCATGATTCTGAATGTTTATTATTACATGTACTTTACCAAGGCTACAACTCAGCCTGCTCACAAAACCAACCGTTCTAGTTCAACTGTTGGTATGGCTGGCTATGCATAGACCTTAAGGTATTTTGAATTGTCACTACTTTAAACATGTACATTTAACTTATGGCTGCAATTAATTATCAATTATGGTTGTTGAATGTTGATCATATCATTCGCTTCTACATTATATGTGGATTAAAATCGATTAATTTTGTATGCACATTTTATACTATCTAAGTTGCAGAAAAGGGTCCATACCAGGTGCTAAATATTTTTTATAGGAGATCCACAGACTGAACTGAACTTGTCAGGTCACCAAGTCCGATGATCGACTCTTTGGGAAAGGGCCTACCCTGGTGTCTGCCTTGGAGGTCTTCGTCATCCTGTACCATCCACAGCGGTTGACTTTAACAAGAGAAGCAGCATCCTGCTTGTAACTAGAAGTCAGAGGCCAGAAGCCAGACTCTATGCGGTCCATGGTTTTTGGTAATAAGCTCATCTAAGCTAAGGTTAGCGCTACACAAATGCTACGACAATATCACACAGGAAAAAGGACCAAGGGATTGTTACCTTGTGTTCCAATGAGCTTATGACGGGTTAATAAGCCCTTGATAGAGGTGGATAAAACCGACGATGATTATCCAACCGGGACATCATATGGTTCTCCATGAGAAAACCGACTATGATTATCCAACCACATGAAGGCAAGTGTATAAAAAGTAGTTTATTCCAGTACCTTATGGGAGATTGATCATTTATTGAAGGTAAAACCAACAACAATTCAGAACAAACAAGTTTTCAAACAGTTAGGGTCATGCACCAAATAGATTCGAAGCACTTAGTCAATAGAAGACGTATCGCACCCTCAAGAAGGCAACGGGCTTAGTCCGAATAGAGCTTAGAGTGGGTATGTCATATCAAACTTTACCAATGAATGAGACGAGCTAATGATATCATTGTAGGAACTAAAATGATATTTAGGGTGGCAGTCTAAAATTTACTTTAATAGTCGGATGACAATAATATAAATGATAACAAATGGTTACGGATGACAATAATATAAATGATAACAATTGGTTACACATGCGTGAAAAACAAACTAAAACTAAAAGGAGTTCATAGAGTTCTCAAGATAACACTTTCCGTCTGTGATATTGTTTTTCTAACTTAATCCTTGTTACCCGTGCTTTTAAGTTATTTAACCAAATCATAAGACCATTAGACTATGTGCCATCCTTCCTGCACAAGCCTTATTGTGCCGCTGTATTCGTAGTATGGTTTTAGCTTCTCTTTTCTACCCACAAGCACCTAAAGATAAGTAATGGTGGGCCCTAGAGGCGCGCATCTAACCGGTTTGCGAACCGAAACATAAAACTTGAACAAAACCGAAACAGTTTAGGACCGGTACTATTTTGAACTTACTGAAACCATAAGTTTGAAACCAGTTTATAATCCACCAATATTGAAACCGGTTCCAAATTGGTTAATTTGAACTGAACCAGTCAAAAATTGCTCAACCCTATCAAAGTTGGAACCGGTTTGAAACTCAAGTCGGTTTTGACTTTTTGTTGACCGGATTGAACCGGTTTCAACCGGAACTAGTTTAGGGTTGGGAACCAATTTTTGCACCTTTAGTATCTCGTATAAATTTTTTTTGCTTACATTATACGGAAACACATGTATATATTATTAAACCTTTACAAAACAAACTTATAAATATTTAAGAGTATTAATTTAAGCATTTATATATTATTATTAAACTTTATTGGCAAAACATATATAATCTAAAATTTCAATATGGTTTAGAAATTTACACAATTCATACATATCAACTTATCAGACTTATATAATATCAATTCATATAAGTTTTAATAATTTCTAAAGACCTGAAATAGGTATATATAAGTATACAAACTTATTAAACCTCTAAAATATATTTTATTTTAATACCTAAATGTAATTAACTTTAATTTAAGATATTAAAAACTAAATAATTAATTATAATAATATTTGGTTATTATATAAAAAAGTGGTAATAGCATGTAAATGGAAGTACGTTTATGAAGGATGTTCCATTGCAGTTGAAATAAGTGTTTCTAACCTATTAATGTTTTGCTAATATGAGATAGACATTTGTGAGATTTTGTATTGTAGGTGCTCTAAGCCGAGGTACCCTTAATGAGCTCGCGTGAACGATAGAGGGAGTAAACGAGGGATGTGGCGCTTGATAGAGAGAGATTCGTAAAGACGGGGTTTCATACGTGTGTGTTAGAGGGGAGGGGGTGGTATGGAAATGAAGTGGAGGTAGCATTGGAGGTGTACAAACCGTTTTTTTTTCCAAATCGGTAAAACCCGAACCATCTTTTTGTCATGTGGTCAAAGTGGTTTTTTTTCCTTCAAACTGGTTCGGGTTACAATGCTTTTTTCTATTTTTAAACTGGTTTTGGGTGTGGGCTACCAAACCGGTATACAAACCGACGGTTCTGATCAAGCTGGGAACAAGTTTGGATCAAACCGGATTTTTAAAACCGGTCTGGTTTTTTTAACTAGTTTTTTTACACCTCTAGGTAGCATCCATACAACTACATAGAGATGGACATGTTCTATGGAAGTTGTGTTATCATTTCATGAAAAAGAAGACAAATTTATCATCCCAAAATACATCAAACGAACAACTTATATAGTTATATTCGTTTAAATATTCGTATTCTTTATGCATTTTTCTTTAACATTAATAATAGTGTATTTTATGTATTAACGTATTAAGTGTTTTAAGGTCGGAAATGGATTCCACTAATTGGCTGACAAATATATTTTGTATTCTCTTTTCTAAATAGAAAATATACCACGAGCGCACGAGGGAGTTTTTTTTTCATGTAAATAGACTACTCCATAGCAAGCTTGTCAGATCCTATCATGATGTTAGTGATCGATTATTATGCATATGCTATGCATTTAATAAAAATAATAGCAAATAAAGGAGCTTAAATAACACTACTGATGTAATCTAAAGTGTGTGTCTATTTAAAGAGATTGAGTTTCAATCTCATTTAGTACATGAAATAAGTTTAAGTGTAGGATAAAGTAGAATTAGATTAGGTGTTGTTCAAAACTAAAAGGTTAAGGAACTTCAATAAATTAATAGAAGTAAAGTTTGAGCCGGATAACATATTTTCAAACATAAACAGAACAAAAATTAATATTAAACAATTCACGAACTAAATTATTCTGGAATGATTATTTGGTAATGTATATTATTTGCATTTAGCTTTACTAATAGCAAGTCATAAAAAGCCTAAGAAAGAGTCTAACATGCTATAGTAAAACTAAATGCAAGTAAAAGGTTAGTACTCAAGTGGAGATAATTTATAAAATTCAAGGACGAAAAGCGAAATTAACTCTATATTTAATCTTAGACAATAATATTTTAGGTATGGTTATAGAAAAAATAATATTTAATCTAAAAAGTTTAAGAAAAACTTTAAACTTGACATGAGTTCCTTTATTGTGTTAAATGGATATTTTAGTCATTGGGTTAAATATATTAGATTATTGTGTGTAATACGTTAGGTTATTTATAAAAACTCGTATAAGCTTTTTCATGATCTTATATGAACGTCCGTATTTAACCCCACTCAATCACAACTTGTTGTGTCCTTTTAAACCTCTATTACCCTCGGGAGTTGTACCATTTCTTTCTCAACCCACTTGAGCCCTTGATATTTTTTTATATAAAAATTTAATTCAAAATTTAAAGACAACAAACATAATTCTCATTAATTAGAAATAACTAAATATTAAAAAAATAATAAAAAAAGCCTAAAATTACAAATTATATGGGAAAAACATAAATTTTAAAAATAACCTAAAAAAATCGCAAGACCAACCCCATACAGCTAATTTACATATATGTTTCCCTTAGCTCCAACGGGTGTCTCGTCCTCCTCACCATATTTTTCTTCTTCAATGGGTGGTTTCTCGTATTCGTCTTCTTCATCTTCGTCATCCGAGTAGGAGTGGAGCGCGTTAGGTTTTTACAACAGTGTTGGTTAAGTAGGGGATTTGGGTAATGATATGCATGAGGGTCAGAGTATGTACTTTCGGATCGGCCAAATGTGAATTGACCCGGTTCGATTTAAATAGACATGTTTGGCATGGGTGGACTTTGCTGATAGTATTGGGAAGATTGAGTCGGATGGCTAGAACCAACCTTTGCTTTACTAATTTTTTAGGTTGAGCTTTGTTTCCTTCTAGGATCCGTTTGAGTATAATATTAGAGTATAAAATAACATAAGAAAGTTTTATAAATTTTTGATGTAAAAAGTTGAGAAAATGTGTGCTAATTTATAGTGTGAAAATAATGTTTTTGTTAACCCTTAAATAGATCTTTCTAAAGGCTACACTGTCATCCTCAAACGTTCCACAAGAGGTTTCGACCACGGGTTTACGAATCTACAACCCAACACGAACCCAACCCACGGCAGTTGCGATGGAATACTCTCTCAAACCGCGTGAAGTCGCTGCCAGTACACGCGAGTGCCCGGGGTGCCTAACAATTAACAAAGAAAGGCTTGCTTATAAAGAATTTAAATATTACTAATTATCAACTTGAGGTTGCATTAATTCTTGTATCATAAGCATTAAAAGTTGTAAATAAATTTCTTTCTTTTTTTAATTATTAATTTTAGTCTAATATTTTTACATCTTTTACAATTTAATCCCTATAATTTTTCACTTTCAACTTTGGTCCTTTATACTTTTCATCCTTTATGAATGTTTCGATTTACATTTTCATTTAAATTTTAAGAGTTAACACGTCGTAACGTGCGTGTGTAGTTCAACATTATTACGCCTATTTTTTTCTCATTTAACGGTCCCGTCGCAATGTTCGGGTCCTAGCTTGACTTAGTTATTGTTTTTAATGTTTCACGTTTTACGTGCGTGATTCAACGTTTCTACGTATATTTTTCGTTCGATTTTATCTTTTTTTCCTTTACAGTTTTTTTTATAATACGAATTTTTTCGATATTAATGGTCTCTCACTATGGTGTGAAATTTGTGTTACTTAATACGGTTTTACGCTTCTACCGCAACGCTATGAATACTAGTTTTTATGATAAAATGAATAGGTAATCATTACAAATTCTGACCATAATGATTATGGTTTGCAATATCTTTTCTATTTCTCATAGAAAATAATTTCTGCACAAAAACATTTACCATCACTAAACCTTGAGTACCTATTTAAGATTTCTTTCATCGTTATCTGCGTTTTTATATATCAAAATACATATATATAGGGTCCCATTCATGCACGAAAAACTGAAAGTATCTTTCTCTCTAAAAGCGTTTCTTGAAAAACAATACACCCACCCAAAAAGAGAGTTTAAGAAGAACTAACAAGAGTGAGCTAATATACCAACAAAACTCTTAAAGATCAATAACATCAATCAACTTCATCACATTCTCACCGGAGAATTCAACCCCTTTATGTGTGTTTTCACCGGAGATCGATGTCGTCCTCCACCGGCCGACGGAAGGTATACTTGGTGGCACTCTTGATCATGTTGTCACTGCTGCAAATATGGGTTTTAACCAGCGACCATTGCAGCATAAGAGCAGCTACACCGCCACCGCCACCACCGCCACAAGATTCAGATGCAGTTAAAAGATCAAAGCTTCATAGAAAGTTCTTCAATGGAAGATTTCCTCACAAAAGTTTTCAAGAAAACAAAAGAATTGTTCCCAGCTGCCCCGACCCTCTTCACAATTAACGAACGATTAAGCTTTCGATCACCTCTTCGTTATTACTCTTTTCGCGCTAATTATCCAAAATACCCACGTTTTTCCCCATTGTTTTATGATGTTATGTTGACGGATTTCGTTATATTAGGGTTAAACCGTGGGTATTTTGGTGATCTTGCCCTAAAAATGCTTGCTTTTTTGGTTGATAGATCAAGAAAATGATGGTGACCATGATTCATTATGTATATGATTAATATATTTGAATTTTACATGCTACAACTCTTATGATCAACTTCTGCTTGCTTAAAAGTTGAGTCTTCATTGTTTTAATTTTCATTCTAATCGTTTATTTATCTGTTTATTAATATTTTTTTTATTAGTTTGCTGTATGTGTACAGTTGATACTTGTTTGTGTAGTAGTGACGATACATACGACTCCTCTAGATAATTGATTGAATCATGGAATGTTAACTCCGTGACTTGAGTGGGACCGTAGTTGCGAGTTGCTAGTGAATATTATGATTAAAATGGTTAATTATAAATAATTCAGTGGTTTTGATTTATATTTTAAATTCATACAATCAATATTATTGATTGTAGACCGTTTTTTAAAGTGTCAAGTGGTTACATATGTGGTATTTTAGGTACGTGTATCATCCAAGTAACGTCGTGATAAATTTACGGTGAATTTGTTAACATGACATAAAATCGAAGAGTTGTTCGTGATGAAGAACAAAGCTACTAGTCCTAAGCTCAAAGATAAATAATCTCAATTGTAATAAAAAAATTAACAAAAGATGAAAGTAAAAACTATGAAAATTGTACGTATAAATATAACTTTTACATATATGTGTGTACGTATTATAATTTTAATATTATACTTCATGATATGTGTAAGTAACCTATAATCAAGTCATGATGCTTTTCCGACAGATACTATGGATGCCTTGTTTTATTGTTTGAGAAAACGATAAATTAAGTTGTCTTTTATTGTAGTCATAAGGTTTAAATGTAACATCCCATGTGAAGTCATGTGTCTTTCTCTTGAATTCCAAAAAGTTAAAACAATAAACAACTTTACAAAAGAATCAAATTTTGTTGATGACCAGAAGGATTTGACTTCCTGATTTATTCACTTCAATTTTCATTTAAAATCAATTATCTTTCTATTTAAGCTTTAGTTAGTTAAATAACTAGTTCGTAAGAAACAAACATGTTAATCACAATTATTTTAATATGTAATACAGATATCTTTTTGTTGGTTTAATTTTGCATTTAAGTAGATGAAACAATAAGTTATGTAACAAATTAAAGGATCACTAACACTTAAATCACTGTTGTTTAAAAAAAGGTTATTAAAAGACCAAAGTAGTCAAAAAAACATTTTGTTCGTAAGTAGTAAACTACCAAACAAAAAGATTATTATACTATTAGGATTGTCATTGACAACAAAAACAATAGTTAAGATTATTATCGAACAAATTAATAATATGGACTTTATCGGCCAATATGTTATATTTGGATTATTGGAATCCAACTTGTATGTATTAAATAATAAGTAAATTAGATCATTTTGCTATAATACTTTTGTTTTATTTAATGTTATAATAATTATTATGAATTATAAATTTTCTATATACAAAGGTAAATTGGATTTAAATAATACAAACTATAACATATTAGTCAATAATAATCCATATTATTAGTTTGACCAATAATAATCATAACTTTCATTTTTGTTGACAAAGGCAATATTAATAGCATAATTATCATTAAAAAAGTGGGTTAATTTCCCTCTAGAAGTTCTCATTCTCAGCCCTAACTCACACAAATCTCCATCTCTCTCTATGTCGATCTCAATCGTCTGTTGCTGCTGCCATTTTCCACCTCCAC
The DNA here is from genome assembly GCA_025215565.1 of Flaveria ramosissima. Lineage (NCBI taxonomy): Eukaryota > Viridiplantae > Streptophyta > Magnoliopsida > Asterales > Asteraceae > Flaveria > Flaveria ramosissima. Next base: position 75,358,631 of record CM046035.1, read on the forward strand.
AATTTACCATTGCCACCATTCTCACCCATCTGTCCTTCTCTCGATCTCACCTAAACCGGTAACCATCGCCACCGCCACAAACAATGAAGTTAGTCTTTTTTTCTTTCAGTTTTCTTAATATTGTGTGCGTATTTTAATCTTATTGGGATTTGATGTTTGCTAGACTACTTGTTTGTTGCTATATTTGTTGAAAATTGTTTAGATAATGGTGTCACAATCTTTTGAGGTTGACGTCAAAATCAATGGGGTTGGTGCCAAAATTTAATGATGGTCAGTCGGGACTTACTAAAGAATAAAAATTTCATGGGGTGCAGGAGACCCCACCCGCACCACCTAGGTCCACCAATGAAGACGCGTGATCATATGTTTATATTGGTTTATATCATTTACACAATATGAGTATATATTGCTGAAATGGTATAATCATAATATTATCCTTCTAGTACAAGTTATAAATTGAATATAAGCTTATCTTGAAAAGTTGGTTCTTGAAAGGGTTTTGCATAACACGATGCCATTTATGGACCATTACAAGTTCCTCTTGGTCACCAAAAGCACAAAGGAAGTGATTGAAGGTGATATTTGTACATGTGTATGTTTCTTGAATCATTTCAAGGTTTTCGAATGGGAATATTTAATGGACCATGTTTCACAATATCTATGCAAACAGGAAGGGAATACGGACGTTTAAATTCTGATATCCAAAATTTTCAGTTAGTGGATTTCACTATCCAAATTCGTATCTGAAATTTTGGATTTTGATTCGGATCGATATTCAAAGGGATATCCAAATTCTAAAATATATGAATTATTAATAATATTTATAAAAAATAATATTTATAAAAAATTTAACATGTTTTTTAAAAAGATATCGGATATCTGAAGTTTTTATAAAAATAAAAATATCCGGATTTTCTAATTAAAATATATTATTTAATAATTTTTAGAGAAATATTTTGGGTGATTCGGATACCAAATATCCGAAAATTCTCAAAAGAACTATCCAAATACAAATCCAAATTTTGGATATTTCGATTTGAAATTTCGAGTATTTCGGATATGATTATGGATAAGAATAATTTTAAACACCCTGAAAGGTGCAAACATTAGAGAACCTTCACAACTAACCATCAATTATCTACACCTTATCAATTTCAACCTATGCCTATGGTTCTTATAGTCCACTTGTATATACTTAAAAAGTGACGCCTATATGTTTCAAAAGATGGATAATCAGTATATGATTTTTTAAATTATTTATTTTAGTTTGATAAATGGTATAAACTTGTAAAATGACGTATTTTGATTAGTCGTTGATAAAAACAAAATCATTAATATACATTAATATACACCACTTGTCTAATTAGTGAACTTTAGGATAATATTTAGGAAAGAAAGTATGGCTAGTAACGATTTTTAGAGGAGAAAGGTGCTAACACTACATCTCATTAAGTACCCACGAATTCATATCACATCACATCACATCACAGAACACCATATCAATTTAAGGGGAGGAGGGAACTCACACCACACCATACTACAATGCAATTTTTATAAAATTACTTCATAAATATAAATAAATTAAAAATGAAAATCAAAAACTACATTAAAAATTTAAAAATGCTAACAAACTAAAATTAAAAAAAAGTAAAAAAATAACACAAACTAATCTTCGTCATCTGAAACCGTGGTATCTGCATTCTCCGTAATGTGTTCCACGAGATTAAATCTTCTAAAATTTGTGTTCTCATCGCGCAACTTCAAAATTATATTTTCGTACTCAACTAGATTGGTCGTTAGATCTCGAATGTGCACGTGATAAATAACTTTGCCGTCATTTTTTATAATCATATTTTGGAGTATAATGCACACGTACATTTGACTTGCCATTATGCTTTTAAAACACCGAAAGCTCGTTTCACGTTCTTTCTTACAAACTTCTTTTCTTTGTACTCAATTAGATAAGAATATGATTTCAAAAAAGTTGACTAGAAATGATATATATCATCGGCTAGATACTAACCACATTTATATTGATGTCCGTTAACATAAAGAGACATATGGGACGGTTCCATTCAGTTCTAGCATGAAGAGTGAAGATTGATAGAGACCATTAATATTGTTGTTAAAACTGACGACACCAAAATAAACATGCCAAAACCACAAATCTTGCGACGCAATGGCTTTGAGAATCACTATTGGATCATCGGGATCACCTTGATGATATTGTCCTCGCAATCGCGTAGGACAATTCTCCATTCCCAATGAGCGCAATTAATGCTACTGAGCATTCTCGGAAGGCTATGTCTATATAAATGTGCATTGTACAATAATGCAATGTCATGACTAGTGAGTATTCGTAAAAATTTATCATCGTATAAAGTAATTAAAGCATTGCAAAAATATTCAAGACATTCACGTGAAGTCCTAGCAGACATAGCTAAATATTTGTCGCATGTGTCAGGTGAATTAGCTGTTACGAGTTGACGTGCTGTTGAAGTACATTTTTGTATTGGCGTGAAAAACGATGAATAAAAATACATATTATCATTAAATCACGACACAAATTGAAGTATTGAACCACAATTGATGTCTTCCATTGATTATTAAATTTATAGTAAATTACTATTTTCGTCCCTGATGTTTGACGAAAATCACGGTTTCAGTCCAATAGTTCATTTATTACACTAACGGTCCAATAGTTTCAAGTATTGTTTCAATTTTACTCAATCCACTAACACCGTTAAAATGTTTCCTTTAAGTTAGTGTAAATTTACAATATTACCCTTATAATTAAATATAAAATAATAAAAAAAATTCTTTATCGAATAACTATCATCATCATCTTATCATCTTCATCATAAAATACCTACATCATATCCCACCCACCACTACCACCCACCACAACCACCACCACCACCGCCACCACCCAGCACCATTAATATTCCTAACAAGACCATCACCATTAGAGCTCAAGACCCCCCACCCACAACCCCAACCCATCTCTCTCTCTTTATCATCTAAAAATCAAGAACACCGCTCGTCACCTCCACCCCTAGACCACCTCCGACCACCATCACCACCTCAACCTCCGACCACCACCGCCACCTCCACCTCCGAGCCACTCTGACCGCCACCTTATGCCACCACTCCAGCCTCCACCCCTTTTTTTCTCTCTCTTTATCTCTTCACCCAAGACCCCCCAAACCCCAATCTATCAGCACCACCACTGCCCTCTTCGGCCACCACCACCCCCGTCGCACCATCGTGAACTTGAACCTCCATCGCTCACCTCCACCATCATCGCTCACCTCCACCATCATCGCTCACCTCAGTCACCTTCCTACAGAACCACTGTCGCTCACCGTGTAGATCTATAAGTTGAAATCGAAGACAAAAAGGGTAGAACCACCATCGCTCACCACCACCACAATCACCCACCACCTCTTACAATTTGTAGATCTTTATAGATCTATTGAAATCAAAAGGAGAAAGGGAGATGAAGATGAACAACGATGAGAAGATGTTGATGGAAGCACGATGGTGGTGGTGGGTAGCGGTGAAGGATGGTGGCAGTGGCGGTGAGGGATGGTGGCAGTGGCAGTGAGGGTTGGTGGCAGTGGCGGTAAGGGTTGATGGTGGTGGTGGTGGTGGTGATGGAGATGGAGGAATACAAAGAGAGAATTTGGGTTAGGGTTAAATGATAATGGTAGGTGATGATAATGGTTTTATTTTTTAATTTTATCTACTAAGGGTAATATAGTCAATTCACGTTAACTTAACAGAATTACACTAACAGAGTTAGTGGTTTGGGTGAAACTGAAACAAAACTTGAAACTATTGGACCAGTGTAATAAATGAACTATTAGATTGAAACCGTGATTTTCGTCAAACCTCAGGGACGAAAGTAGTAATTTACTCTTAAATTTATGAACATTCTTAGCTAGGAAGACTGGAAGACCTAATTAAACACAAAGTTTAATAATTATACCTTGCGAAACTTTGGATGCACGTGGTGTTAGCAAGATAAGTTACATGTTAATTATTTGCTAAGCAATGGAAAACTAGAACAAGACGCCCTCTTCACAAATCTTCCTTTCATTCTTGGCCTCATCTCAGCATTTAGTTTTCGTACCTCGTATCTTATTTTCTTTGAAAACAACCTTGTTCGCCTCTTTTCTCTATATCTTGACACCCTCGCCTCTCTCCCTCCATCTAACATCGTTGGATTCCCTGTCATCATCCCCATATCTCCATAAGGATTATTATAATGATGCATTATCCCACATCCACCCTGATAAATCAAAACAAACATAACATTAAATCAGGCTGTTAAACCTTCACACTAAGTAGGAAAATCAATGTTTTCACGATTAAACTAGACCAACTGGTTAGACCGGAGCCGGATGCCTAATCACCTTAGTTATGCTATTTAAATCATTTTCATTTACTGGTGAATCGTCCAAACGAACCAGTGAACCAGACGGTTCAAATGGATTTCATATATTCGTTTATTTATTTTCTAAAAATCTCATTTCTTTTTAATTTAATATTTAATATTTTATGTTAAAATTATCTAAGCAATTAATTAAACTTTCAAATCTATATAAAACATTGAGAACTTTATATTTTCATTTGTCGGATTGTATTTAGAAATTGATGATGTCATAAATATTATATGTATGTATACATGTATTGTATTTTTGTATAATATTTGTGACGTTATCTAATTGTTTAATCACCAATCATTCTTAGCCCAACTGGTTAAGATAAGGTACTCATGACATATAAATATCGGGAGGTCATGGGTTCAGTCTCTCACTCTAAGCATAATGCTCAGAGTTGAGTCATTGCATTCTCAGCAACAGGTCTCTTTCTGAGACGTTAGGGGTGCGGTCCCGACTGTGAAACGAATAGATGGGCCTGATTGCGATAACATCTACACTCCGAAACAGGGTCGCACATTTGTCGTTCAAAAAACCAAAAAAAAGAATCTAATTGTTTAATCTAATCCCACCGGTTTGACCAGTAAAACGATAAACGTCGTTCCGATCTACAAATGACGAAACAGTTTTTGGCGGAGAGTGATAATGTTCAAAGTGGCTACATAAGATTTCCCATACATATTAAGTCAATCCATGCCGTAGAAATGTTTAAGTGAAAAGCGAATAGTAGTGATATGATAAATAAAGGCCGCTTATTAATTTTTTAAATGAACGTGTCATCATCAATTTCATATTTATCAAACTTTTTTACGTTTTTCACTCCTATTAAATAATTATATTAATTGCTAATAATATTATTTATTTTTACATTATAATTAGTGTTTTAATAAATTAAGAAAGATAACTTTTTATTAATGTTATTTCTATAAAAATAGTTTTTTATAAAAAGAATTCTTCTCTAAAAAGTTAAACTATTGTTACGTAATATTTTAAAATTGGTTTTTTAAAGTAAATTTTATATAAAACAAAAATAATTAAAATAGGGAGTTATAGTAAGGCCATTTTTAAAAATAAAAATTTCTTAAAATGTTATTTTAAAACAAATTGTTTAATTTATCTTTGAATTTTTTTATAAAAGTTCATGTTATTGTTTTATTACTTATAGTTATTACTCATACATGATTCCAATGATATCATGTCTTAATATATCGTTTTATAATTAATAATTATTATTCTATTTAATATTTTATTTGTTCAACCCGTGTAATACACGGGTTTACTAAATCTAGTTTTAAATAGTTTATTACTGGTTGTTAAAAAGTTTACTTTTAATGGTTTATAGTATTTTAATTGTTAATATATAGCTAATAATAACTTTAAGTCTGAATGGTTAAAAAATAACCATTAATATGTTATCTATTAACAATTCAAACTTAAGGTTAGCTCTAACTATTAGAAGACTATGAAACATTAGGAGATAACTTTTTCGTTAAAATGCTATCAAACAACCCCTAAATGTAGTAACCTACCATGCATTGCGGCCAGCAATCGTCGGGATCGAACTCCGGCCGGTCACCGGTGGTCCACGGAGATCTCTGCTCATCCCATGCACCAATGATCCCTTCAAAATCTACCAGCTTTAATATTATTCTACCTTTCTTCTCATCATTTTCACCACCATCATACCTTCCTATAATAACATCATTAACATTATCATCTCCATCTTCATCCTCCTTCACCGGACCTCTATAATCACCACCACCACCACCGCCGCCGCCACAACCGCCGCCTTCCACCGCCACCTTCTCATCTTTCTCCTCCCACAACGACGAATCATAATCAAAGCTCAACTGAAACGTATCTCTCATCATCTCCATTACTTCATGATACTGCATTTGATCTTCTTCAACCTTCACTCTGCAATCCAGCAACCCTAATTCCTCCATACCAAACGCCTCCTCATCAAGATCTTTCCCCAATAAGTTCTCCACGTCGGCCGCGAAATCCGCCAGCTCGACGTCAGAGGGGAGCATCAACTCGTTCAAACTGTTCAAATCAAACGTCAATTTCATCCCGCGATCATCGGTATCAGCCTCATTCGAGTTCCCGACGGGATCAAACACCGGAACTTGATACAGAACTTGCTCTTGATCACATCTCACCGCATTGGTCTCATCGGTCCCGATCTCGGGCACTAAGTGAAGTGGATTGGAACTAATGCTTATAATACTTTCTTCAGATTTTGATGTTTTATGAGACGCGTGTTTGTGATGGTTTCCGCCCCGTGGAGTCCTGGGTTTTTTAGTGAAACCCTGGTGCCACTGGGGCGGTGCATGCTTCTCTAAAGACGAAGCTGTCTTTAGAAGAAGCCTTTCATGGCGGCGAGCCAGAGGGTTCGCCGCATGAACCAAACCATCACATGATTGGCATAAGAAAGCGTCATCGGCGGCGCAATACCACCGAGCACGCTTTCTTGTGCAATTATCACAAGCTCTGGCCGTTTTTCCTCCTACAACGTTGGCCAAATGTGTGTCCGATGAGACCATCTGGTAAAGATCTTAAAAATGGGAACTTTTTGTTCAAAACTTGAGTTTTTGAGGAAATTAATGATGAGATTGTAGGTTTTGGGTGGTGGGTGTGACCCACTGTGTGCACTTTTTACAGAGGATAGTGTGAGTTTACTGAGGGGTTTATAAAGAAGCTAAGGTAGATCCACTTGTGTAAGTTAAGAGGGTCCCACAAAAAGGTCTTATCTTGATTTGATTGGCTAATTTATGAACTCCATCCTTCAACTTGTTTTGCTATTGGTTGGCTTTCTATTCAATGGATTTCTTGTGGGGTCCTAGTAATTTAAGAATGTTTATATATAGCAAAAATGGATAATAGAATGGAACAATTAACACGTCACTACAAAACAAGTGAGTACCTCCGATAGTCGTTGAAATCAAATAATTATGGGTGATGGTGTTTAATTGTTTGCCAACGAAATCTGGTGATGATGTTCTGTTAGAAATATGGTTGTAGGTAATATGATTTCCAACAGATTACAAATGGATTAGTTACAGATCTTACTAATGGGCTTTAATTTTTAAAATTTTAGTTAGTTTACGGACAAACTACTGACAGGCTATCAATCATAGCTTCTATTGATGATTATTAGAACCTTACGTCTATGTTATCACATCTTCTCATCATCCCAAATTGCTACCCAGAGGCTTCGCCTCTTGGACCCACCAAGGGTGTCGGCCCTTGAACCTCACTATTGCGGATGCTGCCCTCCGAACCCCATTGTCTAGGGGCTTTGACCCCTTAAATGATCGAGGCTTGGGTTCCTTTTACCTAAAATCAGAATACGCACCGCACCTCCCGGCTTATATCAATGTAACTCTTAATTTGTTAATCCTTCCTAATTAGCAAATAAGCAAATCCAACTACTAAAATGAAATGAATGATCTAAAAGATATGGCAAATTAATTAGTAGTAAGTTGCTACTAATCATTGATTGAAATTATGATTAGCAACACCTTTGGTCATTAGTGATTGGTGCGTCGATGGTATATGATGCATTATTTGTAACTAAGATCATCGATGGTAATTTGAGCGCCAATAGCAACTAAAATATCAACATAAACTAATTAATGATTCGCCGTGGCAACTTAGGTAGTCGGTAGTAATTGATCAGTAGCAAAAGTGACCAGCAGCTTTGTAAGTCTTTGGTAGTAACTTTGAACTACTTATAAATTTCTACTGATGCAACGATCTGGTAGTTATATAGGTTATAAGCATCAACTATTATTTTTTTCATAACTAGTTGGAATGATTCGTTGTAACTGTTCAGCCTCTATGTAAAAGATTTATATATGTGGTATGATTCTAACACATGTTTTACATATGAAATTTCATAGGAAAGAACATCTTGTTCTTGAATAGATATTTTCTGTCTTTTCCAATTAAATACATGCAAAATACCTATGTGAAATATGTCTATACACTCTATTTAGAAAACTATCTACACATCACAAAAATCTTTAAAAAACATAACGGATATTACGCACAATAGACTCGCCTCAAAAATAGTTCTTACACACATGCACTAGCCAATTGAACAAACTTATACCCATGTAATAACCACCCAAAAATTTAGTCAACAATCAAACATGTTTTATTAGTATTTGTTTATATATACAAGTATTATTGTTTCATATTCACTTCTCTTAACCATTCAAAACTTACTTATTGATTTATTACTAAACATGACCTTAGAATTACTAATACTTTTACAAATCATAAATATGTATATTTAACGGCATTATCCAAACATCTGCTTCATCAATTAATTATGCATGTATAAATATATTTAATGTGGATGTCCTTTTCCACTTTGTCTCTATGTAAACCTCACACAATGTTGAAGATGACACTTTTGTTGGATGACCTTTCCCGTAAAACTTTAATGTACTAGCCGCGAAAAGTTATCAAGTCTTTTGTTTTTGTGCTCCCCTCGATATCACTCGACCCACAACGCTTTTATAACGGTCCCCGTCTATTATTTAATCGTGAAATTGTCTTGTCGGACCACTTGGCAACCTGTGGTTGGACGGCTCTCGAAACCCCTTTTGACACTATATGTATAGGCCCGACTACATTTCTATTTATGTAACAATATTAAAAATGTGACCTTTTCATAATTGAAGGGATTGAAAATATCTTTGTGAAATGTGCAAAAGTGCAAATATGCTGAATAATTTAATAGGTTATTTCCATGTAGTTACATGATGGAAGGTTTAAACGAGAACTTCCTACGCTATGATCTTTTTATAACGAATCATGTCACAATAATCTAGTGGCAATCGCAAAACGATCCCAAGTAGTTAGTGGCAGTCGCAAAATGATCCCAAGAACCACTGCTTACAAAACGGTCACAACAACAGCCCGTGGCAATTAAATGACACTGCAAAAAGGTCACAAAATAAGCGATAGCAAAGCAGCCGCAATATTTGTGTTGGCAAATTCCGGTCACGAATATAAAGGCGGTTGCAAAATGATCGCAACAGGCCATTTTGCTTGACTTAGCTCCCGTATTATATAGGAATCGGATCTCTTTATGATCTAATATACGCAGTCTTACATTACATTTTGTGCAGGAAGTTTTTTCTCACGACTTGAACCAGTGATCTCAAGATCACAAAGCAACAATCTTACTAGTTAATTCACGACTCACCCATCCGTCTCATATAAGTGGATAGATGAATTTACATTTATAAAGTGGATAAAGCTTTTCTTTCTCCTACCAACAAGAGTAGTCTTGAGGCCTACTTCCACTTAATAAATAATAAGTCATGTTATATAAACTAATTAAATTATAAAAATGAATGTTAGAATAATATTATAACAAATGTAAGAATAAAAAGCGTAGACTACTGAAGTCGTGATTGATCCATTGGGAGAAAGAAACCAAATAATTTGGCTTTATCTTGGTCGACTAATGTTTGCCAAATGCCAAATCGTGACACAATTGTATTATACGACTACTTTTTTTTCTAATTATGAACACCATTCCAATTGCTCATGGTATTTAGGAGGCCACGTCCACCTTCGATAAGCTAAACTAATGAACATGTTCTTTCAAATATTCACTACAATCAATTAACGGAGCCAGCGGAATCGCGGCTCAAGACAAGCTCATAAATGAGAGGAGTGGTGTTTTTGTGAGCGTGAGCCACGTTGACCACCTCACGACATCCTCTCACGCCCTTGGCTTAAGATATATAACTCACGGGCTACCCGCAAGTTGTTGGTATGCCCCTACTTTTTCTCGTTGGTTCGTGGAATCTTATAATCAAACAAACCGCGTAGAAGAAAAGGAGATATAACTAGGACGATAATGGGCTGCGTCGAGGATTGATGTGGTCTTTTACATATACGTGTAGATTTCTATTATTGTTATACAGGATTTATACATAGCTAGAATAAAGCAGATAGAATCTTATAAAAAAGAGTATTATCTACTTTAGAAAGAACAAAAATAATAAAAAAATATGAGGATAAATATGAGGAGGTGATGTATATCCATGCTGTATGCTGCGAACAAAATCTTGGCTAAAGTTTGGGAGACTTTTGGTAGATTGGGCGTGAAGCTCATGGGCTTGACCGTGACTCCCACAAGCTGTCAAATGTCTATTATAAAGTTTGACCAATTAAAAAAAAAATTTAAGTGGCGTAAACCACTGGTGCAAGAAGCAATACGGACTATACAGTGTTTAAGGTAACTAGACGTAGGTTCGAACTGTTATCTCTGTCCGACATTCATGTTGTGTTATCTCTAATGTTGTGGTCATCGCCTGTTGGCTGGCCACCGCAAGATACACTCAAGGAGGATCGAACATGAGTCTCCTAGAAGCATCCAAGGGCGCTACCGCTAGGCCATCTATGAGATGGTTGAATTTAATTTAATTTGATTAACTTTTTTATTATGGTGTTTAATTGGTCAAAATTTAAATTAGGGTTCCAAAATTTATTTTGAAAAAACGTCCCAAAACTTCATAGGTTCATTTGAGACTTTCTAACATGATTCAGAAAAGGCTCATTTAGGCCCCCAAAAGAATTAAGCTGGCCCTGAGTTTTTTAAACAAGTTTAGGGATCAAATCATGCAAAAGGGGCATATTGTAGAGTTTTTTTATTTTTTAACTTAATCTGACAAAATAATGACATATATTAGAAACAAAATCTAGGGATATTTTAGTTAAAAAATCATGAGAAAATAAAGTTCATGACTTATGTGCGAGTTTAATGAAAGTCATGAAATGACTTTTATACGGTTGATAAAAAGCGAGTCAGGCGGGTCGGGTAAAAAAGGGTCGAGGTTAAGAAATTCCCACGCTTCAAGTTGGGTTAATCTCAAACACATTGTCCAAGCTCTGTATTGTTGAATTAATAAGTGTCAATAGGATTAGAACATTTATATTATCTCAAAAATACCCTAATCAGTTTAAGAAAACGAATTATAAGATTTTAAGCATTAAAAATACCCGTTGGACCCATTTGACAATTGTAACTAGAATCGACCGTTCCAAGTAAATAGGTCAAAATTGCCTACTCTAGTACCTTTTAATAATATAAGATGGGAAGTTATTACCTCGATAGAAAACTTCAACACGGTAGCCAATTCGTCAAGCTTCTAGTTTCTCAAATGCCACAAATGATTCACGAGGGGTGTCGCATGGTAGCCCTTTCAATGGCTTGGTTGCCACCTCATCAAATTCTTCTGCTTCTGAAGCATCTACAACAAGAGAGACTTTTAAATTTAATTTGATATATAATTTACTTAAAAAACAACTCACTCTAAATTAAGCTTACAATTTCCAGTAACTGCTACAGTATGTATTTGTATACTTGTACTGAGGACTTTTACAGAGTTGAACCACATACAAGAACACGATGATCAACCAAGATTCTAGAGAAAACAGGTAGATGTGACAAAATGGGTGGCTCGAGTAATGGGCCAAAATAGGTTGGATTAGTTTGGCATGAAACACTTTACTTTATAAATTATTAGTGTCAAAGTATGATTACAAATATTGTATTATTTCAATGAGAATACATTCTTTTGAGTAGATTGAATTATTATTTATAAGGTCTTATGCATTATGAAACACACTGGGCATTTTTCAACCCGTTCATCCGATTTGGCCCATTTCAATTTAGGCTATTTTCTCCATCAACCAATTCATAATCAAATGGTCAAAATCACTACTCTAAGTACACACAACAATTTTGTATTTTTATAAGACTACGTCCAAACTGAGAACCTTAAAAGACATCCAAATAAAGGCAACGCGGGAATACATTATAGTACCTTCTTTTAGGCGTCAACTATGGAAGTGGGCCCTGCTGCAGGCGTGCCAAGAACATTGGACTTTTTACCAGAAGATATTCTCTCTACATGCGGCTAAGACTCAATTCCTTGGACAGAACTGCTATCAAACGGTTTTGTGTAGGCTCCTATGTCTTACATCTAACAAATCAAATAGATTAAGCTAAAGGGTCAAATGACTGTAAGTCATGTGTAGTACTGAAGTTTTGCTAAGTCATATTTTGCACATTAATAATTTTCAAATTTGAAGAAATGGATAAAATTAACGATTGTAAATTGGCCCAACCGATTTTAATTGTTTCGACCCGTTACTCAACCCACATAACCTCTACCAAAAAGGCAAAACAAGATTATTCCTGAGGGAAAACCTCCAGTACTTACAGTGTTTGACACCCATTTGCATCTTGTTTATTATACTAGTGTATAGACCTCATCATGCGAATTGTAGAGTTTTTATAAGTTCTAGGACTTGGTCACACAAAAGCGAAGAGAAAATTGTTAAAATTGAAGTCTCAGGACTTTTTTGTTGTAATTAGTCGTGAGTGAACGATAAAGTTCTGCAATGATTTTGTTAAAGGTGCAAAATTGGCGAGCCAGGCAGGTCAGGTAACTAGAATAACAGGTTGAGTTCAAAACAGGTAATTTCTACGGTTCGGGTTTGGTTGACCAAAATCACTTTGTCCCATATCTGAATTGTTATATATATGTGTCAATATGATTACATCATTTATATGATCTCAATAATACCCTAATCTGTTTTAAAACGATTTAGAAGATTTCACACACTATAAATACCCTTGGACCCATTTGACATATATACAAAAACAACCCAACAAAAACTAAATGGGTTCAACTGCCAGCTCTAGTACTTTTGAATAGCATCATATGAGATGTTATTACCTCTTTGGCGAAAAACTTCAACATGTTAAACAATCTGACAACTGTGGACTGCCGGGAACCCCGTTTTGGTTTCTCAAATGCCACAAACATCCAACATGAGTTGGTATAATTTGTTTCATCAAACAGTCAACGCCTGATTTGTTGCCTGTTTCCAGGAGTGTAGCAATTGCAGAGCAGCCTTACTTTATGTTGGTCTGAGATTAAGTTTTCCATATCGTTATTACAGTTAGTTACAGGCATTTGATGGGTCATTGCCACCTGGATAATGTAAACATCAAAGAAATTAGGATAGGTACTAGTAGATTTACACATTTTGGAAAATATAAGATTACTATCCAAGGCAATCACAAGAGCTTAAATTTACAGCCAATTACACGGTTAGCACAATGGACGTAACCCTAGAATTAGAATAATGAAGTTGGTTCCATCAGCCCCGGTACGGTTGGATGTCCCTCGATAAAAAAAATTAAAAAACCAAAAGTACCGGAAATTATACAATAGAAGATATTAACAAACATAAGACAAATAATACACATTTTTATGTTCATTACAAGGGAACTAAGGCAAGTCACATGAAATGATGCCATGCAAAACTAGCAAACAAACACTAATTCATAAGACGTCAACAATAATGATAATACTTGTTAACTAATCACTGGAGTTAATTCTCTACCGGTAACACCATTTAATGTTGTTATTGCCCTCGTTGCTTCAATTTTGACCATTTATGTCAAGCGGTAGAATGGTAATTGCCTTACTTTTAAGTTTTAACAATATTAATAATAACTGGTAACTTATTTGCTCACAGCTAAATGTACAAGTGCAGCCCTTGATTAAACTGCCTCTCATACTTCATTATTCCTATTTTCATAAATCTCAGGATTTATTAAGATAAAAAGAAATACAAGATAAATGAAGGTTGGGTTTAATAATATCATTAAAGATCAACAAACAACACTGAACAACATAATGTAGTTTCCCAAATGCTTAGTTGTACCTGGAGCAAATGGATACCAGCGACTTCAGCTGGACTAGCAACCACAAGATATTTGTCAACAATAGCTTGCTCCAATTACCTCTCAAGTTGAGTAAGGAGTGTTTAATCGATATTACAGCAAAAACATGGATGTCATTTGCTTAATACTACCTTATCTTTATCTGCAGCGCCTTCGTCTCTATGCAAGCAGAAAATCATATCCTCCATACAGTTCCCAGCTTGGAATGTCCCCTGCTCCCATGGAAATCACAACACTTGTTTTCTATTTAAAGAGTTTTAAGATTTAAAGGGTAGCTTTACTTACTTTCCCATACATTGCAACACCAGTTAATAGCAAGGCACCAGAGCAAGGATGACAATATTTACATCTTAAACAGTTTGCTGTCTAGTTTTCTACTTCTAGCAATACAACCTTCCTTGTATGAACATGCTACAAATTTCACAAAATATAATAGAACTTCTAGCAACACTTGTGAATAAATGGAATTGGTAGATCACAATACTATATTTGATCTTTTTGTATCTTAACTCTAACCATGTAGCGTAATTGACAATCACACAATCCACTATGCATTTTGTCATTATGCATAGGCAAATTTCATTCTGAGACACAATAATACATTCACAAGTCGTCGAGCATGGGGCTAGGCAAAGTTTCGTGGCATGGAAATTCATGTAGTTTATTTACTAAAAGCTAAATAAGTTCAACAAATTGATGAGTGAGGATAGGCAAGGCCCTCATATTAAACTTGATAAGCAGACCTTTTCCTTCTCTGTGTGATTGTTGACTATGGTCAACAATTTGTTCTAAATACTTTAAACACTCAAAACACAAGACAAGTTGGTCAGAAAAATTACATCTGTGAAATGACTCATGGTGATTTACTTTATCTTGTCAGTTACCATAGGTCAACTTATGTATGATGTATGTTTGATGACAATATCTCATTTAACATGGCTCGAATATTTTGTGTCATGAACAAGACATTTACAATAGTTAATAATCATATTGAGAACGGAGATCTGTTAAGCAAGTTTAACATGAGCATTCAATACTCATCAACCTCATAGGTTTGGTAAATATACTAAATAAACTCTAACATCCCAGGATATTGCAATTTTGACCACACATAATGTTTGATGTGCATGTTTGATGATTTGGGAATGTGTTGCGTGGAATCTTGTGTGTTAGGATCAGTAATCACACATAAAATCCTAGTTGTAGGAGAAAAAAAAACTCAACAATTTGTCATTATCTATGGGCGTTGCTAGAAGTTTATTATACATGGTGAACAGGCAATACATTCATGGAAACAAGCTTGCATTGATGTAAGAAATGTAGACGGCAAAATAATAACACTGAAGACTGTCATCCTTAATTAGTTGCCTTACTGTAATAACTATGCTACAAAGAAATCAATATATGTAAGCAGGTTCAATGTTTAGTTTTATTAAAATAGATTTTATTAAGGCCATTTTGGCATCTTAAATGATTAAAATGTCATTCAATTCACATCAAAAGGGGGTACCAAAAGTTAAGTAATTGAGCATATCATTCAAGATTGACAAAACGTATGAAGTGGAGCATTGTTCTTTAGCTTTTCCGGTTACAAGTTCAAATAAAAAAAATTATCATCACATTTTTACAAACTGGTGATATAAACTGCAGCAGCAGCTTATGTCATAGAAATTATCAATTGACAATTGAAATGATTAACATGTCAAACTAGGTTATCCCTCTTTAAATAACATAATGGGTAATTAATGACAAGGGAACAAACATTTTAAAAGAGAGAGGATTAATCATTCCAACCGCCTATTGATGATATATGTTACATAATTTCATTCAAAATTGAATGGAAATCTTATATAGTTATGAGTGTAAAAATGAAGTTGATATTCTTTCGTTCAAATATGTAAGCAAATGCAAAGTGAAAGTAGAACAACATTTCGATGTATTTTCCTTTAAGATGGCAAAGATGTGTGTAAACAAGTTCATGCACTGCGATGACATTTCTGCAACTTTTTATTCTCATTTTGGCCAGAGATTTGTCAATAACGTAGGGTACCTGCCAGAGCTGAAAGGGGCAAACGATAAACTAAAGCTTGTAAAGGCTGATCTCATGGTAGAAAGAAGTTTTGACCAGGCTGTAGATGGTGTTGATGGGGTTTCCACACTGCATTACCTTCAAAATAGCATCAATTTCAGAAACCAATATGCTTATCTAAAAAGAACAATATTGTACTCCATCCATGCCAATATTGTAAGCACACTTTTGATTTTCAAGGTGAAACATTCCATTTCTAAAGTTCAAACATGATATAGATTCTTTTGTCAACTTTTAAACATCCACTTTCCCATCTGAATGTTAAGATGTATATGAATTACTAA
The DNA here is from genome assembly GCA_025215565.1 of Flaveria ramosissima. NCBI lineage: Eukaryota > Viridiplantae > Streptophyta > Magnoliopsida > Asterales > Asteraceae > Flaveria > Flaveria ramosissima. The sequence continues at coordinate 75,375,239 of CM046035.1, forward strand.
CACGATATCACAAGCATAAAAATATATCACTTAGAGGATACACTAATTGATCCATGCATATAATATATATCACTTACAGGATACAATGAATGCGCTGAGTGCAAGAAAGCAAAGAGTGTGAAAAAGGCAGTTCTTACCTCATCCTGCTCTTCGATAAGGTACCGTTAAGATGTCCAACAAATTTCCCTCTTAATGAATCAGATGCGGGTGATACTGAATACTACAAACAATACAATGTTACAATACACTTGCAAAAATTAAAATTAACATAAACTTAGCCTTCACGGTCATCATTCGAACTACATTAAGCTGTTAATTATATCCACCTTTGTTACACATAATCTCATATGTGAAGACATTAGCAGAGAAAGATGCATGGAGTGTGGCAAACGATAGTGGGATCAATCTTGCGTTGTGAACCCTTCATAAGTGTTGGGCCCATTGCTTGCACCACAACCCGCAAATACATTCAAATGATACTTGCTTAGTTACTTATGTTAAAAATACTAAAAGCAAACTTGCGCTAGCAGTTTAGTACATCTTCATGGAATGGTTGATGCTGAATTTGTAATAATGACCAAGTTTGGCAAGATTACAGAAACATAAATCGGTGGCAAAATTATGGAAAAAGAAACGCAATTGGCTTGTAAAACCATTTATATTTTCACAGTTTACCCAAAATCATTCTTTATTGCAGCAAGTCTGTTGGTTTAAAAGCCAATAACTCAAATATAAATGCACAAGGACCAAGAAAAAAAACCACTTGACTCTTTCTATCCACATTTGGTCTCCAAGATGTGACGTTCAATCTGCAATTTACAATAATAATGAATTATTTGCAACACAAAGCCAAGTTGGATAAAATAACCAAACATTTTTTACTTATTTAGATATTGACCGACTAAAATACTTCCATATCAGGAGCAGTAGATTAATAGCCAAACACAACGGAAGGATTTGTACACATAGATGACGTGGTGGCAGGCCATATTTAGCAATGGAAAGAAGAGGCTGCAGGCAGACCTGTAGTTGCTCACAGCTCTGAGGTCCTTCAGATGCTTAAATGAAAATACAGATCTTACCCTTGCATAGACAAGAAAGCAGAGAGATAAATCTCCTATTTTATTCAAGAAATCAAATGTTAGATATCAATAATTACTTACCAAATGCATGTGAATAACTGAATACAATCAGATATAGCAGCCAAAAGAGGATGACAACCCGCATAGCATAAATAGCAGTAAGATATTACAACTGAGATGACCTCCGTTTTCAAGGATCAGAAAAATGTTTGATGACCGCGTCAAAGGTCTCCATGAGAAAGGAGTTCTAAGAATTTTATCATAATCTATATAGTATAATTTCCTACCGCGTCATATTGTTCTAGGTATAAGCAGTCACAGAATTTTCTCCAATTCAATAGACAAATTTAATCTTCGAGAACAAACAGTCTACTTTACTACCAAGATTTACAGTTTTAATAACTTACCATGGTGTTGGATCTGCAAAGTATGGATCTGGTTGTGATCCAGATCAAACTCCATAGTCAACAGTTCTTGGCACATCATTAGCAATATCGGATATGAGAGAGAAGGAAACGAAAGCCTTTTTCCGCTTGTGAAATAATAAAGATAACCAATAAACAGATATCTGAGATTGATGGTCAACTGAAACTGAAACATTTATTACCTTTCAATTTATCAAGAAAACCAATGGGGAAACACTAAATACAACAAGTCAAATATGATTTCCCATTTGTAAAGTTAAAAGAATACAAATTTGCAAAACTAAAAGCAATGCAGATTCAAATAATGCAATAGTCATCCAGGACTTCACTAGTCACCAAATGAAACAGCAGATTCAAAAGAAAAAACAAAGAACAGAGAAAGTCATTGAGATTGCAAGAAAGACCCACAAATAGTTTGTATACCATCGACTGTAGCAGAATCAAGACATGTACAAATGCTCAGTCAGCAAATGGTAATTCGATAACTGGAGTCAGGTAAAACAGCCTCTTTGCCATTGCCCAACAGCAGATCTTGAGATCATCATCCAGCCTGCTGAAATGACCCAACAGATTGCCATGGTTGTCAATCACAAGCATATCAATCCCCAATCCCAACCAAGGTGGCTTGTTCTCTTCTCTTAAATCCTCACCATAAGCATTAGTGGTGGTGGTGGTGGTTGTAGTCCCACTGGCCGTCTCACCGCCACACAACGGCTCGATCTTCGGAGATTTAAGAGGCGTCTCACCGCTCTCTGAACCAGGTGGAGCCACATAACCCGAGACAAACGCCTGCTTCATGGACTGGAGAGCCTTCAAAGCCTCTTCTTCAGGATCACTATCACATCCACCAGATTGAACCTCCGGTTTCCTAAAGAACAATATTTTACTCCATCCGTGCCAAAATTGTAAGCACACTTTTGACTTTCAAGGTGAAACATTCCATTTCTAAAGTTCAAACATGATATAGATTCTTTTGTCAACTTTAAAACATCCACTTTCCCATCTGAATGTTAAGATGTATATGAATTACTAACACGATATCACAAGCCTAAAAATATATCACTTAGAGGACACTAATCGATCCATGCATATAATATACTAGGTTATAGTCCCATTTATTGCACGGGATTGTATAGTATACATTTATATAATTCTACAATGTGTAGAGAACAAAGCATTTTGACTACAAACAAATTTTACCAACAACCATTTTTATTAAGTTTATATAATGTGAAAAATATGTAGATAAGAGTATCTTTTTTCCATTTGGCATCCTTAATTTCTTTAAAACAAATGTTGCATTTACATGAGATATTTTCGTAACTTCTTGCTAAATTATAGCAAACAACAATTGACTAATTAACCTTGGTTTTATGGAGAATAGATCGAAGATGGTTTGGGTGGGAAAAAAGTTGTGCAAATGATTTAGGTGTTGACACGTGTCCACCTAATGTAAACAATTATTATAAGTATGATATCACTTATAGGATACAATGAACGTGCTGAGTGCAAGAAAGCAAAGAGTGTGAAAAAAGCAGTTCTTACCTCATCCTGCTCTTCAATGAGGTGCCTTAAGATGTCCAACAAATTTCCCTCTTAATGAATCAGATGCGGCTGATACTGAATACTACAAACAATACAATGTTACAGTACACTTACAAAATTTAAAATTAGCATAAAGTTAGCCTTCACGGTCATCATTCGAACTACATTAAGCTGTTGATTACATCCACCTTTGTTACACATAATCTCATATGTGAACACATTAGCAGAGAAAGATGCATGGAGTGTGGCAGACGATAGCGGGATCAATCTTGTCGTTGTGAACCCTTCATAAGTGTTGGGCCCATTGCTTGCACCACAACCCGCAAATACATTCCAATGATACTTGCTTAGTTACTTATGTTAAACATACTAAAAGCGAACTTGCGCTAGTAGTTTAGTACATCTTCATGGAATGGTTGATGCTGAATTTGTAATATTGACCAAGTTTGGCAAGATTACAGAAACATAAATCAGTTGCAATATTATGGAAAAAGAAACACGATTGGCTTGTCAAACCATTTATATTATCACAGTTTACCCAAAATCATTCTACATTGCAACAAGTCTGTTGGTTTAAAAGCCAATAACTCAAAAATAAATGCAGAAGGACCAAGAGAAAAAACCACTCGACTCTTTCTGTCCACATTTGGTCTTCCAAGATGTAACGTTCAATCTGCAAATTACAATAATAATGATCTATTTGCAACAGAAAGCCAGGTTGGACAAAAAAACCCAACAATTTTTACTTATTTAGATATTGACCAACCAGAATACTTCCACATCAGGAGCGGTAGATTAATACCCAAACACAACAGTAGGATTCGTACGCATAGATGACGTGGTGGCAGGCCATATTTAGCAATGGAAAGAAGAGGCTGGAGGCAGACATGTAGTTGCTCACTGCTCTGAGGTCCTTCAAATGCTCAAATTAAAATACAGATCTTACCCTTGCATGGACAAGAAAGCAGAGATAAATCTCCTATTTTATTCAAGAAACCAAATGTTAGATGTTGATAATTACTTACCAAATGCATGTGAATAACTGAATTACCATCGGATATAGCAGCCAAAAGAGGATGATAACACGCATAGCATAAATAGCAGTAAGATATTACAACTGCGACGACCTCCGTTGAAAATGATCGGACAACTGTTTGATGACTGCATCAAAGATCTCCAGGAGAAAGGAATTCTAAGAATTTTATCATTATATAGTATAATTTGCTACCGCCTCATATTGTTTTGGGTATAAGCCGTCACAGAATTTTCCCCAATTCGATAGAAAATTTTAATCTTAGAGAACAAATTGTCTACTTTACTACCAAGATTTACAGATTATAATAACTTACCATGGTGTTGGATCTGCAAATTATGGATCTGGTTGTGATCCAGATCAAACCCCATAGTCAACAGTTCTTGGCACATCATTAGCAATATCGGATATGACAGAGAAGGAAACCAAAGCCTTAATCCGCTTGTGAAATAATAAAGATTACCAATAAACAGATATCTGAGATTGATGGTCAACTGAAACTGAAACATTTATTACCTTTCAATTTATCAAGAAAACCAATGGGGAAACACTAAATACAACAAGTCAAATATAATTTCCCATTTGTAAAGTTAAAAGAATACAAATTTGCAAAACTAAAAGCAATGCAGAATCAAATAATGCAATAGTCATCCAGGACTTCACTAGTCACCAAATGAAACAGCAGATTCAAAAGAAAAAACAAAGAACAGAGAAAGTCATTGAGAATGCAAGAAAGACCCACAAATAGTTTGTATACCATCGACTGTAGCAGAATTAAGACATGTACAAATGCTCAGTCAGCAAATGGTAATTCGATAACTGGAGTCAGGTAAAACAGCCTCTTTGCCATTGCCCATCAGCAGATCTTGAGATCATCATCCAGCCTGCTGAATTGACCCAACAGATTGCCATGGTTGTCAATCACAAGCATATCAATCCCCAATCCCAACCAAGGTGGCTTGTTCTCTTCTCTTGAATCCTCACCAGAAGCATTGGTAGTGGTGGTGGTGGTTGTAGTCCCACTGACCGTCTCACCGCCACTCAACGGCTCGATCTTCGGAGATTTAAGAGGCGTCTCACCGCTCTCTGAACCAGGTGGAGCCACATAACCCGAGACAAACGCCTGCTTCATGGACTGGAGAGCCTTCAAAGCCTCTTCTTCAGGATCACTATCACATCCACCAGATTGAACCTCCGGTTTCCTCGCCGGATCATAAACCGATCCACGCCATCTCTTCTTCCAATGAATCGGCGACTCGACGCCACATTTAGGTCGACTCTGGTCAGATCTTCTAGCCTGAAACTCCTGCTTCTTCGCCATATAGGCTCTAGAAGCTTCCTCCGCAGTATTAAACGTCCCCAACCATATCCTCTTCCTGCTAAACGGATCACGGATCTCCGACGCCCATTTGCCCCACTTCCTCAACCGAACTCCCGTCAATTTCTTCCTCTCCGTTTGCTCCAGCGATTCCCCCTTCCGTCGTTCCACCGGATCATCCTCCTCCTCCTCCTCTTCAGCCTTGCCTCCGATCACAATCTCGCAAACGATTCTTCGAGTGGATGATCGGTCGCCGTTGTCCTCTTCGTCGGATGATGAGTCGGTGGCCTCGGGATCTGAGCAGATGACTCGGATTTTCCTCAGGTTTTTGCCGGTGATTTCCGATTGCTGTTGCTTGTTGATGACGGAATTCCTGAGCCTCTTGCTTACACGGTGGTCCGCCATGGTTGATTGTTGAAGGTTGATTGTTGATTGTTGAATCCCTAGGTTTTGATGAGGTGCCTTATTACACACACGAAAACACGCACAGACGGATGGCTGTGATGCAGGGGTATATGTAATGTGAGGGTTTGCAAATTGGTAATCTCTTTTCACAAGAGGAATATTCTTCGTTGGCATTTGAGGATTTATTAAGGCTCTTTGAGTTGGGCCTTGATATGGGCCTTTGATCACCCAATGGTTTGGATTTTGTTATGTTTGGGCCTTTGGGTTTAGAAACGGGTTCGGTTTTGAATTAGTTGTGTTTCAACTTTCAAGTCAATATAGTAAAAAATGGGTTGAGGTAGAAAAACGCTAGAACGTAATCACAACGAATAGAAAATGTCTGAGCATTTTCTTCCTAATGTAAAATGTGAAAAGAGGCTATGAAACTCTTATGATAATGATGTGTGGTATGCTCAAGCCCGAAACGTCACGAAATTAAAGCATGCTACAACCGATGACAAGTACATATATAAACTAGTTTAGTGGATGAGTCGAGTTAATACCTACTGGTATCTGGATCATAATCTAAGTCTCGTGTCAATGTCCAACAATGTCTAGTCTAACTTGGTTATGACCAAGTTTGATACAAAAAGACAAGCCATGTGCAAAACAAAAGTCATTTAGGCTACTAGTTGATGTCGTATTGAGTTTAGAGTTTTAGGTCGCTTTATAACAAGTTTTAAGCAAAACAAATAAACTTATTAGATAATAACATTTTACTAATATTATTTCCATGTTTTAACAACACGTTAGAGTTAACATGACAATTTATAAAGTAGTTTAAGGCTCTCTTTGAAAATATATAATTGAACATGCAACAATAGCCAACTTTCATGCGCACTTAGATTGTGACAAGTGTTTGGAGGTAAAATTGATAACAAGATAAAGCGATTCAAGCGATGTATGAAAGCTAACGCATGGAGTTAAATTCCAAAAAAGAATCATGTAGGATAAAAAAAATAAGAAAGTTATACAACTCCAAATTAGAATTAACATTTTAATAGAAAAAACCAACCAATCATTTTGCAACGACTATTATGCTGACTGAATAATCACGAAACCATTTGGTTTTGAAAGAAAACTATTTGAATTTAGTTTTAGCCTTAAAAATCGTCCAATTTAATTATGTTTTGAACAATTTATTGTATATATACTTAAAAAGAAAGGTCGGTGGGGTTTTCCACCGGCCTTTCTTCCCCTCCTACTTTCAATCTTTATACTTTTAGTCCCTGTTACTTTCTAAAAACTTTATAAAATATTACTTTAACCCCCTTAAGTTTTAAAGTTTCAGGTTTACCTTTATACAATATAAATTGAATTAGAAACCACTCGGGTCAAATATAAAATGCTTCCATGCTTAACTTTATATATTTTAAGACTGTCTACGTTTTGACATACGTTTATATTTTGAAGTAATATTTGTTCAGAAATGAGTTGGGTAAATATAAACGTTTTAGTGCTTATTTTTATGTCACGATTTGAGTTGACCTACGTTTTGACATTGGTTTGTTTGGAAACGCGTCAGGTCAATATAATACTTTTCCATTTACTATACGAATGGACGTAAATTTAGTTCGAAAAATGTCGGAGCTATTGTAAGTTTATGTTTCGGCATGCATTACTTTTGTTCAAATATAATACGTTTTCATTCAACGATATAAATTCGAGTTAAAATATGTTTCATGTAAATTTTGTTTGTAAACGAGTCAGGTCAATTATGTTCTATACTTTATCACGTCGCGTACAACGCCGCCGCAACGCGCGACGGGTTAAAAAACTAGTTCTCTCTAATTTATATGTTACTAATTATCAACTTTGTTAAGCTTAAAGAGTTGTAAAATATGCTTAATAAGTTGTACCCACATTTGTCTCTTTTTCTAATCATTGACTTCTTTCTTATCTTAACACAATACTTTTATATTTTTACAATTTGGTCCCAATCTTTTTTCTAATTTTAATATTGTTCTCTTATATTTTTCATATTTAAAAATTTTTTTTGTTCTAAGGTTCGGTTTAAATTTTGCGAGTTAACTCACCGCAACATGCATGTGTGATTCAACGTTTTTACCCTTATATTTTTCTCGTTTAACGACCATGTCGTAACGTGCTAGTTCTAGATCGACTTACTTATTGTTTTATATATTTTACGTTCCACCTACGTTGTTTAACATTTTTACACCTACTTTCATGCGTTTTATTTTTATTTTTTACTACGAGCTTTTTGGATGTTAATTGTCACTGACGATTGTGTCATTTGTGCTACTTGATATAGTTTTACATTCCTGTTGCAACGCATGGGCTTAAGACTAGTTTAATACAATTCAAAACCAATGATTAAGGATTCTTGTAAATCCTCACCAAACATCACCTTCATTGATAGCTTACTAGCATTCATAGTAGGTTCTTTATTTTAAAGTAACTGTGTGCCTTATATTATGGAGAATAGTTGTGAGCGATAACGAGTGAAGCCATAGAAATTTATGGAGATTATATCGTGATTTTCCATATTTGATGAAATACAATACAACCCTCATAAAATTTTTAATATTTTTAAAAGTGAATGTGAATAAAGACAAAAGAAAATAAAATGATAAATTTATATCATTTAATTGAAATAAAAAATTAAAAAGTAAAGTTTTTTTATATAAATATAAGGATAAAGACGTAGAAGCGTAAATGTTTTTAATTTACTATTGAGATAACCACAACCTTCTAGCTCAGCGCGCGTATACACACGCACCACCGGCGCGTGTCGATAACACCTACACCTTTCCCCTTGCCTTGAGGAAGGGGCTATCCCACCGTATACACCCCCACACCTTTCTCACACACACACACCCACACACACAGAGAGAGACGCAAAGAAGACGAAATCGGTTTATATATATCCTCTCTCTCGCATTCTAAAGCTTCCGATTGCTTCTTCTTTTGTATAACAATAATTATAATAATCTCTGATTCTTCTCTCTCTTGTTTTCTTCACGTATATCGATTGCTTATTTCAGTTGTCACTGCAGACCACAATCCGAAAGATGAAGGTTTTTGTCAAAACATTGAAGGGGACTCACTTCGAGATCGAGGTGAAACCGGAAGACACGGTTAGTCTCTGTTCAATTCCGCTTGTTTTTGCTTCTGTTTTGATCGATTCGCGGTGTTTCGATGTGTGATTGATTGGGAATTAGGGTTTTATGCGTTGTTTGATCTGATGTTTTGCTCGATAATGTTTGAGGCGTGGATTTTTGCTTCTGGAACTGTGGAATTTGTTATCTAGAGCAAGTGTTTTAAGTCACGCTGTCGTTAATTAGCCACTGCCTGTTCTTCTCATGCGAATTGATTTAAGATTGGGAATCTGAATTGTGCAGTTACGTTTTGATAACCTGTCAGGATGTTATTATAACTTTGGATTACTCCAATTCGAATGGGATATTGGTTGTTGTGAGATGCGACCGAGCTTGGAGATAGGTTGTATATGTTTTTCAAGTTTAGTTACTGTAGTTCATACAGTTGGTGAGTTGAATTCTGATTATCTGTCAGAATTCCATTGAATTGGAAGGTTGAATGTGATTGGATGCTGTTAGCCTGTTACATTGTTAGAGAAGTGAGTGGTAATCATATTTACTGTCCAAAGTACCAGTACTTGCTTACATAGTTGTTTTTGTTTTGTATAGCTCAGCTAAGTTTTGAGGGAGGTACTTAATATTAAATAGCCAAGTCATTCTATGGTGGTTCATAAAGCGATTGGTTTATTACTTCGGAAAGCAGACTGCCAGTCACATCACTGGTTTAGGATAAACAATGTGATATAGAAAATTATTTAAGTTATAGTTGTTTTGTTTTATTGATGTTGAATGTGATATCATCAGCTGGAAGTGATCAAGAAGTGGTTAGCAAGTTTAATGAGAAATCTGACAAAGATCAAACGTACTTTTGGTTATTTGCAAAATTGATACATTCAGGGAATTAGTTGAATTCTGAATTGCTCAATGTTAACCAATAGGAATGTGAACTAGTTGGTAGGAAGCTGTCTCTCAACCAGTTTGTAGATTGACTTGATTTAGTCTGGAGAATCTTTTGCACTTATGCAGTTATATCATTTTGTAGTGTATCTTTAGTTGCTCTGATTTAGGATATTAGTTAAAATCCCAGATTTTATATACAAATCAAATTGGAATATGAATGTGGTTGTAAGCCGTAATACAGGAAAGGAGGCAGTGAACTAGTAATTATATATGATGTAGTCATAATGACCAGGCATATTCCTTGCTCGTGTTTTGTTTATTGGTCTTGTTTGGGATAAGTTGATATGATGCAAGGAACTACCTAGAACCCCTAGTGTTGCTATATTTCAATCTGTTATTAACCCACACCCGGGATAGATTGCAAAATTTGGTTTTAATTAGTCTTTATTTGGGAATTAGATAAATCACCAAAATGTTATCACAAACAGAAGGCTGTTGCTGTGGCATATGAAATAAGGGGATGGTTTTGATCAAATGAGAATTCACTTACGTGATAGTTCAAAGCAATCCTCAAGACTTGCTAGCTCACTTGGAGAAATTCCGAAATCCGAAGGAATAAATGTATATTGCTTATGAATTTGTTTGGTGTTATTTAAGCTATATAATATAATTCAAGGAACCAGATGGGAAATCAGCGTTCGGGTCAATTAAGTCATAGATTTTTTGCTTGCTTGTTTTTTGGCTTTCCTGTGTTATATCCTCTTTCTTTTACATAACATGTCAATACTAGGGTCTCTAGGAATCATTCGTCCTTAAAGATAGGGTCTCATGCGCATGCTCTACATACTTGTTAGTTGTCACCAATTAAGAATTGAATTTAAATTTGTGATATAGTAGCCGTCTAGCCGATAGTCATGTTGGTTGGTTTTTGAACTTTGTGGGAGATAGGTTGAAGTGCTGATTGTTGTTTTCCGTCTATGGTGATTCCATACAGATGTTTGCATGGAAGTTTAACTGACATGTCACATAAGTTTATGACATCATCATCTGAAGAAAATTTGAACCAACATCAGTTAAAACATTAGAAATTCAGTGGCAGGCCATTCGATATAATATTTTTATATATCTAGTTTCCTTGTAGACACTGTAAACTAAACAGCTCCGGGCATTCATTATCTGCTGATATGTGATATGCCAAACATGGCATGAGAGTTTGATCAAGAAATGCCCTCCTTCACTCTTGCAGCTAGTTGGTGCTATGTCTGACACTCTTACCAATGCTTTTGAAACCTAACTAATATAGAACAAGGATGACTATTGGATGCTGTCATAAGTATATTTGTGTTATTGTTAGTATCTATTCCTATTATAACGTTACTATATGGTTCTTTAATAAGCTGAATTTTTTTGATGGTTTTTAATGGACCTGATGAATATATCGAGTTTGGTCAATATAATCATAAGATAGGAATTTTGAAATGAATTTCAAATTTTGTAGTTTAATCACAAACATATACAAATGTCTTCATTAGTGCCAAGTTCCATGTCCGCATTTCGTCTTTTAAGATAAACTAATAAATTTCTAAACCCAGGGTTGGGTAGCAATGTTAAGCTTTCAATCTTTCATACACATACAAAACATAGTCTTGTATTTCTTTCTCTCACACATTTTCTAGCTTCATATGTTGTTTTTCTTCTCCTATGAAAAGGTCCAGCTCTTGCTTTTTCTTCATGCTTCACCACCTTTCAACAACTCTTTGATTTTGCTTTTATTGACTCCCTCTTTCTTCGGAGTAGGAAGAGAACGGGAAAGAGAGCCTTTAGATTCAAGGTTAAATTTGGTAAAAGCAACAGGGTTTAATGTTCCTGGACATGATGGACCAATAAAAAACCATGTTCTTTGTGTTTTGGAATGGGTGTGTAAGTGAGGCATGTTGTTTGTTTTAAAGGTGAGTTTGGTATATATAAAGGTTTACAGAAAATCACCTAATAGGTTCACTATTATAAAACCAATCCGAGCTCTCTGACACACCATCGTCTTTCTTGTTCTCCTTGATGCACTTCGCTTCATTGTCTCTCTCCTTACTAATAAATTCCAATCATCTCTCCCCTCCTTTGGCGATCCACAATTTGCTATGGTGTTATAAGAACCTAGTGCAATCGCTGTCTAACCGGTCAAAACTACTATCCCTTATATGAAATCATTGCTATATACATGAATCAGGATTCATCATGTTACATTATCTTCATATGTGGATTTAATTTCTGCTTGATTGAGGAAGTACATGCTTTTCGGACGGTTGAATGCTTCTCTGTGTTGATTTCACCTCTTGAGTCATTCTGACACATCTTGTCTATATTATTCCTGAATACAAATAGCAAATATTTCAAGGTCGTAGGCTATTAGCTCATACAAGGTATAAGCAAAAGTTGGTTATTTTACTGGACTGTAAGCTGTAATACAACTAGCTTCACAATATTAAATTTGCTTGGGTAATGAGATTTATTATATTTGACATGCAAAGCCTGCTCTGAAAATATACTGAAAATATATATTGAAAGCCACACAAGCACAGTCGTTATGTTTGACATGCAAAGCCTGCTCTGATAATATACTTAAAATATATCTTGAAAGCCAAACAAGCATGAACTTATTTACATCGTTACATTTTGAAGATGCTTAGAGCATGTAATTGTTAAACACTCTCTGCACTTCCTTTTATTGTTGGTCTTTTTAGTATATTTGCAGAATTTAATTTAGCTCATAGCAAAACTAGAACAATATGCACTGCATGATTAGAACATCGGAATATTATGATTGGTCACAATAAAAGATACCTTAGTTAAGTTGTTAACATGTTTGATGTGATTAAAGCTGTGTATATGGTGGTAACATAGTGTGATTATATATGCAGGTTGCTGATGTGAAGAAAAATATAGAAACTGTTCAAGGATCAGATGTTTATCCTGCTGCACAACAGATGCTCATTCATCAGGGTAAAGTGCTCAAAGACGCCACCACATTGGAAGAGAACAAAGTTGCCGAAAATTCTTTTATCGTCATTATGTTATCTAAGGTAAAATAAACACCCCAAATATTCATATAATACAAAATGTCTTTACAGAAGAAAATAAGTGTTTATGACTCATAGCTGAATAAAAAAAGGCCACATAATGGAAACTAAGAATTTCACTTGGTCTATTTTAAACTGATTATAATTACTAATGCACACCAGGACTTAAGTTCATTGATTCGAGTATATTTATGTTTAGATTTTTATATTCTAATTTATTTCCAATGTTTAATATAGAGTAAGGCACCCTCTGGTCAAACTTCGACTGCAGCAACTGCCCCTAAGGTATAGACTTATTTGTTTCACTTCTATTGTCCTCCACTTTTAGTGCTGCTCTAGTTACATCTCATTGATGTTTATGGAGTTTGTGTGTGATATGCACTTAACGGTTTGAACCTACCATGTCATGCAGGCACCTCAGACAAGTGCAGCTCCCCCTGCGCCAGCTGTCACTCAAGCTGCTCCTCCAGCCGTGACACAGTAAGCTTAAGCTGCTACAATTTTGTGTTCATCTAAATTTTAATCAAAATACAATTTCTGCTATTTAATGTACTTTTCTATGCTTGCAGGCCTGCAGTTGTTCCTCCTGCTCCAGCTTCAGATTCAGCAGCTGCTGTGAATGCTCCGTTAGTATTTCTCCAATAAGACGGGATATCTAATCCCGTTATTCAATTAATAAACACTTATATTAGGTGGTTCACTGAAGTATGTTAGTGATTGTTTTGATTACAGATCCGAAAATGTATATGATCAAGCAGCATCAAATCTTGTTGCTGGAAGCACTTTGGAGAGTACAATTCAGCATCTTCTTGATATGGGTGGTGGGGTTTGGGACAGAGATACAGTTGTTCGTGCTCTTCGTGCTGCTTTCAACAATCCAGAAAGAGCTGTGGAGTATTTGTATTCTGTAAATTTTTTAATACCTTACTGTTCTAATATTTATTTTGAAACTGAAACTGCAGTTGATAAATTATGACACCTCTATATATCATGTCAGGGTATTCCTGAGACAGCTGACCTTCCTCCGGCTGCAGGAGCGTCACCAGTGCCAGGTGCGCAGGCTGTGAACCCCCTTGCTCAACCCCCACAAGCTACACAGCCGGCAGCTGTGCCTTCCAGCGGACCAAATGCAAATCCATTGGATCTCTTTCCTCAGGTATTTTTGTTGACTAGTCATCTCCCTATTTTAGTCTGGAACGTTTTTAAATGATAAACTTGTTAAATTTGGCTTAGGGTCTTCCTGACATGGGTGCAAACGCTCCTGCTGGTGCTGCAGGAAACCTTGATTTTCTCCGTAACAGTCCGCAGGTATTCCACACACTAGTCCACCACACACAAACACACAAAGATACTCAGATTTCAGCTAAATTAATAACCATCTGTTTCCTGTTTCCAGTTCCAAGCACTTCGAGCCATGGTACAAGCTAATCCACAGATCTTGCAGGTATTATGTTAAATTGTTTTTTAAATGTGCACACACACACATCTGCACACACATACACACACGATTACATGAGTATATATGGTTATGTATGATGCTTGCATCTTAACATATCAATGTTGACAGCCTATGCTTCAAGAGCTGGGAAAGCAAAACCCTCACTTGGTGAGACTCATTCAAGAGCACCAGGCTGATTTTCTTCGTCTGATCAATGAGCCTGTCGAAGGCGGAGAGTATGTTTTATCCCTCAACTGCTTATCTTCTATATATATATATATGTACTTGGTTTATTTTCTTTGCTGTTGTTAACATAAGCCAATATTCCAGGAATGTGCTTGGGGATCTTGCTGCAGCAATGCCACAGGCGGTGACTGTTACACCCGAGGAACGTGAAGCCATTGAACGCGTGAGTCATCTTTTCTTGTTTTCACATCTGTTATAATAAAAAGATATATATTAAAGTGGAAACAATTCGGAGATAAAAAAAGTTAAAAATATCAATTTTGAGTTTTTAATAAGTTACAAGTGATACATGTTTCAGCTTGAAGCAATGGGATTTGATAGAGCGCTAGTATTAGAGGTGTTCTTTGCGTGCAACAAGAACGAGGAGCTGGCAGCCAATTACCTATTAGATCACATGCATGAGTTCGAAGACTAGTTATAGTGTTGATTGATGAAATGGTGGTGAACTATTCGATCCTGGTGGTTATTTCTCTTTGTTCTTTATTATTTCCGAGTTGTGGAAATATGGGGGGTGTTGGGGAAGACCAATATTGGATTGTAACCAGATTCTCTTGTGTCGTATTTAATTCGCAACTGCTTTGTATTTTGGACTTTCGGATTTTGTCTTCATATGACAATAGTATTGTTGGTCTCTTTCATCATCTCTTCACACTTCACATCCCCATCCCCATCCCCATCACCATGTCTTTAATACCTAGATATGTTTACCATACCGTTGTCTTTAATACATTAATACGTTGACCATACCGTCATAATAGTTTAATCGAGGTTGATAAAGAGAACTCTAACTCAGATGCTTATAAGTGCTCTCAAACTGATTTTTCAAGTTAAAACGCCTGATGGTTGATGCTACATCTGAATTTGAATAAGCTTAGATGTAAATCGTAACATATAAAGAACTTGTCAGAAGGTGACATGAGGCAAAAGCCTTAGAAACACCATTTGACGCTCAAGTTAGTAGTTTATATTGAGGTAAATATGTATGTATGGATACTAATTGTTGAAGCATACCTCAACAGGTCTAACACAATAGCATTACCTTTGGTTGGATAAGCGTTGGTAGGACTACTTTGGTATTCCTTAGCGGTTGTTAGATTGACCATAAACTACCTGATGGATGCTTCTATTAAAAGTTATATATTATATATTTTCTAAATAAATAGAAACGAAAGCAATAAGTTAAAATCATATCAAAAGATGATTTAAAGTCTAATGGTGATCCATCATAATATAACAAAACAACTAAAAACTTGTTAAGTTAAATAATAAAATTCAACCTCTTAAATCATGAATTGCATAACATCTTTCGCAGTCATCTGATTTAGATGGTGTAGCAAACCCCTTGTCCCTTGAACATATCTAACAAGATCATGCGCATGAATCCAATGTCTGACATGGAGCGAGAACCATTTGAACCATGTAGTACATGGAAATTTTCATTTTCTCTCGTCACGAAGAGGGTTGAATTTTTGGGGAGGTTGGTTGGTTTAGTTTTAGATCCCGAGATATTCTAAATGGTTCAAAATTCTCAGTAAATCAAAATCAATGTTATCATAAACCGCTTTTCTGGTTTAGTACCTCTAAATAGTTTTCATTTCGGCTTAATGACTTTAACAGTTGACGTAAAATGAAAAAACTAGGATTATGATGAGACTGGAATTCTGGAAATGTGGACCCAACCAGGCCCAACAAATAGTACAATATTAGGAATATATCTTTTACCTATAAATCCTATAAATTTATTTTAATATTATTCTGCTTTCCAAACAGTAAACCAATAAAACATCTGATTCGATAACTAATCTAGTTCTTACAACATTGATCAAAATCCAACCGACCTAACCACCAGTAACCCAATCCATCACCAAACAACACTAAAAGATGTTAAAAGAAGGTTTCCTTAGTAACAAATTTCTTATCATGCTTAAAAGATGAAATAGTTTGTAGTTTGGTGCCTCAAATGACTAAAGGTTCATAGCTAAGGGACCTTCCCAAAACTTTCTTCCATGAAAATTGCAATTTCTCCATTTCTCTCGGTTCTGCAAGTATGCTCATAATCATACGTTAATTTCAAATCAAAAAGGAAACACATCATCTCTCCTGTAATGATCGACGAATGAACATGACTATGAAGCTGTAATTAAGCTTGCAACCGCATTCATTATCCTTAGTAAGATTCAGATCCACTCGATCAATCTGTTATTCTGTTTATATAATCTGATTTGCCATTCAAATTTCCATTATTTGATCCAATTTGCATTATTACCATGGTGATTCGTAGGAATCTCTAAAAATTCTGTGATTTGGAATTGATTCGTTTGTTAACTGACGTTTTTCCGGATTTTTTTAGATTTAGGGTTAGTTTAGATCTCATCGTTTTAGTTTTGATTAATTTGTTTATTCGCACTGTTCATGATTTAGATGATCGGTCTTAAACTATTAAATATGATATATGTCGCTAATTATTTGTTTACTTATATGTATAACATATGTATGTATGTATATTTCTTTATGTTAATAAATCGGTGTAAAGCTAAAGATTCATTGCTTTGATATTTAAAGATTAACCTAGCGAATAGCTTAACGTTACTTGATTGTTAATTCCAAAAAAGAGAGACATCTGACTTTTTGTGTTGGAAGGATTACTTTCTATATAAGAATTGCTATAAATGTTCAGATAAACTGATGGTTACATTGAAGTTTTTATACATTTTTGTAAATTAGAAGACATTGGTGTTGAGCTTGCATTCTGTATGAGTTCTGGATTGAATCTCTGATTGTGTGATAGGTAGCTTGGTTAACTGCAGTAATTTTGTAAACTGCAATGTCAATGGGGGATGAGCCTCTGTACCCAATAGCCGTACTGATAGATGAGCTGAAGAATGAAGATATTCAATTGCGGTTGAATTCTATTAGAAGGCTTCCAACAATTGCACGTGCTCTTGGGGAGGAACGTACCAGGAAGGAGTTGATTCCTTTCCTGAGTGAAAACAATGATGATGTTGACGAGGTTCTTCTTGCAATGGCGGAAGAATTGGGTGTGTTCATTCCTTATGTTGGAGGAACAGAGCATGCCTATGTGTTGCTACCCCCTCTTGAAACTCTCTGCACTGTTGAAGAAACCTGTGTGCGAGAGAAAGCTGTGGAGTCTTCATGCAAGATTGGATCACAGATGAGGGAGACTGATTTAGTTGACTATTTTGCACCAATGGTCAAGGTTAGTTTGACTTTAGCACTATAAGGACCACAATCAAGGTTTTTTTTATTTATTATTATTTATGATTACATTGTTAGTACAGAGGCTGGCAGCTGGTGAATGGTTCACTGCAAGGGTGTCTGCTTGTGGGTTATTTCATATTCCCTATCCTCGTGCCCCAGAGAGCTTAAAAGCAGAACTGAGGTCAGTATATAGTCAGTTATGTCAAGATGACATGCCTATGGTTAGAAGATCTGCTGCTACAAACTTGGGGAAGTTTGCTGCTACTATGGAACCTGCTCATCTCAAGACTGACATCATGCAAATATTTGAGGATCTTACTCAGGATGGTAAATTGTGCTTCTTTCATTAGTTATATGCTAGGAGATTTAGCTTTTTGGTTCATTTTTAGTTGAATAGGGATATAATTCTCTCTTTTTTACAGATCAAGATTCTGTACGCTTACTAGCCGTTGAGGGTTGTGCTGCACTTGGAAAGTTGCTAGAGCCCCAAGATTGTGTTAAACATATTCTTCCTGTGATTGTTAATTTTTCTCAGGTAAACATATAGTTGTTCAGTTGTACTTTCTATGATTCCCTTTCACTGTTTATTTTTTTACCTACTCCCGCCTCATTTAGTTTCTGCAGGCAGAATATTATAGCAAAAAACTTCACTTCACAATATATAAAAGTAATTAGTTTTGTAGAACCCATTTTAATGTGTTCTCTATATGATTTTGTATTCATGAAATGATTATGATTTTTGATCCATTTCTTTCTAAAGTTGTAAGTTTTTAATGGGAATGGTGTTGTAGGGCTAAGTCTGGCATTATCTGATAGATAAAAATCCAAATAGAGTTTAAGCATCGATTCTAGTAGGCCAAAGCATGTCTATATATTGATGTTCTTTCTTCAATGAAGATACACATTTCATTGTGATGACAGTTTTCCCTTCATATTCTTTATACATGTTATATTCTGTATATATTTTACTTCTAAAATATTACTTTATCTATGCAAACTATCTTCCTTTAACTTACTGTTCGAAGGGTTTCTTCTGAATCAGGACAAGTCATGGCGTGTTCGGTATATGGTAGCTAATCAATTATATGAACTATGTGAGGCTGTGGGTCCTGAACCTACCAAGTACGTTTATATTTGAAGCTATTCTTTCATAATGAAAGTTCTCATTAATATATTTACACAATTGCTGAATATAAGGAGCTTCTATGTATTATATATTACCTTTTTTTTACACTATTCCATAATTACTATCTGTTCTCTTGAAACTGCTAGGTCAGAATTGGTTCCAGCATATGTGAGACTACTTAGAGATAACGAAGCTGAAGTACGTATTGCAGCTGCTGGAAAAGTCACCAAATTCTCTCTGATTCTAAATGCAGAACTTGCAATTCAGCATATTCTTCCATGTGTAAAGGTGTCTTCCCCAAATTCCTGTTGGTTAAATATTATGATTAAGAATTGTTTCACCAATTTAATATCATTCTTAATGTTGGATCTATACCTTTTAGGAACTGTCGTCGGATTCTTCTCAGCATGTCAGGTCTGCTCTGGCCTCTGTTATTATGGGCATGGCCCCTGTTTTAGGAAAAGTAAGGGTTTTATATAATTCATCCCAGCACCATGTATTATGTGTGGAAACAGAATTCTTTGACCTTTTATGCTTTGAAAGGAAGCTAGTGTTTTGATCTTTAGTTTGGTGGTAAATTGTAGGAAGCAACAATCGATCAACTCCTTCCTATATTCCTATCACTTCTGAAGGACGAGTTCCCAGACGTACGCCTAAGTATTATCAGTAAACTAGATCAAGTGAATCAGGTATACACTTCGAATTGGGTTAATTGCATCATGTGACATTCGTTCACCTGTTTTTCCATTATATGTAACATATTTACCTTCCGAAATGCTAATAGTTCTAAGATTGATATTATGTTTAGAACACTTAATCATGGATTTAATGCTTTTTATTCAGTAATTTACATGTTAGCTGTAAATACAGGTTATTGGGATCGATCTTTTGTCTCAATCTTTACTACCAGCAATTGTTGAGCTGGCAGAGGACAGGCATTGGAGGGTTCGATTGGCCATAATTGAATACATACCTTTATTGGCTAGCCAGTTAGGTGTAGGATTTTTTGATGACAAGCTAGGTGCTCTCTGCATGAAATGGTTACAGGACAAGGTTACTTCTTCACACACACACACTCAGATATATATAATACTTATATAATATATTTAGTAATGTATATGTGCTACAGGTTTATTCCATCAGAGACGCTGCTGCTACTAATTTAAAGCGCCTTGCAGAGGAATTTGGTCCGGATTGGGCATTGCAGCACATTGTTCCACAGGTTTGTATCGTTATCTTGGGAACCTGTAATTATTCAACACCACCCTGCATTTTTTGTTATATCAATCTAAATAGATTTTAAGGCTATTGTATTTATGAAATTTATAAAGTTTCTGTTTGTTTTCTTCTTTATAAATTACATATTGTCTTCTTGGCAGGTGTTAGATATGATTAAAAACCCTCATTACTTGCATCGTATGACTGTTATTCGTGCAATTTCACTACTTGCACCTGTTATGGGGTCAGAAATCACTTGTTCTAAATTGCTTCCTGTGTTGGTTGATGCCTCCAAAGACAGGTGAACACAGTTTTTGAGGTTTATCTTTATTATTTTTCTGCATTTTGTTGCTTATATACCACAATTTGTGTTATTTCAGAGTGCCAAATATCAAATTCAATGTAGCAAAGGCCTTACAATCCATAACTCCCATTGCTGACCATTCTGTAAGTTACTTTTTAACCCGATTAATAAGTTTATGCTTACCACCTAATATCCCCGCGTGTTAATTATAGGGGTGACAATCATGTTGGGTTGAATGGTTGAATTGAACCCAGACAAGAACCATATATTTAATTATTCATTCAAGTCAAAGACATGTACCCCAATCCAGACACTTAAAAATCATATAACCTAAACACGGCCTGTTTATTTAAACAAGTCATGTTTGTTTTTCAGGTTGTGGAGAGTACCATTAGGCCCTGTCTGATTGAGTTGTCTGAGGATCCGGATGTTGATGTCCGTTATTTTGCAAACCAAGCACTCCAAGCGATTGATAACAAAACGATCTCAAGCTAGAGAAATCTGAGGTCAATTTCCCTGCAGTTTTTTTCTTTTTGTTTCATAACAGTTTATTATCTTTATTCTTTATGATTTATTCATGTTCTTTTTATTTAAAAAGACCACGAACGTGTTAATGAACAAATTAAATTGAATTACGAGATTCATTTAACTTGATTAATGAAATGAAGCATTGACAATTTGCAACTCAACCTCCATTGCATGAATATATATATCAGTGTAATTTTAATATATGTTGCTATAGTTACATAACTGTCTTATACAATAATATATAGGCAATATATTTAACCATTTATATATTAATCATTTGACCCAAAGTGGGTACAATTTCATGTAGTAGGTTATGTATATGTATAGAAAACTTTTTTCAGTCTCTATTGCTTCCTCTCACACGGTCATTCCCTAGACCCTGACTGCTCGTCTCTTTCCCCATTCTCTTCAATAGTAACGTGCTAGAGCCCAAAAAACGATATTTTTGCAACGCACTTGTCATGATGTGTGTGATTAGCCTGTCAAAATCATTAGCACAGTGGCACTCTAGTGAAATATTCAGTCGACCACGAGATTCTGAAGATTTTTAGCCTCCAGTTGCGAGATTAAAAATGAACAACGTAACATGGATGTATTTCTAATAAAAGAAAACTAAGATCGTTTGAAAGTAGGTTACATTTTATACCTCAAACTATTTCAGTTTATAAGAAAAAAGACGTCTCATAATCAATTTTAAGTTGAGAACTGCAAGAACGACTTGAAATTGATTCTATATCAAATGTACACTAAAAAAAATCATAAATTAACTGTCTCAATAATTGAGTTTTGACCAATTTTTATTTAATATTAAGTTCCAATATACCATTGAAGTTATGTGAATCCCTTCTAACACGGGTTAGTATCTTGGTGGCATTATTCTAGTCTTCTCAAATATGACTTGTGAACCTGTAATTTTCCATTATCCATTTTATTATTCTCAACTAAACAATAACACACAACACCAACCCACCCTATTTAAACCATACACCCCTCATGCCACCATCAAACCACCACCAAGCCACCTCTTCCGCCTTCCGATGGACCGTGGGCCAACCTCCAACGAAGCAGAAGATAACGCCTTCTATGCTGAACTCACAAGGCAGATACTGCTGCTAACTGATGAAGATGATGAGGTACAAGTGGAAAACAAGTGTGTGAGACCGTTAAACCGGAGACTAGTTGGTGGTGGTGCATGGTCGTTGGTTCGCGGAGACTCTTTTAGTTGGTGGGACGGTGGGGAGGTTCCGGTTCCTGGTTGGATGGAGAGGTTGTGGGTGGCAAATGGTGGTGGCACCGGCGTGTTTATACCTCGTGGTGGAGCATACAGGTCCAGAAGGAGACATAATAAGCCAAAGAAGAGCAATCATAGGGGCATAGCACATCCCACACCAGCACACAAGAATCTTGGATGATCATAGTACTGTGTACCTTGTAAGTTTTGTAATTTGTAACAAAATCATACGCTGTATTCAAAAGAGATCTATAAATGCAGCCAACATTCGTTGTAAGAGTGTTCATGGGTCGGGTTGGTTTAGATAGTTGGAATCTTTGTTAGTCTTGATACCAAAACATGTTACAAAGGTTGTCATTCAAACATAAAACCCTAAGGCATTAAGATAAAAACAAATATGTCGTAATGGCTGTCATGCTGCTATAAAATCCTGACACGTACTTCTTCCATTCTTTGTGAAAATGAGCATCACAGTGTCGTAAAACCCCAAAGATGCATTCCGTCATAAAAGTCGTATTCCGTCGTAAAAGCCACCATTACCCCGCCGTAAAACCTGAAAGCGTACTCTGTTGTAAGAGCTAGTATCGAAAAACCCCAATACACATAACGTTCATAAAAGGAAAACTTAAAACTGTAATAAAGAAAACAAATATGTATAACAAAAGGAAAAACATAAGAAAAAACAAATTTCAAAACAAAATGAGTTTCTTAATCTTTCCAATACAAATTTGTATATAAACATAACAAAAAGATTAAAAAAAGACAATACCACTTGTAAGTGTGCTTTAGTGAGAGGCCTTATGTGGAAAAAAAATAAGAATTGTGTGGCCAAAATGAGAATAATACATAGTATACTATTCCCGTCTTTCACTTATAAAGTTAACCATGACATCCCACTGAATAAACAACCTTTGTAACCAACAAAGGTGTTGTTATCACACTTTATTACTAACGATAGTTTTCCTATCAAAAAGTTTATCAAAAGTAGTTGACTTGGTTAGTAAGTGTGGCATCTACAACAAAACCATAAAGCATTTCATAATTTAAAAAACGTCTACAAAGCAACTCATACCAAAGACTCTTCCTAAAAGTTGGGGAAATAAGTAATTTTCTTATTATTAATGCAAGATTAAAAGATATTGAATGGTTTCAAATTAAAAGACTTATTCTCATATTTTTAGATAAAGGACCTCTTTGATGTATCTCCTTGGAATCATTGTAATACATTACGCCAAGGGATATGTCCAGATGACAAAGTACGATATAAGAGGCCAGACGGTAAACTAATATACCTAGTACATGCAAGATCAAACATAGCCTACACAGTAGGGATTGTAAGCCAAAATACGAATAAACCTAAAAAAACCCATATGGATACAACTTTTTGTATAATGAAAACCATATGTTTATGCTATTCTATTTAGCAATAACAAACATCTTGATGTGTAGACATACACTTTTCAGACCGAGCTAGAAAACAAATAAAGTACTTCACATTTATCGAAAAAAAAACTTAATAATGTGGAGAAGCAAAAAAAAAGGTTGTACTATCAAGTGTTGAAGCCAACTTAAAACGTATCGCAAAAGGAGTAGCTGAGTTCTTATGGATAAATAGTTATGACAAAGATAGGATTTCCATATGAAACATTCTAAGTAGTGATACAACCTCATAAATTTAAATAATGAACCATTTCACTAACTTGTCCTTAACAATAAAGTTATCACTTCACAAATAACAAATTTCATAAATCATGAAAGCTTAACATATGTCTTGCATCCTACATATGCTTTCATAGTTTAGTCCTGCTATATCCTTACATCAATGCTATCATAGAACTATCATTATTTTCTATGTAAAGTTACATACAAAATGTGATAAATAATTTGATAACAATGATATATAGAAATATATTCACTAATTATGAGTCACTTATATAAGTTTGAGAAGCGAGCCACCCATCCACAAGAACTGAAGCTTCTTTAGGTTTGTTCAGTGACACAGAATGACCTGCACCCTACATGATACAAATGATTCATCAGTTATTAGTAATATTAATAATATAACTAAAAAAAGTTATGGTCTATCCATATAGTTATTTAGAGAGATCTAATATACTTAAAATTCCCCTTTCATTGCAAATTAGTGGATCCTTTGATAAACCGTCTAAAGTCTGTGGAGAAAAGGAGACGTGGGTAAAGACTTCACTGATGGATCACCGATAGATATTACCGAGGGATCACGGTCCAATGTCATGGTCAGATGGTGGTGGATATCATAGACGGTTTAGCGACAGAATTTTCTGACGGATCAATGTGCCCCTTTCACCAAAGGTTTACCGACGAGAGTTAAAGAAAATATTTTGCTTTTTTTTAGTTTTCCTCCTACTCATCGGTGATCCATCAGTATCACCAACAGAATAACAACTGACTAAAAAGAATTTTAATTTTTTCATTTTTCTAAAAGCACTGACTGACAACACCGGATATATAAAAAAGTTTATTTTTAGTTTTTCTTTTTCAATTTCAACCAATCCATCGATGATCCGTTGAAAGCCTTATTTTACTGATTATAGTTTAGGTAACATAAACCTAGAGATCTTGAGTTTGCACCTTCGATGTGGAGAATAGTGATTTATCAAATATATGCTGATAAAAATGAGTTAAGTGTCATTAGTCTTACCTTAATAGTCGCATAAACCAACGAGTATCCTGTCGTTGCATAAGTCATTTGATATCTACCAAAAAAAAAAGATATATGAAGCATGCTATCTCATGAAATAAAGTCTTATAAAGAGTATTTAAATTGGAAAATCAACAAAGAGGAAATTTAGCACATAAAAACATGAAAAACAGTAAAGATTAGAAATATGAGCTCACCCTGCGATTTGATTATCAACAAACCATGGGTTCCATGGTCTTTCAACGGGGACATCAAGAGATTTGATCCATTTCTCCGTGCCCACGTATGGAAATGTCAGATCATGGTCACCGCTACGAATCAAAATTATTAGACCAAGTTAGACAACGTCGATCATATCGCGATCGATTTGTGTATCAAGCCAGTGTATGAATTTGAAACAAGTATGGCACGAGTACCTGATGATCAACACTTGACAGTTTCTTGTAACAAGTTGTTTATGGTCGTCAACAGTGCTGAATACGTCATATGAGTAACATACGGTGTCATTTTTACCAAAAGTGTAATGAATGGTTTCATTGGTTTTCTCCCACACGCCTATTGTTCCCTACACAACCAATACAGTTGTATTTGACGGGTCCCATGAGTTTACCAGTACGTATATGTATCGGAAGATCAAATACGAAGTTGTTTTTGTAGGTGGAGTATACGAATGAAGTTGATGTGAACAACATACCTCACGAACATGAAGAGCTTCTTGAACTTCTTTTTCGTTTGCCCAAGCATCTAATGTTATCTTAGTAGCGGCCTGAAAACAAAATAAATTGTAAAATCATAGACGATATTTTCGTTAGCCCAAAAACTGGTATTTTCGCCGCGTTTAGGTGTTACACACGATTCGTAAAGAAATATGTAAAAAAAAACATACGCGATCGAGTCTAGGAACAAAAAATTACCGTACAATCGGGCGCTGGATTTACATCATCACACACCGGCTCCAATATGTTCGAAAAGTTAATATCGTTTGTGCACTGTGAACCGAAACTAGCTAGGGTTAAAGTCTTGTTACATATATATATATTCTATCTAACATATTTGATCACACGTTATCATGTTTACATACCTCATCAAACCGTTGAAGATTATATAAACATGCGGTGTTGTTGGGATCGGGGTATACATAGTTACCACGACACGTTTCTTTAGTAGACTGAAATATAACACGTATCAATCAAATCTTAGAACATATGTTACTTGCATATATCGCGTCATTAAGTTCATAAAAATATCTCTCGTACCTCGTAGATATCGTCTGAAATGAGTGCGACGCGGTGTGCAAACTCTAACCTTGAATTAAAATCAATGAATCTATCGGTGAGAGGGCTAACAATCAGGTAACCCTGTATGCCATTAATAGTAGTTAATTAATTGGGAGTTTTATACAGTAATTAGTGAAACAAACACTATTGATATGATGTATATATTAATTAGTTTATACGGTTAGATATTTACTTTGATATTCAGTTGTGGTTGACTTCCACGTTCATTACCTACAAAATCAGAGAAATTAATACGATAATTAAGATAATAATATAAAAGTTGAGAATATTTTAAGTGAAGATCTCGGCACGTATTTCTATTTAATCTAGGGAACGTTCAACACAGCCAGAACGTTAAGTAAAAAAACTATTAGAAAATAATAAAACTAGACATGTTTTTGTCATTTTGTTATAAATGTTACACTTAATAACTCCGACATCTTCATTGACACACTTAATTACTAACTCTCACATCTTCTTTAAAAAAAATCTGGTTAATAGGACACCTTTCAATTATAAATCAACACCCCAGATTCTTATACGGGCTGTATAGCACTACACACATCATATAGGTGGGTCGTATAGCCCTATACGACGCGTATAACCCCTCTAACAGCCTCTTGAATTTTTCCTTGAAGTCAAAGTCGAAATTTGTAATACGCGTCGTATAACCCTATATGTGTCGTATAATATGAGGCGTATAGCCCTCTAACAGCCCCTTCTGAATTTTTCTCGTTTTCATCATCTTCGACCCTATACGCCGCGTATGGTGCTATACGAGGCATATAGGGGTGTTGATTTTTATAGTTATTTATTTATTGTTAGTAGTAATGTGTAAAAAAATATGAAGGATTATAGAAGTATATATCTATATAGAAGTTGTTACCTTTGTACACCTCCAAAGTAACAGGTGGTACAAGAATGCCCATGTATGAAATTCCGGATATGTACAATGGATTACTAAGAAACCTTGGATGCTCCACAAACCACTGAAGTTACATTATATATAGGCATCAGTTACAAACAAATTTTATTTAAAATTTTATACTTTTAACAAATAATTATATAACTTTTAACAGGTGTTAGGGAGGGCCAAGAAAAGGGAACGGGTGATTATTGATAGACAACATAACCCACAAAGAGAGACTTTTGTTGACGAACATTTACAGACGGGTTCGTTGGTAATCCGTGGGCTATAGCATTCGTTGGCAATCTCTCAGTGACATCTCTAGACAACCCGTTTTGTAAATTCTTTACCCACACCATGTTTTGTGATGCACCATTATCGTGCATTACTAAACAACTAGGTCGTTTCACACGCCAGATTTCGTCATAAATGCATAAGAAACGACCATTCCCAGCAAATTTCCAACCAAAATGGATTTTTTCGGAAAATGTTTCGTCACATTTGCGATGTTTATACCGTTAGTTTAGTATACGGTAGGAAAAAATTGTAGCTAAAATTAGGGTTTTTATATAGGAATTCCGTCTGAAATATATAGAAATTTCCAACGGTACTTTTTTCATATGAAATTGGCTCTTTTTTAATATTGAACAAATAACAGACAACGTTCTCTTCCACCGAAAAACTTCTGAAGGATACGTATACAGGAATCCTTTTATTTAATTTGGTAGTATGCGATGTTTAATGTCATTACATTTAAACTAGTTACAATAAAATCGAGTTTATATGTCAGAATAAATTTAAAAATATAAAAATAAAATAAAATTCCCTCACCTTTGTTAGAAACTCATAACTATGCAAAGCTAGAATGGAGTCGCTACTTCTCCATCCTTCCCATGTTGTAGCATATGAAAACCCTACTCCAGCTGGTAGATCTAGAAATATTACATTAGCAGCCTACAAAACATATATATACAACTTTTATTTAAAATTTATAATAACATTAATAAAATATATACTATAAATCAACTAATTAATTAAAATTGAGTAAAAACTTCCACCTTTGTCCATGAGTTAGGGTTTAACTCCAATTTAAAGTTATTCCACCCAGAAGCATCTAAACGAATACTTAGCGGACCTGCAACGTGTTAGAGCAAATCAAGTTTATTAACTGTTTTAAAAATTTTGTAAATGTTATATTTCTCTAAAATTAAATAAACTAGATGCAAAAGCATGAAACGTGGTTAGTATCTAGTGACTATTGTTTCATCTGAAATAAGATTTACTATTAAGATAGAAAAATCACTTAAATATAATTGTGTTTCATAATTGTTGTATTTAGGTCATTTAGTTTAATTAGTTATGAAAAATTTCATTGAAATGAAACAATAAAGAAAATTGAGCGGTTTTTATAGATAAAAGAATACAAGTGACTTTATTAAAACAATATTGAATTACTTTATCAAAACTACATTAGTGTTTGGTTGTTATTTCTTTAAGTTATCTCTAATTTCCCATCCATTCCGGTATAAACTAATAAAACATGCATGATTAATTAAAGGTGACTACATGCATGCGTTTTCAATAAAATTCAGTAAGTAAAAACTCAACCTTACATGGACTATTAAAATTAGACGAATGGAACTATAATAATTCACTCATTACCTAATAATAATTCATATACTTGCATAGTCATCATAGATTACACTTGATTTTCATTCGATTTCGCCCACAAAGATGACTATGAGCGAAATAGGAAAACATATCTTCTTTGCACGCTAAATCAAACGTAAATCTCTAATGCAAGCGGGATTGCTCTTGATAGAAAAAGCGAATTAAAGTTATGAGTGAAATTGGTCAAATTTTTAGTATGAATTATTATCATTTAATGAGTTATTGTTTGGATTATCAGAATTCAATGTAATTTACTAAAAAATATAAGAAATTTACCAATTTGATAGAGGAAAGGGAAAAGTCCAGAAGTGCCAGGTCCGCCAGTGAGATAAAGAAGCAGAGGGTCGCGTGTCGGGTCTCTTTGAGACTCAACAAAATAGTAGAAAAACTGAATCTCGTTCTCATCTCCAACTCCCACATATCTTTCGACACAAACAAAAAGTTAACTTTTAGTGAATCGACAAAATATACGATCAAGAAACACATATATAAATACATACCCGGTTTCGAAAGTGAAGGGAAGATCACCAGGAAAGCCAGGGAGATTCTTGACGATCGACTTGGAGTTTGATAATGTCACAAAGATGATAAAAAGTGTAAGTGTTATAATGTATCTAAACTCCATATTATCACTAGATTAATCCTCGATCCTCTCAACTTTCGAAGCTTAATCTAAAATATGAAAGCCGACATCTTTTTATAGTAATTACTTTGTATATGTTTGGATCTCGATATGATACAAAGAATTTATAGTGTATACAACTTGCATTGATGGATGACACTTAATGCAACAATAAATAAAGAACATTATCTTTTATTTTTGATGGCCTATTCGGTTGCATATATATATTTACAAAAGCTTTAAACTTTTTTATATTATTATGTAATTTTATCTATTCCTGATTTATAGTATTAAACATCAATGATCAACCCCTTGTTAATTAGTACACTTCTTTCTTCACCTAACCGTGATTATGTGTGAAATTGCTAATTTATTTATAACTTTATAATTTAATATGGTGTAAAGGAGTCATTAGGTTAACAGAGCCCAGATGCATGGGTCAAGAGCTACTTGATATCAACCTGACCACTAAAAGTATGAACCAAGGCGTGCTTAAACAAACTTAAGCGTGAGCTTCTTCCTAAATTAAAGTATGAGTTTGAATCTGAATTTCTTATGTGTAGAGATCGAGTAATTCAATATATAAGGTTTAATTATGTTGAATTTTTTAATATTAAATATAAATTAATGTGTTTGATAATTTAGTAGGTTAAAATGTGTTAAACAAAACTTAATCACGTTAATGTGTTTGATATATATATTTTGTCACGAAAGAAATAACAAAAGATATTAATGTTTTCGATGTTAGTTTCATTTTAAACACGTCGTAAATTTTCATAGTTTGTCTCGAATAAATTCTTACAAATATTTACACTAATAATTCTCTAATGTTTTTACTTTTATCTTCATTCTAACGATTAAATGTGTTAGCTTGTTCATCAGATCAGGAATAGAATTACAAACGTATTATGCAATTTGATGATTTTTATATTTAGTTATATGCAAAAAGTCCTCTTTAAGAGGGCATATTAATGGTAAGTTGTTTTTTTACTTAAAATTTAAGATTTAAATCTTTTTACTTTAATAAAAGAGTATTTTGAGATGACACGTGGTAACATCATAATCATTTTCATCAAAATTTTCCGCCTCTCTCTCCTAGTAAATAATTACCTTAATTACTAATAATATTATTTAACACTTTTTTACATTTAATAAATTAAGGAAGATATCTATTTATTAATGTTATTTCTAAATAAATAAACTTCTCATAAAATAATAAATTTTCTAAAGTATAAAACTTTCTTAAAAATACGAATATTTTAAAATTGGTATCTTTAATAAGTCAATTTTTTAAAACAAAAAATAATTAAATTTGGGAGTTATAATAAAAAAATTTAAAAATCATTTTTATACGGTTTGTTTTAGAATAAAATGTTTATTTTTGTTGAAAAAAATTAAAAACAAAATTTTTAAAAGTAAAAATCATTGTTTTATTACTTATAGTAATTTCTCATACGTAATTTCGATCATATCATATCCTAAAATACATTTTATAATTAATAAATTTTATTATATTAATATTTTATTTATTCAACTCGTGTAACACACAGGTTTACTAAAGCTAGTACTATAATAATTAACATAAAAAGTTGAATAATACAAATCTATCTATTATAATAAAAGAACGTTTTAAGAGGACCCTTGTCACAATTTTAAGTAATTGAATTTTAATTTTTTCGCTTCTCTCTCTATTAAATAACTACATTATATACTAATGATGTTAGTTTATTATTTTTTAAGATTAAAAATATTTTTAATAGCTTATGAAAGAGATGTTTTTGTAAATGTAACTTCTAAAGAAACCAATTTTAAAATAAGAAATTTTTTTGAAACATCAAACTTTTTTTAAAAATAAGAAATAATTTAAAATCTGTATTTTTTCATAAAATAATTTTTTTTATAAAACATAATAATTAAATTTAGGAGTCAAAATTTTGTAAAGCGGTTTGTTTTGGAACAAATTGTATAGTTTTTTCTTAAAAATAAAAAAGGTTTAAAAATAAAAATTTTAAAAATATTATCATTGTTTTATTACTTATATCCTTACTCATATGTAATTTCAATAATATATTATTTTAAAATATCATTTATAATTAATAAATTTTCATAACTAATTATTTAATATTTATTTATTCAACCCGTGTAATACACGATACTAACCTAGTAGATTAATAAAAGCTTGAAGAATATCAACCAAAATCAAACCGCATGTGAATATGAATCTCCTAAATCTGAATGAATGATTATTTTTATATGCATCAATTAAGGTAGGAGTATACTAGAACCGGATTTTTTATTATACATGTGATTAATAATTTAGTAAACGCATAATGTAAAGCCTTTTGATTTTATAAACTATTACACGTCTAAACCACTTGCACGAGTCACGTGAAAATTGTCGTCGTTGACAAATTATGATAGGTGGTTAGGTGATACAAAGCGATCGTATCTGACTCCACAACTTTAGATATGTTAATTTTAAAACCAATAATATATAGAAACTTGTGAAAACCGTGTAATATATTTATAAATAACATATAGAAGATAATTGAAAGTGTGGGAGACAGAAAGTTAGGTGTGTTGTTGTGCAATCATTTTATATATTAATTCAAATTAATATGTATAAAAACATTATGCATTTTAAAAGTTATCAACAAATAGTTTTGAAATGAATGCCGCTCATGAAAGTTAAAATTAAGCCAGAAGGGCTTGGTTCGGTTGGTGTTAATATTCTTGAGCTGAATTGGTAATCACGGTTATGAGAAACAACAAACCAAATTGGTCGGTTGGATGAGCTGGTCTGACTAACCAATTATGTGGTTTAACGATTATGTTTTGACGTTTTAAGCCAACCTTTAATTTTATTTTTTCAAATCAATAGTTTATATAAGTTTTTTAAAGATAAAGATAATTTTTAATTATAATACACACATATAACATAATATTTCAACGTATGTGTGTAAAATAGAGGTTAAACAATCAGTTCAATTTACACGGCTGGTTTCAAGTTTTAAACAAGACCATCATTAAACATCAAACACTACAAATCAAAGCACTTGCGGCAGAAGGCATATTATCATAAAACCATGGTAAAATAAAAGGACTTTTGAGACGACAGACATGTGTCAGGCGTGTAGAATAAGCAAATCCTAATGGCTGAAACATATAGACTGTTTCATGTATATCACAGTGTAAGAAGGCATTTTTAATGTCTAACTTAATAATAAACCATGATCTAGAAACAACGAAGATAAGAACATTATGTATGGTTCATGGTTTAGTCATAGGACTAAAGGTTTCATCACAATTAACTCCAACATATTGTCGTTTACCATTCACAACCATGTGTGCCTTATACCGTGTAACGACCAGTAGACATGACCAGTGAAACACCATGCCACCCTACCGTGGCCGTGAGCATGACAAGGCCATCGTTGGTCCACTCACAAGCGTGGTAGAGATGAAACTAGCTGTTGAGACAACATTCAATCTTTGGGCTCAATTAAAAAAATGGTGGTCATGCTCATTAACGTATTACACATGTATAGTGAAGCCTACTTGAACTCGCTTTTTTGTCACACTCACACTCGTATTACACATAGCCTTGGGCGTTCGTTAACACACAAAACCACAACCTTTGTGCCTCTTTTTTTTAACATTAGTGTTTCATAATAATGATTCTTGCATCAGGTGTTAAGCACCCATCTTCCATGAAGTTAAAGTTAAGTAACCGGAGTTTAGCCCCTAATTCCAAAATCTTAGTACTAGCAATTATAGAGATATGATATCAAACCCAAAATTTCGAATCAAGTGTAACCTACGGTATTTGGATTCCACAAGATCCGGATTGTGTCTGGTACACCCACTGGGCTTCATCCCTTAGGCAACTACAAGAATATGTTATTAGTATTGAGGTTTATTAGTACGATTAGGTTTCTAGTGTTAGTTGTAATATTTATATATTGTAACCTAACTACTGAATAATATTATTTAAGTCTTTGCTCATCTTACATAGTATTAGAGTCTTCTTCTTGACATATACAAACCCTAGCCATCGCCATCAAGTTCAAACCCTAAACAGGGCGCGCGTGCCGCCACTACCGCTCTGTCCCTCCTCTATTTTATGTTTTGTTTCTTATCTATTTTCTAGTTTTAAAAGAATAAAGCTTCTTATCGATTGAAGATTCAAGCCACTTCTTCAAAATCTTTTACGAGACGTACTTAAGTCACACCATCGCCACCGTTAGAACTGCCATAGCCGGATTAGCTTACGATGGAAAGCTGCCACTTTTTTCTTATTTATTTATTTATTGGTTTGTAGCTGCACTAAGGGTTACGGCCCAAACCCATCGATCTCAAACTATTAATTAATTTCTTTAAATATTAGATCTATGGATCTCCTGACTCTTTACGAATCCAAGAGACTACTGTTTGACTAGAACCATCAATCTTGCTTCTTTTTTTCTTTTAAGATTTTCGGATCTCATCTCTTAATATACGGATCTAGGAGACTACCGTCAGACAACGGTCACCGTCCTTGCTTTCTTTTTCTTTTTAAATCTACGGATCTAATTTCTTAATCTATAGATTTAAGAGATTGTCACCTGCTTTTGACAACCGGGACTATGCTCCATTGCTATTCAATGTTTTCAAAGACTATGGCTGGCACAATCAACCAATGTATGGACAACACAAACAAACAAAATATGAATTACAACATTAAGCACAATATGGGTTCGTTGACAAAAGTTTGGATTTTCATGTCGATTGAAACATGTTTATCTTATTATTGTTGGTTTTTTTTTAGTTTTTTTTTATGCAGTTTGAGCTTCTTATTTTTCCGTTCAGATTGTGGGAGAGTATTAGAATATGTTATTAGTATGAGCTTATAGGTCATGTTAAGTTTCTAAGGTTAGTTATGATTTCTATATATTGTAACCTAACTATTTAATAATATCAATTCAGTATTTTACCATTTTAAAATAAGTTGTATGGAATGTATGTTTACATGACCACCAATCAAAATTAAGATCTGGATATTTCAAAAAAAGCGACATGTAAAAGTAACTTGTACTTAAACAAGTGACCTCATACAAATTAAGGTCATTCACTCTTGTTCTATTCTATCATCTCTCTCCTTTTCTCTCATACTTATTTCGGGTATAATTACTTATCATGTTGTTCATTCCATAGGCGCTCGAAGTTCTCTCTTATGGAAACATGCTCATCGATCTGTGATCTCATGGGTTATTGTTTCTTCAATAATAAAAATAACAACTGATTTTAATCTTGAACTTTCCAACATGCCTTGCAAAGCAATATCTTTTTGTCAATGAATTCATTCGAGAAGTGAACAAATGGGGTATGAATACGAGAAGTGAACAAATAATGTTAATCATTGAACGAAAGAAGTTTGTAGTTACAAACACGTCTAGCTAAACAACTCATTCAAAACATGATTCTGCAAACAAGTTTTTTAGGGCGAGTTACGATGTTGCATACAGATCATTAACGATTAACTTTATAATAACAAAAGTATAATTATGTGACACGGATGTACAAAACAAATAAGTATAACGTTCACAAATGAAATCCGGTCCATCTACGAAAATTCTTGATGTCGTTTCCTTCAGAAACCGCCATTCCAATGCTTGATCGCCCGTTCTGCCCTATCCCTTTATAATACAATCTCCATTCATCTTTTTCGCCTTCCATATGAACAAGATATGGTGACCCGACCCCTCCATCATCCCAACAACCAATTTCTTGGGCGGGCTTTAAAATGGGCTCGCCCTCGACCCTATGCCAATCTTTTAGCCCATTTGAAGATTGGGCCAGCCCGATAGACCGCTTACCATCAACACCCACCCCTTCATAAACCATGAGATAACCTCCATCTTTCTTGTTCCTAACAACACAAGGATTCATCACCCCACACTCATCAAAACTATCAACTCGCCCACCCCCCATGATCTTCCCGAGCTTCATCCACCTCATACCATCGCGTGATCGCGCCATCCCTATGGCAAATTGACCCTTTTCGCGATCAAACGAGTGGTAATACATCCTAAGATCACCACTACTGTGGAAAACAACTTGTGGGGATGAGATAAACATCGAATCCCATTCGCCTTCTGATCCCAAATCGAATAAAGATCCACTATGATGCTCTCCTTCTATCCTTGCCCAATGCCTACCATCTTGACTCATTGCTAAACCAGGTAATGACCTGCAAATCTTCCCAAATTCACCATTTTTACCACAAATTTCAGGATTTTCTAAGCTAAATTCAAGAGAATTGTCTAAAGATTCGATCTTTTCGTTACTAAAACCCGTATAATACAACCAGTAAACCGCATTGCTTGCTCTAATCTTGGAACTAGACATGATCACAATCTCACCTGGCATTACACCATTTGTATCAAAAGCCCACCAATCATTACTTGATTTCAACACTAAACCCACATCACTATTAGATTGAACAACCCCTTTACCTCTTTCCCAATGGATCCCATTACTCGAAACCGCCAACCCGATTGAACCCGAAACCGAATTCCCTCCGGGTCGCCCACTATACCACATGTACCACCTCTCTTCTTCATCACTCAAGAACCTCTTCACCACTGGAGACCCAACTTCAACACAGTCCCAAGATCCCTCTGAACCCAAATCAAGAACTAAACCTCTGGAAACCGAAGAATTTGAGGTGGGTTTTGCTTGATTTGAGGTGGGCTTTTGTGGGTTTTCAAGATTTTGATTTGAATCGGATGAATCCGATGAATCTTGCTCTTTGATTACGTTATCTCTATCATCAGAAACTGTAGGGTTTGTGGAACAGTGGGTTAGAAAGATCGGATTTTTATGGGGATTTCTAGGGTTTAAAGAGCTTATGATTTGGGGATGTAGAACAGATGAGTATGAATGATGATCATTGAGCAGATTTGATCTTTTAAATGGTGTAGTGATTGAGTTTCTTGATCTTGGAGTGGTGGGAAATAGGAGGGGGTTAACTGTGGTGGTTGTGGCCATGGGGAGATGATTGTTTGAGAGAATATGAAAAGATCAGACTGAAAGAGGAGTTGGCATGTGAAAGGCCAATAGAATGATGACACTTGGGTGGTTTTGGTATTTTTACATGTTATTTTCTGTTTTATCTGTAAGAATTTGAAGGAGTGTGATTTGATATTTATGGAGGAGAAAAGAATCAATGGAAAAAGAAGAATGTAACCAAAAGCTAAAGTAAAGTTTGTAAATTGATGTGGATCATTTTTTAGTGTATTTAAACAGGGTTGATCAGTGTCGAAGCTTGAGTATTTTTTTAAACGAATTGTCAGTATGATTATTACGACTAATAATAGATCATTAAAATTCAAAATAGGTTTGAGTAAATAGTATCATATTTTATTTAATTATGTGTCTTAACTGTAATAGTTTATATATAATATGTTGTGTGGTCGAATGTGTACCATCAGGTTGGAGGGCATAAGTTTTATTAGAGGTAATTGCAGTTTCGATTGGTGGATTATATTGACGACCAGACTTGTATGTTTATTCATTTCAAATATAAGTCATAAGACACACTTAAAATCATATAATCCAAACACAAATTTTACAACTCATTTATCTAACTGAGTTAATTAATTCAGTGGATAGACCTTCTAAAATATGTACTTTAATCTAACTTTAAACGGGTTGGTAGTTGACATGTTTAAATTAAACTAGTTAAACAAGTCAACCTGAACACACTCGGTTTTATTAAATATTAATTCGGTCCAAACACAAAATATTTATTCAACATGTAAAAAGACAATCATAAAAGCCATAGGCGAGTATGGTCTAGAAAGAACAAGAATTGGACCTACATACACCAAAGCCATAGACAAAGGAAAAGAGTGTTCACTCTTCAAGCAAGGCATCAAAACTCTTTTGACCAAATGAATCATATCTGGCCTAGATGTATTTAGCCATTTAATCTTAAAGAAAAGGAGTTACAACCCTTTAATTTTCTTTACCAAAATAAATGATTCTACATAACATGCAAAGATGCCATAGATCATAGATTCTAGGACTAGATCCTCATCACAACCTAACTCAATTACGAGTAGGATAACTGCAGCTAACAAAATGTTAATGTAGTAACAACCTTAATGCATAGAATAACTGAATCCAGTGTTTTGAAGCATATAAGGAATATGAGAGATTACATGCCAGCAGATTTGCCTCTATCGTTCATCTCAGCAGCCTGCTGCTCCTTGAGCCTCTCAACGATTTCCAGGATTCGTGGATTGAAGAAACGCTCATGAACATATTTCTTCTCTTCAGCTTGCAACTCCTTTACAGCACTTGGATACGGGTTTGGAGGGGGTTTTGTTCCTCTTATTCGTGCAATTTCTTTCAATCGTTTGTATGCCTTCTTTTTGGCTTTTTAAAGTTGCCCATACTCCATCTGAAAAAAAAACATATAACTTCATAAATTATTTTGTTAAAAAATATGATTATTATTGCAAATTCATGCAATCCATATTAGCATACTAGTTGTTTAATATTTTGTGGAATTGAAACGGGTTGCGTCTGATTGACTTGGCACGAAAGGCTAAAACAGTTTCGTCCAAAATTTAAGTCTTTATATACCAGTTGCCCAGCCTGTCAGTTTTCTCACATCTACCCCTAACTAGTTTTCTAGTTCAAAAAGGACCAACAACGACCCTATCCTAAAGGAGAAAGGAGGAGCAGGAGCAGAGCGGAGAATCTTTTTGATGTACATTTGCTAGATACACTCAACTTAAAAGGTTAAAGTCTGCATATACTTACATCTGCTACATCTATAGCTTCCTCTTCACTGACACCTTGATCCTTTAGTTCAAGCACCCGGCAAGCAAACATACGTGACGGGGTCGGGTCAAAATCACAAATTCTATCACATAAAGATTTGAATATTAGTCTATTGTATAAGATATTTAAGAGCAAATAGGCCTATGCACATAAGAGAACATTTGAAAATTATATAATCCAGACAATATGGTCAAAGAAGTACTTGATAGGATCTTCATGCAATGATTCAGGATGCTTCTTATAGAACTTATTGATATAAGCATCCTCCGGGAGGCAGATCCGCTCAACTTTCTTTTCAGCCCGAGGAAAGACTGCAGGTGGGGACCTACAAAATTCAATATATTTTAAGCCCAAACTAGAGTAATCTGTTTAATGATTATTAACATAACTAATCGACTAACAAGCTGAAGTGTATAAAATCAACTTATATAAAGGCTTTTAGTAAACATAATACATACTTTTCCATAGCTTTAAGCCAAACAGGTTTTGCCATAGCCAAACCATTTACTAGCTTTCTTGTTTTTGTAAGCAAATCACCTTTAGTAAACGACATGGATTTACTTCAGCGGCAACGTTCTTCAGTTTCTGGTATCAACAAAAATATGACCTTAAGAACTTTTCATTTCCCTAACCCTTAAACTAGCCCCTGTGCCCACAATTTAACCCAATTCAGTGTTATAGATACTCAACTGAATGGAACAAGTCAAGTTTAACTAGCTGTTAATCCCCAAGCTAAACTATGTCAAAGACAAACTTTAAAAGAGCCCCAAATCAAACAAATTTAAACGGGATCCTAATTCTCCACGAGAAGTCTAACAAACAAGATAACATTAGTAGCATGGAATAACAAAAATAGCAGAACATAGCAGCTACTGTTATGAACTGAATGATTTATCCAAAGGCCTGAATGACTCAAATGCTATGGAGTTGGTTCTGAATGAAAACATACTGTTAGGTGTGTGTTTTAAGCGAATCTGTTGAATTAACAGAAATCATACCATTTTAGCCTTCCATGTCATTTAATGTTGAAGGAAAAGAACTGTTTTATAATTCTAAATAGATATAATATGTTGTAACCAAACTACTATGACCTCATTATCTAACCAGTATATAAATCCCCTATGGTTTAATTTCTGTAATTTATATAAATATTATAAACTATGGTTTGGAAAACAATCCAAAAGCCAAAAACACTTGCAACGCAAAGGATGAAAGTATAGTTTTTATCTTTAGACCTCAAAAATATTACAAAAAAAATAAAATCAATTAGTATCAAATTTAAATGTTTAACGTATATATACATTGTCTATAAGTTAAAAATATCAAAGGGAAAAAAAAGAAAGACATAAATCCGATGGTAGCTTTAAACCGCATGCCCATGTGGCTATGTTACCTTTCTTTTCACCAACCATCGACCATCTTAAAATAAGCATGGTAAACTCCATAAAAGTTTATCAGAAACATTCCATCAAATCATAAACAACTTGATCCTATTCAACTTCCAATCCCAAAATAGATAGAAATTCTGCATGATTTAACTTGGTTCAAATAAAATTTATCAGAGCTTCTAACATAAAACTACACAGGACTACTGAAGCTGATCCGAAATTTCTTAAACTCAAGACAATACACAGAAACATAGCAAAACTAGTAATTACAAGCAATTAGAAATCAGATAATGTTGCTTTTTAACTAATATTACACTAAGTAAATAGATGCTATATGTTAATGTATGGCCTTTGTACAAGAGAATGATATACATTCATATGTATGCAGACACGTGTTTACACTCATGAAGGGAATGGAGGATATATTTATGAAAATGGAGCTCCAAGTCAAACCCATAGAACTGGAAATGAGAAAATCAGTTTCAAAATATGTACTAACATAGATTTAAAATCCTAATCCTAGAGATAGCAGCATAAGTGGGTGAGAAAAAGGGTCAAAACGAGTTAGGGCACAAACAGGTTGTTTTTAAGATAAGATCAAATGGGTTTGGGTCAGGTCCAGTCACTGGCGTGTTTTCCTTTATTTAAACAGATCTTAAAATAGCCACGAAATTAGATTCAACAATAGCAAATATTATATTATTTTCTAACATATTCGAATAAAATCAAGGAAAGAAAAAAAAACAATTGCGTTTCAAAGTTTTTCTAATAAGATAGCGGTGTGCAAGAGACCATAATAACCGAATTGTACCTGAAAAAACCAAAACTAATAAGAAACTGACGGTTTGATTTGATGTTTTTTTAAAAACTGCTTTTTTGGCTTTTGGTTCGGTTTTTGCTTGTAACAAAAATCGAAAAAACCAAAGCGAAACCATACAAACCAAACTTCTAAATTTATAGGTATACTCATACACTTATAAACATGATTAGCCTATTACTTACTTATTTAACTTATATTATCTTTTTTAAGAGTTAATTACATGAATGGTCCCTGTGGTTTATTGAAAATAACAGGTTTGGGTACTAAGGGTTTTTTGTAACAGGTTGAGGTATTGTGTTTTCAATTTTGTAACGAGAATGGGTATTAAGACTAACAGACGTTAGTTTCTCTATTAAATTAAAACAAAAGGACTAAAATACCCTTGTAGGGACTATTTTTGTAATTCTATATGTCTCTTTTGCTTAGAGACCATTTGTGTAATTACGTATAAGTTAAAAAAATCTAACCCCCCCACCCACAATCCCCACCCACATCCCTTTTAGAAATCAGACCACCATCATCGCGAATCCATCACCACCATTACCCACTGTCGCTGCCGCCCACCACCCCCCCCCCCCCCCGGTCAACGCCCATTTTAGACCCCAAATCATCACAGAAAACCCTAAACTCGTCACCAAAAACCACCTAAAAACAAGATGTGAATGATGGAAAGGGTGAAATCAGATGTGATTTGTTCTGTTGGAGGCTCGATTTGGAGCATTTAGAGCTTCGCTTGATGTGGGTTTGGTACATGAGAGATGGTGGCGATCGGTGGAGATGGTGGCGATGGCTGGTGGTGGGTGGTCACTATTAGGGTTTTACAGGGAAAAAGGAAAGGGGGTTTGGTGATGATGGTTGATAGCGATGATAATAATGGTACCGTAGATGAACGGTGGTGTGAGGGTATACTGGTGGTGTGATGGCCGGTGGTGACGACCAACGACGACGGTGGTCTGAGGGGACCGGTGGTGTGATGGCTGGCGACGGTGGTGTGAGGGTACCACTGTTGTGATGGCTGGTGTTGTTAGCTAGCGATAATGATGGTCAGGGACGGTGGTGGCGGTGGTGCTGGTTAGGGACGGTGGTGGTGGTGGTGGTAAGTATTGATTATTGTGTATATATATATGTGTGTGTATATATATAGAGTTATATATAAATATATTACTTTAATTTAATTACACTACTAGTCCCTCTAATTTACACAAGTAGTCCCATAACGTGAAAAGACTAAAATACCCTTAAACTTAACAGAAAATCTAACGTCTGTTAGTGTTAATACTCAAACTTGTTACAAAATTAAAAGTGAGTACTCGAACTTGTTACTTTTTTGGATTAGTACCCAACCCTGTTATTTTATATAAACCACAGGGACTATTTATGTAATTAACTCTTTTTTTAATATTCAGATTTCAAAAATAATATTTAAATTTTTTTGTTTGAAATGATAGATTAAAACGTATTATCAAATTTTTTGTTATTGTATTTTATTAATTGTAATTTTTTTTACATATTATGTAATTATATAAGAATATGTTGATTATATTTAAATATCAATAAAATATTGTAAGCCTAAAGATTTTAGTTTATATTCATTGATTTGGATCAAATTTTTCTTTAAAAGCTTGAAGCCCAAATAGTAAAACCAAAACTAAACCGAAACCAAAGTAAAACCGAAAACAAAAAATCGTAAAAACCAAAACCGAACAATTTTAAAAATCTTAAAACCGAAATATTAGTTTTGGTTTTGGTTTCAGTTTATATTAAAACCGAACCAAACCGACTCATACAAACCTCTTGTATAAAGATTTATTTGTAAATCGCATAGTTAACCCCTGTAACGTCGTTCCGGGCTGTCGTGTTACAGGTTCGTCCCATTTCTTACACGCGAACGCCGGTGGTATCTGTTACATCGGGAACGTAGAGAGAGATCAACAATGGCGTTGTTGAGGACAGCGATGGTGAGAACCAACATCGACAGCAAAGTTTCATGTGCTTTCAAAAGGTGTTTTCATGCCATCGCTCAACCGCCGCCGCTCGATGGTTCCATCAGTCGATCAGCCCCATCGCCACCGTTCACTTTGCCGGAAACCGAGAGAAGCATAGACACAATCCACCACGGGTTCGGATCTGGTTTCAATATCGGGAACGGGTCTATGGACCTCATGGCCGTTCCTAAGAAGAAGGTGTGTTTCTTGAAAACCTGATTTTTTGAAGTTTTTGATTTCTGTTTTACTTCTTACGTTAGTGGATTCGATTCGTGTTTAATTTGGTTGTGCAAAGGTTTGTTGTTGGAAAGTTTTTGATTTTTGTTGCTCTAGGGTTTAGGGTTTTGTGCAATTTGCGATGTAGCAACCCTAATTGTTGACTATAGCATCTTTATGCTTTCATAGTTCATACTCAATGGAAAGTTTGAGTTTGGCAAAATTAAATTGAGTTTGAGGCAAAAAAAGACTGATTTATTATGCATTCATTGTCCTATGATAATTGTTATATTCTAATTTCTAAGATGTATTTAGATTATGTTTTCTTTGTCATTGTTCATTGGTAGTTTATGTATCTAACTAATAATATATAATCAATATATTTCCTTTAAACTAAGTTGAATTGTTGACAAGTGTGCCTCGCGTATGTGATGTGAGCGCCTTCACCTCCCCCACCTAGGCTATAGGGACGTCATAGTCTCCGAGCGCCTCATGCTTCTTAAAACATAGATGTGGATAACCAAGTGTAGCAGTTTCATGGTTTGGAAAGAGAAAATGTTAAAGGCCTTAATGTCATACGCATCCCATTATTTTGGCAGTTTTGCATTGTAATATTAAGGTTAAGATGCCTTAAAATGATTGTAGATTGGTATTTTTGCATTGCTGCAACCCAAGGTTTATTCTCTGTTAACAAATTTAGGATTTTGTGGTATAAGTTGCAATGGCCATCTTTCTTATGTGTAGGCATGTACACTCTGTGATGAAAAAGGGAGACAAAGGAATATGAGATTATTTGTTTACTAGTCTAGTATATTAACAAAGATGGTATAAAGTCACTTAACTTCATACATATATGCAACATACCCAACAAATCAATTAATAGATAACTAACGGGTGTTTGTGTGTGTTTTGAAAGTGATAACGTGATTGTTAATATCTATAATAAACGGGCTAGTGATATGGTGTTTGGATGCTCTTTTGCTATCAGCTATTTAAAGTTGTAGTAGTCTGATAATAGTTGTTTGAATGTTGGGCAAGTTCCAACTTCTGATTGTTAAAGATATAATGCATTAAAATTACCAAAAATGACTTTTTTTAATGAAAATAAGTACATATGTTTTAGGAGATTGAATAAAATTTTCAATACAAGTTTTTTAAGAAGGGGTCATTAGGTGATCTTATTATACATTTTT
Source organism: Flaveria ramosissima (assembly GCA_025215565.1). Lineage (NCBI taxonomy): Eukaryota > Viridiplantae > Streptophyta > Magnoliopsida > Asterales > Asteraceae > Flaveria > Flaveria ramosissima. The sequence continues at coordinate 75,419,020 of CM046035.1, forward strand.
GTATGTAGCCACTTGTATGAAATTAATTATTTCGACTCCTAAATAACCACTTACCAGAAGCTGAACGTATCTTAATTAAAAATTTAAAACTGATTACCACGACTACCAGTTGCAGTTATTGAATTTAGTACTGTTTAGCCAAAGATCTCTTGGATTTTCTGCTTATGTTATCTGTTTTTCTACACAATTTTCGATCTTGTGTTTTCTTAGTCTCTATGAAGCATCTTAATCGAGTTAGAGTTTTTAATAATGTTTCATTGATGATTCCAGACTTCTCCTCATAAACGTGGAATCAGAAATGGACCGAAGGCCTTAAAACCCATTCCAGTCATAATACGCTGCAAGTAAGCCCTCTTTCATCTCTTGAAATGTTGCATTTACGCGGGATATGCTTAAAAGGAAATAAAAATCTTTTTGGGACCCTTTGTTTATTATCATATGCTCGTAAATTGTCAGCAAATAATTCGATTTCTGGACCTTGCATGATATTATTGCAGGGTTTGTGGTCGAGTCAAACTACCTCATTTTTTCTGCTGCAGTGGGCTTAGGGATACGGATGCACCCAGTGGTTCAACCAGTTGATCACCGTTTGGTAGAAATGGGTCCTCCAAACCATCATGGATTCATGGAAGAGACCTAGATCTGACCCAATGGGTCGTCTTTCTGATTCAATATTTGGTCTAGTAAATCGAACGGCCTTTTGTATTTCAATAGGATCATTAAAGATTTTGAATTGTCACTTTTGTTGCGTTTCTTGGATGGGAATTATGCAGGCTCAATAATTTATGCAGGCAATAGTACATGTTGGTTCACACCTGGAAAAAAGCCCAAGTACATGTATCATGTATGTTTTTGACATGTCTATATAAACTGCAATGTCACATTGTCGTCACATTATTAACAAAGTTTGGTTACATCTCTTGCCATTGAAGCCGCTCTTACAATTTCAAGCACAAGCAAGACGAGCGTGTCCATGTATTGCCTGATTGACTGGTCTCTCTCTACTCTTCTTTTCTCTTACAATATTCGTCAAAGCTCGTCTTGCAGAAGGATTTCCCCTTCACAGCGTCCTCCAACACAAGTACATACACAACCCCCTCCAACTAGCAGTGTAATAGTGTTGTGTCATCTCATAGTGCCTCCCAACGTGGTCTGGTCTAAGATAGGCTTATTGATTATACTTAAATATCACATGATTTGAAAATTTTAATATATTAAAAAAACTAAATAATTTGCAAGCTTTTTAGTTGTAAAAATTAAAATGTAAATCTTAAATCGTATTGTTAGATACCATGAGTTGTATAAACACCTTTATATTGTGTATGTCAATTGCCAAAAATAATAAAAGATGAAGAGCAACACCTCTACAGTTAAATACAATGAAACATTTTACATAGAGACCACAGACACAAACATTCTGCCACTTTAGTGATGTATCACTAGTTAATTAAACTATATGTTAAACGTCCATTAAAAAAGGAAGTATGGTTTTAAACCTTTAGGAGTCTAGGATAATAAATATAAAATAAATCTTAAACAGAAAACTATAAGAATGTATAAAACATTTATGGGCATGTTTGGGGTTGCTTATTTTGATTGAAAATAACTTTTGACAAAAATGACTTAACTTATGACTTTTCAAAAGTAGTTTTTAAAAAAGTATTTGTATTAGCTTATAAACTAAAACGTTGTAAAATGACAAAAAAGACATACTTTAAAAATGATGAAAGTTAATAGGAAGTAGTAGATGGGTATAATAAGATAATTAGATCAAAAATAATTTTTAAAAATCAATAAATAACTCTACCTGTACTTTTTAAAAATTAATTAGTTAAAAGTATGAGAAAAATAAAGTAATAAACAATCCCAAACATGCATTATATCTATTATTGATTTAAGCGTGATCTTTAAAACATCTATTTGTTTTTTAATATGTCTACGCAAAATATTATTTTATAAAATTTAAAAAAATCAATAATCTGAAACGGATAGACTACCATCTCTTCGCAACCACCAATAACGAGAACCGAAAGCCAGTAACCATGGCTACCTTCTTCTCCACCTTCACTACTCCAAACCCTATCAGACCCAAACAAATCCTCCATCACCACCAACATTTCACCGTCAAATGCAGCTCATCGCTTCCTCCGGCGGTTCAGACCTTCTGGAAATGGTTCTCCGACGAAAAGGTAGTCTCCTCCAAGTCTCCGGCGAAGCCCGGAACCGTCGCCGAAGGCCTAGGGTTGGTCGCTCAGAGAGACATAGCTCGAAACGAAGTCGTTTTGGAGGTTCCGAAGAAGTTTTGGATCAATCCCGATACGGTATCAGCGTCCGAAATCGGTAGGGTGTGTAATGGATTGAAGCCGTGGATTTCGGTTGCTCTGTTTTTAATCAGGGAGAAGCTTAGGGGAGAGGATGATCGTTCTCCGTGGAGGAATTATGTTGATATTCTTCCTGAGTCTACTGATTCAACTATCTTCTGGTGAGTGTGTTTTGTTGTGGTTGGTTTTTTAGGGTTTTTATTTGGAGTTATTCGGTTTGATTCGATTGAAATCGATCGAAGTTATTATTTGGTGATGATGGTTGAACATTGAGCTGATTATGTGGTGCTTTTCCAGAACAGGTCAGAAGAGGAGCTCTCTGAGATTGAAGGTTTGTGAAATTGCCTTCTAAACTTTATTGAACTTTAGAGATGGTATTTAACTGAATATGTTTTGAAGCATTCAGTTGATAAGTTCATAGGATTACATGTCACAGTGTGAGGTTAATTAGGAAACAAATTATTAATTACAGAATATTAACCATTTTTTGGATTGTTTGAAAACAGATAACTGTATAACACCAATGGCTTAGTTGGGTTGGCTGGCTGGACCAGCTGGTTTTGGTGGTTTGGCGGGTTATTGGTTCGGTTTTAGCGGTTAAGGCCGATTTTTATACTATTTTTACAAGATCGTTAGTTTGTTTAAAGATTAAAAAGTGATAAAGATGACACATGAATATCAGTAATACGTATGTATATAACTCCATATTCTAGAAATGAGACAAAAAGTTGGTTCGGTTTACATGACTAGTTCTAAGCTCCATACCACAGGCTGAACTGTAAATCGACAAAACGTAATCATGAACCAACTAGACAAACCATCCTGCTTGTTTTAGTTTAGCCGGTTCGGTCGGTTTCAACTATTTATGAACATCCCTACTCACAATTTTCCTACATTCGTTTGTAAAGTTGTATTATGCAATGCAATTTCAACACTATGCCGTTCAGTACAGCTTTATAATGCAAAGAGTTGTAATGTAAATGGATACAAAAAGTGAGACAACATATCCAAATTCGTATAGCGGGTTATCTATTTTCCTTAAAAAAACTAGTAGCAAAATGCTGGTATGTTATGTCTTCAGATATAGTCAATTAAAAGCATACCAGATACGAACATTAACTTAAACATAATATTATAATAATATATCGTGAGGAGTGAATAGAACCATTTACTAGACATGAAACACCTTGTAGTTCTTCAAGCGTGTATCATATTCATGTTATTTGACCCAGAAAGTCAATGGAAAATGATAACATTTGTCCACAAATGCATGCTGTAATGAGTGTTTGTCTGCCTGAAAAAACCAAAGTAGAACAAGATAGTTTTCTTTTATAAGATTTTGACCAATATTTGTTTCAAGATTATTTGCATGCAAATCTTTAATAAAATGAGGTTTCTCAGGAACTCAACTGTTGAGCACAACATTGAGTGTAAAAGAATATGTGAAGAATGAGTTTCTTCAAGTCGAAGAGCAAGTTATTCTTCCTAACAAACAACTCTTCCCCTTTCCGGTTACACTCGATGACTTCATCTGGGCTTTTGGGATATTGAGATCAAGGGCATTCTCAAGACTCCGTGGTCAAAACCTTGTCTTGATTCCCTTGGCAGACTTGGTAACCTCTTAAAAAACTCTTCTTTGTCACAAACTTGTTGAAAGGTTCAAATAAACATGCATAGAGTATAACCCTCATTAACAGTTTAATTCCTGATACATGCATGTACATTGATGTCAGATCAATCATAGCCCCAGTATAACAACAGAAGATTATGCATATGAAATCAAAGGGGCTGGCCTATTCTCCAGGGATCAAATATTTTCTTTGAGGAGTCCTATACCAGTTAAGGCTGGTCAGCAGGTGAGTCAAAACTCATAACTTAATCCCTCAGACTTCTCAAGTCAAACTTGTAATATTGAACATAAAGTTTTAGATGAATATACATAAAGATTTAAAATATATATTTATTTGTTTCAGTTATTTTTGAAGTTTAACATTGTTACCAGAGTCTCCCTAAATTCCTAAAATATACAGATTTATGATAAATTAGAAGTTGACATTTTATTCATTTGACTAAAAAGTCAAACTGTCTTTCACTAGTTCTTATTTGAGTAAACTCTGGCAGGTCTTGATCCAATACGATATGAACAAAAGCAATGCTGAGCTGGCACTAGACTACGGATTTATAGAAACGACACCAGACAGAAATACGTATACCTTAACACTACAAATCTCAAGTTCAGACCCTTTTTTTGATGATAAGCTAGATATTGCTGAAACTAATGGCACAAAGGAAGTTCAATATTTTGACATCACTTTAGGACGGCCTCTACCACCTAAAATGCTACCATATTTAAGGCTGGTAGCTCTTGGTGGGACCGATGCTTTCCTTCTAGAATCCATTTTTAGAAACGCAGTCTGGGATCATCTTGAACTTCCAGTTAGCCGAGACAACGAGGAGGTCATATGTCAAGTTGTTCGCAGTGCCTGCCAGTCTGCTCTATCTAGCTACCGGACCAGCATAGAAGAGGTATGTAGACTTTATCTTTTGGTTCTTGATCCTACTTTTTGAGGTGGCAACTTCAACCCTTTTATGGGTTGAGTTGGATTTTTTTCCGTAACGGGTCAAGTGAGTAAAAGAAAATAATCACCTAAAATGAAAAGGGGTCAAATGGGTTTAACAAGTTGAAAGTCGTCATAAATATGCAGATTTTATAGAAACTCATAGTGGTTTTATAAACGGATGATTGAATAAAAAGATAACCAACCTTGGTCTCGTTTCTACTTCAGGTAACAAATATTCTTTTTTGATGACAGAATTAAAAATTTTGATATAAAGCAACCAGCTTTATAATGTGCTCCGGTAGCTATTCAAAATGATAGACATGACATCTTATGTGTCTGTAACTTTTAATCATATCCACTATTTCCATACTTAGTGCTGACATTGGAGCGTGAAAACACCGGTTATCTTAGATAATTACCTCTATGAGTGAACTTGCGAGTCTGCAGGATGAGAAGTTGGAGAAAGAGAATATCAACCCGAGGCTCAAGATCGCGGTGGGGATACGAGCAGGAGAGAAAAGGGTTTTGCAACATATAGATGAGATCTTCAAAGAGAGGGAAATGGAGTTGAATGAATATGAATATTATCAAGAGAGAAGGCTTAGAGATCTTGGTTTGGTTGGAGAACAAGGTGACATTATATTTTGGGAGCCTAAATGAGGTATGTTAAACATGAAATCTGGTTTACAAATCCAGAATAATGTACATTTTTTATTTCATCATGTACAACTTGGATTTGGGAACTTCTATAGCCAAGCTATCATATGAGTACTTGAGTTATTAGTCTGTCTACTTACTCCCCTTCACACAGTTTTAAGGTACCTTTGGTTTGAGGCTTTGAGCCCTATGTACTTACACCCCCACCCATAACTACTCATACACAACTTAGTCATCATGAGATTGTGCTAAACATACCCCACCCTCTCACTCTTCACTCGCCTTACTAAATTAGTCATTTAATCTCTTTACTTTTACTTAACTGTGTACGTTTAGAATACCGGTGATGTATGTTTAGCATATCCTGACTCTCTCCGTCTCCATATATGCATTTTACACCTCGCTTAGACTCTGCTGATACGCAAAGCCATGACATGCTCCTTCCGATCTAACTCATCCCCATTTCAGACATAGATCGACTTCTGCATCATTGCATCAAAGTGAACTTCACGCATTGTCCCTTTTAACACATTTTTTCTTTATCTTTGCAACACTAAAGCTTTGATCACTTGTCTGAAGACCGGCAACCTGATCATATTAAGAGATTGGGCCTCATTTAGATCTATGCACCATCAAAATAGAGATTATACGTAAAATCTACTTAAAAATGTATGGATTAACTATTAAGCATAGTTCAAATGATTACAAATTTAATATAGTGATTCTATATACCTTTTAAATGATTACAAATTTATATAGTGATTCTATATAGTAATTGAGATATGGGTGATCAGTGAAACCAAAAGAATCAAAGAAACTGCTTAAAGCGCAAGCTTACTAGACAACTGAACCATTTTGGTAACAAGAAACTAGATCAATTTACATAACCGAGGTGAAAGGGATTCGAAGGATATCGGCTAACATGTTTAAAACATCCCACACGAACACTTTCAAAGCAACTGTTTTGAAATGTGCATTTTCTTAAGGAAATTACTTAGATTGAAACGTGTACAATATATTAAAAGTCTTAAAGTGAACTCGTCATTAAAGAAGAATACATGATGAAAAAGTAGCAAGAGAAAAGACGCCTACTGCTGGGGTAACACTCCTTTCAATCAGAAAGACACCATTACTACAAATATTAACCTCAAGCCGTGGCTGGAGAGATATCACAGATTAAGTCGTCTATGAAGTGAAAATATATCAACCAGGTCATGTTCAAATATGATACATGATACCATAACTAAAAATAATAAATATGTGTCATAAGGCAATAGACCATAAATAGCCTTAGTTGCGGCTCACATGAACACACCTAAGAGCCTCGGCCACAACTTGCATGGACACACCTGAGCCGCGACTGACCTGATCATATTAAGAGATTGGGCCTCATTTAGATCTATGCACCATCAAAATAGAGATTATAAGTAAAATCTACTTAAAAATGTATGGATTAACTATTAAGCATAGTTCAAATGATTACAAATTTAATATAGTGATTCTATATACTTTACAAATGATTACAAATTTATATAGTGATTCTATATAGTAATTGAGATATGGGTGATCAGTGAAACCAAAAGAATCAAAGAAACTGCTTAAAGCGCAAGCTTACTAGACAACTGAACCATTTTGGTAACAAGAAACTAGATCAATTTACATAACCGAGGCGAAAGGGATTCGAAGGATATCGGCTAACATGTTAAAACATCCCACACGAACACTTTCAAAGCAAATTCACATTGAGAATATTTGTATCAACCTCGAGCACATTCATCACCAACACCATGCCGTCTTGTCAAGAATGGACAAAAAACAAAATATTATTATCAATGTATTATTACTCAATATGTTTTAACTTTTGACCTTATTTTGACCTAAATAGTCTTTTTTATAAAGTTCCTTTTAAAAATTAAATCACCAACCATACAGTGACGACGTGACGTACACTCTTACAAATTTATTATATGTAATTAAACATCAAACATTTTATTCAAAATGGTAACTTTTTCAACATCACTAAAAAACAACTGTTATAACATGAGCTACTATAACACTATTGTATTTGAAAAATAATCGATGATTATTCAAACATACAAGTCGTTGTAGTATAGTGGTAAGTATTCCCGCCTGTCACGCGGGTGACCCGGGTTCGATCCCCGGCAACGGCGTTTCATTTTTAGTTTTTTCTCTGATCTTCATTTCTTGTTTGTCTTTCGTTCGATTGTTATCGCGCTCTGTTATCTTCTCTATCCGCTTGCAAGAAAGCCAGCATTCGATACACCAGTTGAGTAGGCCAGAAGTCTGTTTGTTTTCTTCATGCATAACGCTCCATTATTATGATATGACTTCAAAGATGATATCTTTGCAGACACTCGACTGTATTTTGGCATCATCATTCCCCACTTGTCACGGAAAGGTTTACTATACCGCGTATAGATCGAGTTCTTTGGTTCGGGAAGTTTGAGATGGAAACTGAGTCAACCTGATATGTGAATTTGTTTTCACTTGGGAATATCAGGTAGTGTATAGAAAGCTTGTGATCGTACACTTGTGGTTCGTTCTAGACGGGATGGGTTGATTCATCATGGGAAAACTCGATACATTCAGACCAATATGTGAGTATGAGATTGGGTGTAAATATTTCATGCATATTGAACGGATATAATGTTATCAACTCCGGACCCAATTGCCCGCCATTGAAACTGAATACATTAATACGTTATATAGTCTTAAACGGATATAATGTTATCAACTCCGGACACCATTAGTGAATGAAGATTTTTTTACATGTTTTGAGTATGTTCTATTAATCTTAGTTTTATCGTTATCTATTGTTCTTATATCTGGACTCCTTGTGGAATATCTTTGGCAAGTGAATCAAAGATAGTTCCCATGAGTTTGTTTTTCAGCTGCTAAACTCTATTTAAAGAGTTACCTGGAATCCCGACAATGGTATTAGAGCCATTTTTGCAATATCATGGGCAAAAGCATGCAATAGTAGTCAATGTGCAATATCGGTCGGTATGAAAGTCGGATTATACATATAGTGGACAAATTGTAGTCTCCGACACGACATCAATATAGAGTAGAATGACAAAGATAAGCCTCATGTTAGAGCGAGATACTTTTTGTTATAAATTAGGTCTATGACATAACTATCCAGTCTGGGAGATGAGCTAGCTTTCTTTCGGGTGTGAGTGGTTTGAAATTTTGAATCGCACGCACGAACCACTCAATTCAAAAGAGCATTAATTTTAACTTTTAAAGGTTGATATCAAACTTGATACACAAGACTCACATATATACAAGATTTGAGAGATGTCAAACTAATTTAGTTCTAATATAAACATCTTACCTTGCATTTAAAAAAAAATGTTTTCACAACTCAAACTCATAACTACAAATCACATAACAATTGTTTTTCACTTGCTTTAAGATCCGTCCCATTAGAACCATTCATGCAATGTTTATATTGAATTATAAGATCTTTCATTTAAAATCATCATTTATCTTGCCTTTCTATACGTGGGTCTCAAACCAATCAAGAATCTTGATTATTGAATCAAAGATATTTCACAATCACTCCGTCGATAATCATATATGCTCTCCCTCCGTTGATTCATCATTCACCCACTAACGTTTACCGACTCCGGTGGCTGTTCTAACGCAACCAAATTCCCCCAAAAATGAAGAAATCAATCACCCAAACTCCAAACATTCAATCAATATCACCGTTCAAATCGAAAACGAATCAAATCCAATTCGAGAACTACTAATCGGTAGTTCCCGTGAATGGGGAGATCGAGAACCCCCCTTTTTCTCTCAAAGTTCGCCGCCGATTTTCTGCTTCGAAAATCCCATGTTTTTCAACCTAATTTTGCTTTCCGGCGTCTCATTAGACCCCTAAATCCCGATCTTTCGCCTAATTCTTTGATACCCACAACTGATTTTTGTAGCTTTAGGTTTTTTTCTTCTTTCCCGGCTGCAACAAACCCCATTTTTGATGTTAGTAATTATGATGAGCGGAAATATGCAGAAGAATTGTTTTTGCACGATGAAGATGATGATGAATTGGGGAAGATATCTGTCAGAGCTATCTTTCTCTGTACAAGGTTCGAATTGTGTTCTTTTTGTAATTCTCTTGAATTCTAATGCAAATTGGAGTCGTTACAATTGGGGATTTATCTGATTGAGTTGCAGGGTTTGATTCATATTGCATTGTTATATTATGTGAAAACTGTTATTACATGCTTTTGGACTTGACCCTGTTGAGGGACCTTGCAAATCTCTGATTTTTTTAGGTCTGAGTTTATTTTTGCTCGTTATCTATAGCATTGTTTATCGGGTTGCGGTTTTCTGATTTAGATGCTTTGTAGTTGAAATAATTGCTAGCATTTATCTAGTAATGATGTTGGCCAAGATAGAATTATGTAAGATATACTGCATTTGATTTGACTTCAGAAAGTAAAGTAAGCACCTTTTTAGCTTTAATAAAAATGATCCTTTGCAGCATTAAAACATATAAGAAGCTCGGAGTATATGAATTATTTTGATGTAAAATATCAGATATATTCTTGTTTTTAATCCCATCAATGTTACACCAATCTTGTTAATTATACAGTTTCTGATGATCCAGAAAGTGATCATATATCCAACTCCATTTCACACATTAAGAAGAGGTTATTTATGGTTATTTGCTTTAGATATTTGGATGTTTATCATTCATTAATTATTGATGAGTGTGAACTTCACTTGTTATGTGCTCGATGCAAGAATTAACATAGGTATTGTAAGTTTTAGTAGGTTGGTGTTCTACGCGTGGTCTGTAATCTGTTTCACAGGTGAAGATTGTCGGATAAAATCTCCCAGTCTCATATTTTCTTCTGTTTTATTTTGTTCTTATGGTTTTGACAGTGTCAATTTGAAGGGCTTGCAAGTAGAGCTTTCAAGCCATGTTGTTCGTCCTACCTCCCGCTCTACCAACCATATTGCCCTCAGATTTTGTAATTCTAATCCAGATTATATGGTAAAAATGGTTGCAAGTACTTCACTATCTATCATCCTACTTCCTATTTCTCTTTGTTTAAGATATGCTTCTTTGGTTGAAAAAAAGGGACCATTGACTTTAAGGGCAAACACATTGCTCTCTATCTTTAGAAAGACGAGATGTTATGGTGATTGTTCTTCAAGTTAGTGTGCAGCTTTTCTTGTTACACACGTTTAAACTTCCTGACCTTCAAGGAGGTGGCATTGACATATTCTCCCTCCATTCCAAAATTTTAGTCCATAAAAGGCATTGACATAAAGGATTTAGGAGTTTTAGTATTATGGTCAATCTATAATCACCTTTCTTTTCATGAGCAATATCGAATACAAACTTTTCTGAGTAAAAATGTCACATTTATACTTAACATCCCAAGTAGGAAGTTATTGGATTTCTATTGGAACAAAAAGAGTAAAAAGAGTTTTTTTTTTCACATCAGGAGGTTGGTATTGAAGAAACCCCGAGCTCCCATAGTTACATGGTCGTGTTCCAGTATGGATCTGCTGTCTTGTTCAATGTGGAGGATCATGAAGTTGAGTCTTACCTTTCCATAATTAAAAGACATGCTTCTGGATCAGTACTAAAGGATTCCGAGACGAGAAACGATGGTTAGTTAATTTTCTCCTAGAGGTGCCAATTTGACCCATTTACGTATGGATGGATCAATTTGGGTTGTTTGGATTGTTTTATCTCAAAAAGGTCAAATTGAAAAAAACTAAATAGAAGGGTATCAGGTCAAACAGGTTGAAAGTCATCCAAAGCCAATCTTTAATACCTACAAAGCTACAACATCTTAAATTGCCTTTATTTAAAGATTCAGATTAATTGTTGCATGTTTTTTGGATCATACTTGACAAAATGACACATTAATTATTCATGATAAATAAATATAAATGGATGAAAAAAAGTGTTGGCGGTCTTTATCTATATGACCCAACCCAACCAAACCTGGCCTGCTACAACTCATGCTGAAACGAACTGTTGCCCAACCCACATGACCCAACCATCTGACATCTCTACTCTTTTCATTGCCATTTTGCACATATTTATCCATAATACTTGCATTAAAGCATGTGTGCTTGTGTAAACAGATTATGTGGTCAAAGAGAAGCCATCGTTGCCTGAGGATATGCAGGGTGGACCAGATTACATCATTCTGAAAAACCTTGATATCGACAGTATTCGTATTATTAGTAGTGTGCTTGGCCAAAGCATTGCATTGGATTATTTTGTTTCACAGGTATTAATCACCTTCTTTTTAATTTTATTTTATGCAAGAAAAAAGTAGAGGCGATTTCACAGGTTACATGTTTTTTTTAAAGGTTGATGGCATGGTTAAAGAATTTACAGATATTAATCGTATAATGGAGAAAACCGGGACATTTACTATGGATAGGAAGAAGCTTTTCAAACTTGTTGGAAAGGCTAATTCAAATCTAGCTGATGTGATTCTTAGAGTAGGACTTTTTGACAGGTAATTGTTTGTATATGTTAATGATTTTTAAACCATAGAGATGGCATCATTGCAATTTCGACCCGTTAAATTATAGGATTCAAGTTATATATTATCTAATGGTCGAAACTCGAAAGTTTCCAAAGTGTTTTTTTTCCTCATAAATAGTATTATTAAAAAAGTTTAGGTTATATTGAAACAATATAATTCTTTTTCCCTATCTGACAAATTATTTTAGTAAAAAATGGTCAAAAGTCCGCTGGGTCTACTCAACTCGACCAATTTCGATTGGTAAAAAAGCAATCGTTTTAACCAAAACTTGTTTCCCAACCCAGTGACCCACACATTTGACAACTCTATTATAAACAAGAACCGTGCCAAACATGTTATTGTTCATTGCTGAAAAAAAGAATACTTGTATATTTCAGATCAGAGATTGCCTGGAGAGAGGCAAAATATGCCCAAATATACGAATACCTACGCGAGGAGTATGAAGTTACCCAACGATTTGGAAATCTTGATTATAAACTGAAGTTTGTGGAGGTGACTTTTTCAGTTTGGTTTTCGCCTTTGTGATAATTTTTCGTTAAAACATGAAACCAATAAGCTTTTTTTATCGTGTGAGAACCCTTTACCGGAAACTCACAAGACCCGACCAATACTCTACTAACCAATGGAAAAAAGAGAAAACTCATGAAACCATTAAGCTTTAAAGTGCATGTTGTTTTATTGGATGCGTTGTGTGTTATCATTCATCTTTTTTGTTTTGTTTGTTTCCTTAACAGCATAATATTCATTTTCTACAAGAAGCCCTCCAAAACCGAAAGTCAGATCTCTTGGAATGGTGCATCATCGTGTTGCTGAGCATTGAGAACATTATAGGAATATATGAAATCATCCGGGAAACGAGTATAGTCCCTGTGTGATGGATATACTGATAAAGATATGTTTATTTTACAGGTGGTTTCTTGTTTTTTTAGCTTAGAACATAAAAGTGAGATAGGAACAATTGATTTGAAGTGTGCATACTTTTATTTATATTCAATTTTACTTTAATGTTATTATTTAGATGATTTATATGGTTTGACTTGGTATAATGTCAAAGTCAACAATAAACTGACTTGCTTTTTGTTATGAAACACAGAAATTAGCACATATTTTGACCTTAAAAGTCAAAACATATACCAGGTAGCAATTTTTGACAAGACAAGTAAAATATATACACTCCACCTATGCATTCTACACATTCAACTATGGTCCAATACATCTCCTCACAACTCCAATGTATGAGGGGCTCTTCAGAATTTTGTTTGATAACATACGCGTATGATATCTGAGTTTTAAATATAGCTTTTTTAGTTCTAAATGTTATAGCTTTTTATTGATATCCACATGAACATGTGCAAAACACACAAGTTACACATTGGTTAGCCAATGAATATATTAAACTGATAGATAGGATTAAGAAAGAAGAAACATAATATTAGCTACGAGTATAGACACGCTTTAGTTTATCAAATATTGTTTCAAGATCCTAAAGTACGGTGTTAAATTGTACTCTTAAACTAAAACAACTACAATGAATAACATAGTTTTAGTTTGTATTATACAAGTCTCCAAAGCAATTAGATTGTCTTTAATGGTCTTGCCGAACATGAACACATAGCCATAGGCACCAAACCATTCGAAAAGGTGGAGGAGCACCATGTTGAACTACGTGTTTTGTTGATCCTAGCTTCAAACAAAGAAGGAAATGGGTAGCAGCACAATGGGATTGGTGATGTGGCGTTGCGGGGGGCGGTGATACCGCTACCTAGGGCTGGCAATTCCTGACCTGTTGTGACACGATTAAACCTGTTTAATAAAAAAATATTTTTATTTTTTTTATTTTTGAAAATAATTAACAGAAGGCTAGACTTTATTATTCCATATTTTTGGTTCATAAAAACATATAAAAAAATTATAGGCATAATTTATAAGTAGTTAAACAAGTCTTTTTACATGTTTGATACGTGAGTTCTGTGCGTATCTCTAACCTGTTAAACACGATAAGAGCTGTTTTGCCAGCATTACCGCTACCCAAATACCACGGTGGTATTGCTGAGGTGGCATGGCTCGTTTAAAAATTGTAACAACTAACGTGACAAACTAAGGTAGAGAAGCAACTTTATTCACATCATATTGACCTCAAGACACATGTTGACCGCAGTTCTTTCTGCCTTGTTTCCATTTTGCCTCTGTAGTCTATACTCTATAGACTGTAATCAACTTCAAAATCGCTTCTCAAATTGAGCTTCATCCTGAATATCTACATCTCGAGATCATCGAAATTTTGGCTTGCAAAACCCCACAACAATCCATCAGGTGAACGATACGTAAACCCTAATTTCATTTCATTTTTATTTCATCAAATTGGAGTGTTATCAAGTTAATTTCTTGCTCTGTGGACCTTGATCATCTCTACAATTCCTTTGCTTTTATGCTCTGTCTGTTATAATTCCATATGTATAGTGGGTGATTGTTTGATTTGGTTAAGAATCAAATGAAAGGGATGTGTAAAATTCTAATCGGTTTACTTTGAGTTTTCGAACACCAATTAGATGAATCAATGTCAAAATTCTGAGGGATCGAAGGTGAAGCGTTAGGATGCATAATCTGGTTGTGAAATTGTGGATTTAGAATATGATTTTGAAGGATATAAAGAAACAATCTTGATTTTAGTTGCCCAACAAAGAAACAATCTTGCAGCAGAATCCCCAAAAATTTAATGCATTTGATAATTTTGTTTGTGAAGCTATGAAGTTAACTTCATCGAATCATAATGTGTGTGTTGTTATTAAAGGATGATGTAAGATGAATTCAGCTTCATCCCGTTTAATTTGTGACATATAAGTATCAAATTTGGCTTCATGGATTGTGATGGATGGACATGGATGAATGTTATGACCCCAATGGATTGAAATCCTTGGGAGCTTAACGCTCACCTACCTACAGTATTTCGCGCATCATTGCTACGCCCTTAATCTGGCCCTATCCCACCAAGTATCGACCCATTTCCAACAAACCCATCTATGATCTTAGTTCTGGAACGCATAATCGCAAGTAGCAACCAACCAACACTGTCGTTATCGTCATTCTCTCTGATATTGATCAAATGGTATAATCTTGGACGATAGGCTACCTCAAGGATTGCATTCTTTAAATTTGTCAAGTTAGGGGAGAAGATAGATAAGTTTCACGGGATAGACTTATTTGCTATTGTCTATTCGGGTTTATGATTATTGCTGTCATCTTGCCTGACAAATGTGAAATAAAGCAATTGAGAGAGGCATCTGTATCATATTTGTCAATTGCCTTTAAATGGATGATTTTAGTATCTGATAAAAGAATATGTTTGATGTGATAGATCGTGTAGTGAAGATGGATGAAGAGATGATTGCACTGCATAATGTAATGCCCGTGGAGCTAGCTATAAAAAGGGAAATGGAATATCGGACTAAAATTGAGGTCTTGAAGAACCGACGTCTTATTAACTTACATCCTTTGGTGCCTTCCGAGGTGAGACCCGTTTAAAATGGGTGGGTTAGGCAGGTTGGCTAACTAGTCAAGAGGGTCAACTCAAACAGGACAGGTTTGGGTTAACCTGAAACACTTTTATCCCAATTTAAATAAGAAAAAAAAACAATTAACTGTCATGATTACAAAAGTTATATAATTTCAATAGCAATCCAGTTAGGATGTTTTTCTGCATTAACAATATGCTCTAGCAACTTTTGGCCCGTTCTAGTTTCCGTATAAGCTAATCTTAGTAATTTTACCTGTTTAGCCCATTAGATATAAAAAATAATCCATATCGACCCGTTGTAAGTCAATGAGTTGAATTGTGCAGCTACAATGCGAATCTGGTTTCATTGGCATATCTTATCATTGTTTTCCTTCTTTCATTCATTTCTTTCTTCACATGCGTTATTAAGGACCAATAAGTCAATAACTACAAATATGCATTTAGGTACCTCCCGCAAGTCATGCAACATTAAAGAGAAAAGAACCCTGTTCAAGTGGCTCATCGCTAGAAGGGCGTTCAACTGGTCTCGTTTGCAAGATCTGTCAGATAACACATTATACCATCGTTCATCTAAAGCAACATTCGAATACTGTAAAGCACAAAGGCAACACACTGCAGTTGAAAAAACGCGGTCAAAATGTTAGCACCCCGTTTTTATGTGAGCTTTGTAACTCGTCTTGCTCAAGCGCCATCGTAATGGAACATCATATTAAAGGTACAAAACATGTAACTCTCCTGCAAGAGATTGAGGATGCTAAAAGGGCTAGAGCAGAAGAGGCTTTTGCTGCAAATGTGTATTGAATGTTTGGAAGGATGATTAAAGTTAGTATCTAGGAGAACAACTGATTGTGTAAATTAATGTGATTGTATGATTTTATATGTTCTCAATTTTATGATCTTAAGAATATTGCTGATTAGAGCATAACTTAGTTTTTAGTTGTTGTTGTTCTTTTATATTTTGTAGATATTCGTTATATTTTTGTATCTTCTAGATCATCTAGTAAGTGGTACAACTTAAAAGATATAGGTGTTTAAATTTTGGAAAGAATTCATGAATTGGGCGTTAGACATGGATGTATTAATTTTCAGAAAGGTATCGAGGAAGGAGAAATGTTAGAAGAGTTATTTTTTATATCTATAATCTATAACTTATCATAAAAAATAATTTTTTGTTCACATGACTTCTTACTTAACTGTCCATCTATACGTTACATAGATATTGCCACGTGTCATCACCTTCGTTACTTTTGAAATATCGACTTATTTCTTATACTTTTAGTACTCTTGCCTTTTTAACATATTTTAATAATATTTATTATTTCTAATAAATATATGAGATTTACTTTTAAATAGTTTCCGTATTTACGGTGTTACATCATCTATAAAATGACTTCTCAAAATTTGTAAACTTATATTTCATTTCAAAATTAACGTATATGATTTTAGGGATTAAATTTCTTTCTTCCTACTATATATGTGATTCGATTATCGTTATCATAATATGTTATGCTTGTAATTATAATTTAACATTTTATTGTGACAAGTTTAAATAATGACATTATTATAATCATCCATATTAAAAACTTCATTTATAAAAATAACATAATTGTCTTATAATTATTGTTTTGTTCGTATATTATTGTTTATAATCTAAATTTATTTGTTATATATAATACTTTTATTAATTTTTTATATATAACATATATTAGATTATACATATATAATATCTATTTATCTACTAAGCTTATGATTACATGATTAAACGCTTGCGAATGTTTTTTTGTATATTTAGTTTTATGTATATTTAAACGAAGAGATTTTTTGCTCATTTTCGTTTGTTAAGAATTGAGCATAATCTTA
This sequence comes from Flaveria ramosissima, assembly GCA_025215565.1. NCBI lineage: Eukaryota > Viridiplantae > Streptophyta > Magnoliopsida > Asterales > Asteraceae > Flaveria > Flaveria ramosissima. The sequence goes on from CM046035.1 coordinate 75,436,484, forward strand.
TTCGTTTTTGTTTGCTTGATAATGCTCTAATCGTATATAAATGAAACACACACAAACGACTTCCTATTAATGTCAAAATTTTATAATAAGGTTATTTATAAAAATGATAATTTTTTAAACAAAATGTTTGATTTTTTATAAAAAAAATTATAAAGTTGATATCGTTGTTTTAAAACTTATATTTTTCACTCCTACGTAATTTAATAATATTTTATCTTAGAATACAGTTTTATAATTAAATAAAATTTTATTATATTTAATATTATATTTATTTAACCAGTGTAATATACGGGTTTATTAAAGCTAGTATGTTTAATTCTTGTTATATTCAATCGAAATATAAAAGAAAAAAAGAATACTCCTGAAAATACGCCGGTCAGATATATGATGTACACAAGAGACATCATGTGACGACATCATGTCTGTGGTGGCCCACTTGTTGTAAAGTGTACTTTAAACCTAAATGGCATTTCTGTAATATATCAACGAAATGAAGGGTTTATTTGGAAAAGTCTATCCGGTTGATACCCATCCGAGATTCGCGGACCCGGGAATTAGACATGCGAATCGAAGTCTTTTTTTAACGGCTCGATTTCGTACGACATGTGAGAGTAAGACCCCACAGTTTTCTATATGTGCATAATACCCCCCTAAGGAATCCATTATGTTGTATATAACTCCTTCAAGTAAACTTTTGCAAAATGCCAACTAGTCTCTCTCTCTCATAAGAACACCTTTGTTGGGTATGATACTTTTGTGTATACTTTGTTTGATATATTGGTTTAGAATTGAACTTAATAGATATTTATGAGTATCAAATAAGACATTCTGATTATAACTAGTGCACTTCATAGCCAAAAGGTTATGATCTTGTGGGTCCTGTCTTGCAGGGTGCAGAGAATGTGATTTTATTTTTAAACTTATATTGATTTTTAATAATTGATTAAACATTAAGGATGACTTTTGATTATAACAGAAGGATACAGGTTTATTAGTTTGTACCAATTACTAATTCTTCGTATTTTATGATGACAATGGTGTAGGATTTGGTTGGTCAGTATTCTATATAACAAAACAAATGAGAAAATACCCTAGTTTCAAACGTTAACGTAAAAATCTTTAATTGTTAACAATCAATTACTAGAGTACTTTTGTTTTTCAACAAATTTAAATGTACTTTATCATTAATTTTTTAATGAAATAGTTTAAGGTACGAATTAGTTCACTACCAAAAAAAAAGGAATATAAATACATGAATGTCACCTTCTCCAAGCCTTTTAACCTGGTTATGGGTCTAAAACTCTAAATGACTAAATAAACCTTTTTTTTATTTTTATAAATAGAGATAATTGTATTTGGACTTGGGTCTCCAATGTTCACAGAATTGAACCAACCAGTCCAATGGGTCACCACATCATGGCCACTATTTTATATCAACATTTTCATAAACCTATTATAAATCATGGTAAATTTATATATTCATACTTTTTAGTAACCATGTCAACTATATATACCTAATAGTAACACGAGTTCTAAATTCAAATATGCTGTTGATAAACAACATAATGAAAATTTAAAGCAATATAAAATAAATATTGTACTTGTGAAAATGCTAACATCATAAAATAGCAATTCCAAGAACTATTAAGCAAAATCGTTTAATATCTAGATGTACCACCGGCCAATATATGAGACAATATTATCTAAGCATTAAGAAATAATAAGTGTACTTAGACTCTAGCTAGTTATTGTCTAGATGTTATACCAATCTGTTACCTAAATATCACATGCTAAAGCATTCCTCTATGTGCAAGATAGTTACATGCAACAATAATAATAACTAACTATATAACCCACTTCATTTGACAAAACATTTTCTTGCATCATAGAGACACACCTGAAGTCCAACTAGTATATATTAATGGTCAAAAAGATTACCGATTGTGAGCTTTACATCACAAACATAATACATTAATAAACATCTTTTCTAAATATAAACATCATCCAATGGTCAAATTACCAATCTTAGGTTAAACTAGATGAAAATTTAAGTTCTAACATTCATGCTTACAAAGTTATAAATCCGAAACTAATGTGATGTGAACTTATGAATGCATAAAATAACTTGAACTTCCGTTATCTACTTAAATTACATATCACCTTTTTTGTATATTCGTGCATGCTCGAGAACACAACATTATACGTTAACATGTTTAAAGCTTCATACATTGGTTTATTGAACTTCTTTTTTTTTTCCGTAAAATACTTCCAAATTTATTATTCCTATACCATTTCAACTAATTGGTGTAAAATGTTGTTTTAAATTATCACCTTATCTAATTAACATGAATATATATAAAGTAAATATTGTTACATAGCATTTTAAATATGTATGTGATTTTATTTATATCAATATTATTATAATTAAACAGCACCTTAAGTCTAATTTTCACTATTAAAATACTAAAACACTATAAGTCGACATGTAAATAAAACGATTTTCTTCTTTCTTTGAATGTATTTACTACCGTCTAATATTTTTGAGAAATAATTTTATTCTTTTTCTGAAAAGAAAAAGAAAAATAGAAATATATGTATCCATCCATTTCACGTCTTCTTCATTAAATCATGTATTGCAAGTGATATGTTTTGGCACAACTAATTATTGGTTTGTGATTATTGTATTTATTTTTATTTAAATGCATTTGACAATGCTTCTTGTATAAGGTGCAAACATCAATACACAATGTATCAAAAAGGACTAATGTATTTTTTATTTATATATGACAACTTTTGTGACTTCCACTTTTAGACCTTTACCTTTTTCATTAAATATGGAGCTTAGAAACGGAATATGTTTCTTTTAAAAAGTTTTATGATAAAATATGTGTATGTGATATTATAGTATCATTATAAACTTGTTTTTATATAAATAACTAATCATGCATTGCATTTTGTTATATAAACAAGGGGAACGCATGCCAGGAGGTAAAATTTTGATATCGTATTCTGTAATATCATGTTTGGTTTCTAAAGTAAAGGCATAATTATGAATATGTAGATGGTAGAAGTAGAATATTTTTGTTAGAACAAAATTTGATTTTAGTTTTTTGGTAACCATACTTTTTTGGAGATGATAAAACGGATGAATATATAAATTAATTAACCATATAAAATAGTTTCTAATCAATACTTTTTATTAGTGTTGGTTAAAAGACAAAAATGTGTCTAGTCACATTGCGTTGAACCGGCCATATTTTTTTATCTTCATTTTAGACCGCATAAATGCTACACATTGAATATAACTATATTAGATAAGATAATAACCTAACTATATTTTACCTTTTATATTTTTTTTAACGGCAAAAGAATCCTACTCCTACATTACATCATATTACATCACTTTTAACCCAATACCTTCCTTCTACCAAATAAACTAGCCCCACATTATTTTACCTTTTATATATATATATATATATATATATATATATATATATATATATATATATATATATATATATATATATATTTATTTATTTATATATATATATATATATATATATATATATATATATTTATATATATATATATATATCCTAATGAGACATTGTGGTGGCAAAAGCATGCACTCTCCTATGAAAACATTGTGGCCTTAAATTCTGTAAAATACAAGTGTATTGATTTTAAAAACAGAATTGAATATGTGTAGATAGAGACTATGTGTATACGTTGGTTAACATGCATAAAATTTAACTTTATATGTAATTTTGAGAGTTAAAAGTTATTTTTAAGAGATTTTAATAAATAATCTTTTAATACATAAGTTATGTTTTGACTATAAACAAAGCAGGCATTTATTATGTCTAAGGACATATTTCAGTTTTATTAATAAAAATAAAAGCTTGTATATTTAATGAGACAAAAAGTATGATCAAAGAATCCAAAGCAACTTTTTTGCTGGTACTTCCTGCATAACAATTTATACAATGGAGTATGAAAGATATGAAAGTGAATGATTCTTAATTGAGATTTTCATAGAACCTTTGACTCTAATGTCCTAAAGTAGAATAAACTCATAAAACACAAATAACAAGGTTTGGCCCTAAAAGATTTGGCATCTTTCAAAGCATTACTGGTTTGAGAAAAGGTTAAAAAGACAATTAACCTAACCTAACTATAGTTAATACAACTCTTGTTCATAGCAATATTTTCATATATAGAAAACCGATTGTTATTCTGGTTCATTAATAAACTAGTCGAATCTATATAAAAAATAAAATAGTGTTGTAAATAATTTAAATTATACATGTATATTTTCGTAGGTAAAACTTAAATAATATTTGAAACTACTTATCTCTTTATGTGCATTTGTCATCTTAATAAAATATAAAACATGGAGTAAACAATAAATGTTGTTAGAAGTAGCTGACATATAAGTAAATAAGATTTTAGGAAAAAAATAGAAAAGATTAAAAAACTTGTTCGACCATTGATTAGTTTTATAGTTTTAACCGATCAGCGTCATAACCAATCGGCTCAAATTAAAACAATTTTGATATGTCACAATGCTATGAACACATAAGAACACATGATCAATATAATGATTGTAAATCAACAAAATCATTTAGGCGCAACTTAAAATACTTTTGAACACGTGAATTATGATCATAGTTTAATATTCTTTATAAACATATATTATTTTTATATTTTATGACCTAAAAATCAAGTAAATGATATAAAACTTGAAGCAATTGTTCAAATGGCTTTGCATTGATTAAACACAAATAAATTATTTATTTTTTGAGAAATCATTTACTATTCTTTTGCAATCGACCTTATTGACTTTGTCGATGGTGCTAAATTATTTTATTTCTCTTTCTTATTATATTACATAACTTTTCTGGATTAATTCAATAAATATTTCTGTGACATCATAACTCTATATATTGGTCCCAAGACTATTCTATGTATTATTATTGTAACTTATTAATAATATTAAGTTCATGGTTATGGTGTATATGGAAGGTTTGAAATGAAGAAGTGTTTAAAGTGATAAAAAAAACGCCCTGTTCCTAGGAAGAAATATAGTGAAATCACCTTACCTATTCTTTTCCCAGATCCCGCTACTAAGAAAGACATTCACTTCTTAAAATATCTATATACGTAGGTGGAAACAGGGGAAGGGACCAGATTTATCCTGACTGGAGTAAAAGTAATAATACAGTTTAAAATGCTACAGCATCAGGGATAGTATTAGAGGCGATAAAATTTTTTAAGCTTCTTGTGAATTAAAGGAGTTTTTAAAGTGATAAAAAAACTTTGTGTAATTAGATTATTAGAGGAGATAAAATCATTAAGCTTCTTGTGGATTAAAAACTGGTCATCAATGACGAACATTACTAGATGGGAGGACTCGAACTGTTTTACGATTTAGTTAGAACTTTTTTTTACTCTTTGGAGTTCATTTTCTGGTCATTGATTTCTTTTGAAGAAACTATATGTAATGGGGTTGCTGGGCTGTTGTAGTTTCTTGCAATTGCAGCCCTCGTTTTATTATTGAAATGAAGTTTGCCATTTAAAGTTCATGTCTTAAAATAGATATTAGTTTAATGACATCTTAACTAAAGTCGATAGTGTTCTTCATCATAGCCTTTTTACATTTAATAAATATTGTAGTTTAATGATATCTTAAATCGGTAAATTGTAAATTGATAGTCGATTAATAAAAAAACATTATATTTACATATTTGAAATTATGTTATTTTATTGTGAATATTAGTCTTAAGACATACTTAGTATACAACTATCACAAGCGTCCACAATAGGTATCATGGTTGTATACTCAATAATAGTTGTATGACGGTGTACTTTCCGACTGAAGATTACGAGTTCAAATCTTACAAAGTCTAGATATGCTGATTTTAGAGATAGAGTAAGTGTATAGAAAAAGAATGTTTGTTCGTATGTCACAAATATATCTACAAGTATATAATTATCGTATGTTTTCATGTCACCTTGTAACTAATAGGAAATAGTGTTTGATTCAAGAGAATGTCAAAGCAACGACATTTCTCTTTTTTTAAATCAAAGATGTATCATCCCCGTATTATACCTTCTAAAACCTTGATCCGCTTCATATTATATTTACCTTTATAACAAAGGTGTAAATTGTAGATAACAACAAAAGACACGATAATCATATATCAAGCATCTATATGACCACCTTACGTATAGAGATATGTGAATTTGTATGTGTGTATGCGTTTCCGTGTATGCGTGGGGTAATGAGTATGTTGCTAATATACGATCATTCTCAGGCCTTGTTATAGGTTAATCAATGTCTACGCTCTAGCATTTTCGAACTATATCTAAGTTCATATATGATTGACATGCATAAATGAACTGGTTAGAATATGACACGAGACCAAAGCCTCGAGAACACTCTACATATATCAAAGTCTAGATATATACAATGGCGGATTTAGCCCGAAAAATGGGTATCCAAAAAAATATTTTGTGGTATATTTATTTAATAATAATATTTTTACGATACATTCATTCAATAATGAATTTTTTTTGACAATAATAACTTGTTTAGAATAAAGTTTCATCTTCAGCGGTGTACCAAATTTCTTTTACATCGGGGTCGGAAAAGTTTTAAGGGTCGGTCCTTTAGCGCTAATTATTAAATCTTTTTGACACGGTCCGATTCAGGTCCGGATCACACAACAAGAAGATAAAAAAAATCAAATTAAAATAAATAACATTTAACGCTAATGGTGTAAATGAGACAAGTGAAGTCGTGAGTTACTCAGGCCAGCTCGTCAAAATCTCAGATCGAACCGAGCTTAAACAAGCTCGAGCTCGAGCTTATACTATTTACCATTTAATAAACAAGCTTGAGTCAAAGTTTCACGTATCAGGCTCTCTCGAAATGAACTTTTTTTATATAACTTTTACTTAATATATTACATATATTTGTATAGATACTTGTTATTATATAAAAAACTGTGATAAAAATAATTAAATTATAAACAAAGGATCTTAAGCCGAGCTTGAGTTTGAAAAAATCCAAAATAAAAAAGCCTCGAGTATTAAAATTAAACTTTTACACGAGACGAGCTCGAGCCTTACAATTAACATTTTACACGAGCTCGGGCACAAGATCAAGCTTTCTTATGTCAAACAATCTCAGTCTTTGCACGACTTGTCTACACCCCTATTTAAAAGTCATTGTAACATTGAAATATCAAGTATTCAAACGAATAATCAACTAAATAAATCAAATAATCTAGTCTCGCAATCTACTAATCAATAATCTAATAATTTATCTAACAAATAATCAGTTAATAAGATAAATGATTTAGTTATTCAAACTAATTGTTTTATATTTATTACTTCTTTTTTGAAGTTGTTTCATAATAAATTGGTTGGTCTTAAAATTTATTAGAGGTTGTATAAACTTCTTTTTGGGGTTGGGCTTTTAATCTTATATTAATTTAAGCTTTTTAAATTTGAGGGGTATCCTATTTTACTCAGTGGCATCCCGATACATACAACCATAAAAAAAATTTTGCACTTCAAAATGAAAGTTCAGGGGTAGCACGGGTTACCCCTGGGCTCTATATAAGTCTGCCCTTGAGTATGTACCATAACAAACATACTAAGTAGATATGGATACAATGTATACACGCATATATAAGAGAGCACGGAGCATAGTAAAGAAGAATGATTGTTTTTTTATAATCATGAGAACTTATTACCGGAGAACTTATAGAAACTCATTAATACTTTGCTAAGAGCATTCACAACCCACTCTTCATCTCCATCTCTATAATTACATTAAAAATCACTACATTTTTTCTCTTCTTTTCAATAAATTAATATATTTTTTACTTTTATCATTACATTTTCTCTCTCCTTCACTCACAACCACGTTCAACAAATATTAAAAATTAAATAGAGATGAACAGTGTTTTATTAAATATAGAGATGAACAGTAACATGTTTTCTATCATTCACTCACAACCACTAATAATCATTCCCTATAATATAGAAAACGTACTCACAAAATTATAGAGAACAAGCTATGAATGCTCTAAACCAATATAAATAGGCAAGTGCAATTTGCTATGGATAATAACTTTCAAGATGTTATGAAAAAAAACAATAAAAAGCATGATTCAAACCTGAAATTTACATACAAGGTGTCAAGAAATTTTTTTTTTTAACTTGGAGAAAGGAGTTTCCTCTCTTGGAGAGAAGAGAAAGAAAACACCTTTTATCAAGTGTTTGTCCCTCTTATGTAAACGAAGAGATGTGTGTCTAATTAGACCCGTTGAGAAAATTTAATTTTTCTGCATATTATAATTATATCTTTTGAAAAAACTAGAAAAATATATAAATTTTATATTCTATATATTCTTAACTGCATAAAATATGGCATCGTTGTTGTCCTCGTCGATCTTGAATTAAATTAAAGAGTGACAAATTGTATTTAAATACTTAGGTGAGCAATCAATTTGCATGTAGGTCCCCAATAAACATCAATTTAACCAAATCTTAAAGGTTTACACATTTCCCCATGATAGTGACTACTGGTACATCTTCAGGGACCACGTAATAATTTAGAGCAAATACATATCATAATATTTAATTTTCATGATGTTTCTACATGTAGTTTTCTTGGATAGCAGAAATTTTATAACTCCGTTACTAACGAATAGTCTTTAAAAGCTTAACTTGGTGATATGTGTTGATTTTGTTCCACAACCAAGTGATGAAGTGATTATTTCACAACACTTAGAACTTAACTAGATTATGATACGGGAGCGCATCAGATGATGTTTATTTCACCAGTTTTGAAGATGATCACCATTAGAAATTTTTTTTTTAATTCACAGCATAAATCTTAATTATGTTTGCAATCTTACTACAGTCAATTTAAACCGGATGATAAAATAGAGTTAATGATTCCAAAAAAATGGATAAGTAAATCCTTTTAATTTACAATTTAAAGAGTTACTTAACTGTCATATGACTAATAAACAGTTACAAAAAATGGTTTTGGAGGCAGGTCGAACCTAGTTCGGGTCCAAAGAAAATATTTCTAACAAATACATATCCATGTCCATTTTTAATGCGTTAATTAATGGAGTTTAAGGAATAAATGTTGAGGGTGAGGTGAAATCCTTACAACTAGCCGGAAGATAAACTAAATGTATTTCCCACCTATATCTAAATACATATTTTTGTTACATTTGTCATTTTACATTTTCAAATCTTAAAAGCATACATATACCAGGGTGAATACGAACATTTACAAGGTCATATATGATGTAAACAAGATACAAACGTATATGAGGTCCGACATGAACATATAAGTATTTATTTAAAAGAAATAAATCAATCAAATTAATATTATTGATATTAATATAATTAATATTATTGATATAATTGAGTAAAAGGGGGTTAATTTGGTCAAAGTAAGTGACAATATGTTACCCTCTTTCTAAATATATTATAAGAAATTTCAATTAGCCTTTTAGTTAATACCATTGATTACAATAATTTCTAATATATAAATAACAAACATTTACTCAAATATATTAACTTGAACGGAATAACAAGATTAATCATTAGTCAAAGTTATGCAAAATTTTAATAAAAATATTATTAAATTTGGTAAACTTCATTGTTAAATAAATAAAGTATTCTGTTTTGTATATTTAGTTAAACATAAAATAATTAGTAAAATTAATCTAGTTATAAATAATTACTAAAAGTAAAAAATATAAGAATGCTTATAAATACGTATAAATTCTCAACTTTTGCTTCTTATTAAAAATTTTATTGGTTTAAGACAAGTATGATGTTAGGTAATACCCTAACTACATGAACCTATTTATACGCACCGTTACCGAATAGATTAATATATTATATAATTATGACAATATGATAAATAATATGTCAAACTTGTTAAAACTTGAATCTATTAGAATTAGGTTTGTTGATGAATTGAACCGAACAGAACGAAGCCTCCTTCATGTTTCAACTTGTTCACGCATGTTATACAAGTTATACATACTAATCACTTAAATATAATGAAGTTAAAAACTTAACATAATAATCATACGTATAATTATCCTAAAATAATTACACAAGTTATACATACTAATCATATTATCCTTAAATATAATCCTAAAAAAACCTTTAACGAACAAACATAAATAAACGAATGCAATTGAACATTCATAAACATAATTGAACACACAAAATTAACCGAACATAATATCTTGCTTATGTTTATTCGTTTATTAAACAAACAAACATAAATGCATTTTTCGCAAAACAGTTCATGAATTCATTAAATGTTAGGTTCATTTGCAATTCCTAACTAAAATTATAAATGTTTTATAAATGCAACTGAATAGTATACTATTTCATTTTGGTTTTTTAAGATGAGTTTATGATCGTGTTATGAGTGATATCTATTACAACGAGTAATATTTACCATATAAGATTACAAACAAGTATATTCTACATCCATGTGTATGCTATGAATAACAAGTAATAGACAACAACGGGGTAGTACACAAATATAAGACAAGTGTGATCAAAACTCGCATCACACTAAAGGAGCAGTAGACTGAAAGTCATTCTAAACAAAATTATCTTTTTTTTACCGGCTAATAAATACAACTTTAAATTACATTCTATCTGGGTTTGAACGCTGAACCTCTTTAAAAAACAAAATCGTTACCAAGTGAACTAGCCTGACATTAGTCGATATTAGTCAAAATTATCAGCTAGCTTGGACAATTGACATGATATTAGTGTGTTATCAAAGATTACAAGTACAAGTATGCAAATTTCTTACCTAGGATCTCTCTCTCCTAAATAAAACTCAACTTTCTCTCTAAAAACACACATTTCTTCTCTCTCTAAAAACACACATCTTCCTTTTCAGTGGCCCAACAGATCGAAAATCTTCATTGTTTTTCTCATAAACATCAAGTGATCATCCAACCTCCTTCTATGGTGCTGCTATATCTTCCCACCATTATTACAATCAATTAGCAATCACCACGTCAACACTCTATTTTTATTTTTTTATTTTTTTTTTACCATTTTTGAAACTTGCTGCAATTTCAAGGTTTCTTAAGTTCATGGGTACTGCGAGAAGGTAGTTCAATTGTACAATCAATTCTAGTTTCATCAAGAACAGGGCTCAAAACGATGTCTTCCTAAGGTAAATTTACTTCAATTTCTCATTTTTGATTCATTGAGGTTTTGGGGTTTCACAGTAATCAGTTTAATTTTTTTGTTTCAATTTAGAGAATTAAAGGTTGATTAATTGGGGTTGCAGAAAAAATGTTAACAATTTACAAAAAAGATGCTTAATTTATCAATGTTATTATTCGGATTTCATAAAGTACGAGGGTTGAATTTTTATAAAAAATAAAATAAGTGGACTATAATTATCCCATGGGAAGATTTTTTTTTTAGGGTTTTTAAATTCTGATAAGTTTTTTGATTTCGGATTTTAATAAGTTTGACTAAATCATCCATTGGGAGTAGTACTTTAGGGTTCTTAATTTCTAATAAGTGTTTTGATTTGGGAATTTAATAACTTTTACTAACTTTGGTTGAATTTATATACTTGAGATAGGTAATTGCTGCAGTTCTACCTAACCAAAAGCAATAATTCTTTGTGGGATCTGTTCTTTGTTTGTTTATTAATCTTGTTTAGATTCTCAATTATTGCAAAAGGGGGAAAATTTTAGAACTTTACTTGTGGTTTAGGGTGCTTGATATGCTAAATTGTGTGTTTTGTAGTTATAGATTTTCTGAACTTAGCGATAAATAATGTGAAGAGAGATGATACGCAAATCAAACTTGCATTGTCATTAGCAGAATGTATGTTTTATTAACTATATGCGAAAGAAGGTGATACACAATAGGTATATCGCGTAGAGTTTGATGTATAAAGTGGGACGTGCGAGTTAAAGTGGATACGCGGCCATGGTGTTATGTAGCTCCTTGTTATATGAATTCTTAGTTTCTGACATTGCTGTAGGATCACATCTGCAAAAATGACTATTATTGTGATTTTCTCTAAATATAATCTGTTTTGAAGCAACCTCTTCATGTTACTTGAAGCTTCATTTTAAACTTTTAACACGAAGAATTGTACCTAAAACATAGTTTTCGTTGTTCTTGATAAGGGATTGTGTAACTTGGTTTCAATTTTACCGCGGATTTTTGACCATTGTTGAGTAGCACATTTTTATATCTAAATGGCATTAGATAGCTTTATTAACTATGTTTATATTATCAAAGAACATGATCCAATGTTGTTATCTAATCTTCTTAGCAACATTAACATTTTTATTATGAACGATTTATTTACTGATTAACAGGAATGGGAACAGAAGTACACTACAAGAACTTTTTCCCAGGGTATCACTCCATGAGAAATGTTGATGAAGATTCCAATAGTAGCAGCTGGCATCTCTTTAACACCTTGACTAACGGCCATTATTATGATGGATTTACTCCAAGAACGGTCACGGATGCATATGTTGGTCACGATAAAGACGAATTAAAACAAAAAATGCTTCAACACGAAGCCGTTTTCAAGAACCAGGTACTCTTTACACTTTCTTCTTACCTTTTTTCCTCGGTTGAAGGTTCATATACGACCAAAAAATCTTTGTCGTTAGGTGGTGTTTGAAATTGCATTTTGGAAGTGGTTATTTGATTATTGCGTTTGCGTGTTGGAAACTGACTTTGATTATATAGGGGCCAAATAATTAGCTTAGGAGTAGCTGCAACAAAAGTGACCGAGTATCTAAATGTTTAGGGGTCAGTTTACGTGTTAATCCTTAAGTTACTAAAATTTGCCACACACTCAAATAACAACTGATTATCGAATTATCACCGCTACGAAACATCGAAGCCCGTATGGTTATACACGTTTGTCTGATTATTCCATATCACATAGTCAATTCCAAACACAATGCTAAACACCCCAAATTTGATTTTATGTTGTCATACCAGGTTTATGAACTCCACCGTCTTTATAGAAGACAAAGAGACATGATGGAAGAAGTTAAAAGGAAGGAGTTCAATAAATATCCGATTTCTATCGATACATCATCTTCTTCAAGCCGCATGCCCTCTCAAAAACCTTATGAAGGTGCTAACAGGTGGCAGAATCCTAGCTTCCCATTGGGTAACACTACATCTAGACCGTCCATATTTGGAGCAGAGATATGTCATTCTCCATTAAGTTCAAAAGGGAATGGTTCAAAGGATTGTGAGATAGTGGAATGTAGACCTTCAAAAGTTAGGAAAAAGTTATTTGATCTTCAACTTCCAGGTCATGAGTACATTGAACCTGAAGAAGGTGAAAATACTGTAGACAACCAGACTTCTGAAATTTCGAGCTACCCTGCTAAAGAAAATGGATTTGTAACTAAAAATGGAGTAAAAAAGTTTCTTGATGATGGCGAGAAGAAAAACGGTTACACAAATACTGCATCTAATCAACACTCTATGCGGACTAACGGGCTGGCGGACCTTAATGAACCTTACTGTCAAGATGTTGACTTTCTTGGTCCCTCTTCTAAACCAGAGAGACTCAGCAATTTACCATTCGAGGGTCAAAGCAATAGACGAGACAGTTTTCCGTCTTGTCTACAGGGATCAGGTGATTCCATCTCTTTAAAGTATTTATTTTCAAGTATTTTGTATTTTTTGCCACTCCTAAAACACCTAAGTTATCTATCAAGCTTCCACATTTTGGGAAAAAAAACAGTATGTAACCGCAAATAGAACAAGTATAGGGAATGCTAAAGCAAATAAGTAGTACCAACTGATGCCAAAATTGAACTTAAAATCTTGATGTTTAATTTGAATTAACGTTAAGAAGCAAAGTATATTAATCAGTAGAGGTGGCAATTTTGACCCACATACAAAAAATGGGTACATTTGGTTTATGATTTATTTCTAACAAGCCAAATGGGTTTAATGAAAGGAGTTGCCTAAAAGGAAACGGGTCAAAGGGTTCAAAGTCATCTGAAGAGTATTGAAATGCATAAAAGCCCCCTAAATCTTTTACTTGATAAATGATAGATTATATTTGTAATTAAGTTTGTAACTGTATTTAGCACATTATTTATTTATAATATTCAGAAATTGTCTTTGCGGGTTAGTCTAACCCAACCAACCAGTTTCCGCTTTCAATCACCCTTAAAATTGCCTGTTTGACCCGTTACCAAACCACCCATTTGGCACCGTTAATGTTCATACTCGTATATGCTTGTGTTGAACTAAACGACATACCTGCATTTTGAACAGGGAATAGCAGAGGTAATACGAACTACACGTCTCAGTTTATTGAAAACAGTAAGTTGCGGACACCTTCTAATGCAATGCAACATTTGCATAGCAAAGAATTTCAACATCGTGGAATTTATTCAGAAATTTCTTCAAAAATTCAAGATCATTCACATTTTAATCAAACCCCTTTGCTCTTTAAAGCTTCTAGTGCATACCCGTTTGCTAGTACCTCAGATGCAGGGAATTCCATGTCTTCATCTTGGGTAAAGTCAGCTGATAGCTTGACTCACAAGTTAACCACATTTCAAAAACACACATCGGTTTTATCATCTCCTAAGAGCCATGAGGTTTTTAGGGATAAGTGGCATAGAAATGGCAATGGGTTTTACAACGGGTCATCATCTGGGTCAAAAGAACTTCCTGCAAGATTGCATTCGGTTGGTTTTGGTTATCGAAACAATAAGCTTGATGATGGGTCTCGAAAGATCTTTAAAGGCTCAAACTTTGTTGATTTAACAGACACTACCAAAGATATGGACTTGAATACTGTTCAAACTTTGTCTAATGAAGATGATAATTCGAGCAAACGTGACCAGACGGTGCTGCCATGGCTGACAGCTAAACCGGTCATCCATAAAAATGGTTACCATTCAAGTGATTTGGCAAAAGAGAAAGATGATTCTTTGGGTGCTGATAAAAAGCTGTTAGGATTTCCAATTTTTGGGAAGTTTTGTGTTTTGAAAAATGATGATTCATCTGCTGTTTCGACCTCTGCATCAATTGAGCACAGAGGAATTGACATTAATGTGACTTGGGATGATGATATAGAAAAGCAGATTGATGTCAAAGCAGATGCAGAAATAAAGAATATCAAGAATCATTTTGATTTGAATTCTTGTGTGACTGATGATGATGATTTGTTAGCAATGGAATCTGTTAAAAGCTCGAAGAAGAGAACAATGGAGATAGATTTAGAAGCACCTGCTGTTTCAGAGATTGTGGAAGAAGATGAACACAAAGAAACTAAACCAGAACCAAATCATCTCGAAAGCACAAAGCTTGAAAAGATTGCAGCAGAAGTAATCGTTGCAATATCTAGTCAGCTAAATCACGCGGAGCCCATATCTAAAGCAGGCAATGACAATGATAATGGCAATGACAAAGACAACATCGATGATCCACTTTTATGGTTTGTCGAGGTGATCAATTCATGTGAAACAAAACCAGTTTCTGCAACGCGTGAAATGGATGAGTATGAGACGTTGACTTTACAATTAGCGGAGACTAAAGAGGAAGATTACATGCCTACGCCATTGGTTCCTGATTTTCAGGAACCTGAGGAAGTGGGTCCCACTTTAACGAGTAGTAGACCCCGGAGAGGGCAAGCGAGGAGAGGTAGGCCCCGCAGGGATTTCCAAAGGGATGTCCTTCCGGGTATAACTTCTTTATCAAGGCATGAGATAACCGAAGATCTTCAAATATTTGGAGGGTTGATGAGAGCTACAGGTCATTCTTGGAATTTAGGATCAACAAAAAGGAACGGGAAACGATTAGGAAACCGGGGTAGGCGGAGGGTGAAGGCGGTGGAGACAACTCTGGCCACCACCGCATCACCACCACCGCCGCCACTATCATCTAAGCAGGTTCACAATGTTGAAGTGGTGGGATTGGATGAAAGAAGCTTAACAGGGTGGGGTAAGACAACGAGAAGACCTCGAAGGCAAAGATGCGCTGCTGGAAATTCCGTTGCTGTTCAGTTAACGTGATCTTTGTCCAAATCGATGAATGGTTGCTGTTTCCGTTGTCCCGAGTTCATATCATTTCGATACAGAGGTCTCATGGTTTATTTTCGATACATACTATGATCGAATCGACAACTTTTGGTCGAGACACATGGTCCAAGCTTCTTGAAAAGGTTTAAGTTGTGAAAAATAGGAATTGTGGGCATTGATCATGGTGAAGTTGCCAATCATGTGAAGTTGTTTTCGAATGTATTCATGTACTTTAAATGTCCGTAAGGTGTTTGATGAAATGCCTGACACAGAAGATTTGTTTGTGTAAAGTGATGATCTGAAGGTGGTTGTGGAATTATTCACATTGAAACCAATTAAAACGTGTTGGGATTTTGAGTTTGTATGCTGGAACCATTTGTGGGCATTTCATATACAATCAGGCTGGGACTTCACTAACGGGTTTTCTTTACGCCGCGACCCAGTCTCAGGCTTGACTGCTCAGGATTGTCTATAGGCGATCTCAAGAAAACCCGATCGCTACTTAATTTTATACACTATTTTATATACTTTAATCCATTTAACTAATAAAATATGAAAGCAATTTCTAAATTGAATTTTAATAATTCAAACTATAGCATGTTGGTCAATAATAGTCTATACAGGTAATATGACCAATAATACTCAAAACTTGAAACTTTCAATTTTGCTGTAAAGAGTAATTCTACCCACATAATCAACATAGATTTCCACTTGATTTTGTTTACAAGGAACGAACGTTTTTCATTTCCCTTATGGATATCCTTGTGAGCGATCAAATGTAAATCTGTGATGATTAATGTTGTTGTGAAAGTGAAAGTTAAAATTATGATTGATTAAATTGTTAGATTATCTAATAGATTCATTTCGTATCTTTTCATAAACAATTTTAAGAAAACTTTCATTTTTTGGTCGTAATAATACCATCACAAGTTTTCACCATTAACTTTTTTCTCATAGTAAAAGTTAATGTCCATTTTACCCTCACTCTCTCATAGCTCAACTTACGCTTTCAACTAAGTTTCAACACCAAGGTCAAATACGAAAACATACTGCCTACTTACTCATAATCTATTTCTAGTCAAAACAAACCATGGACTTTGTGACATTGACAAGGATCCCAGCAATGTACAGCCAAAACCATCCATTTCCGAGCTTACGGCCAGCTCCAAGGTGACGTCCGACGCCATCACTGGTAAGGAGATGGACCCGCGCATAATAGCAGGCGTTGCAATTATGGAATGCTAGATGAGAAACAAGGTTTGGAGAATATATGGACCAAGCTGCGGATTATCTTCATAAATATGAAACAACCCACACCATCAAAACCGACACCTCCGGTAGCACGACCGCAAAAACCACCACCGCCAAAAATGACACTTACGACAACAAGACCATCATAACCACCACCACCAAAATTGACACTTTTGGCAACGAGACCACCTAAACCACCACCACAAAAGAGTGCAATGATCCATCTTGTGATGATGCCAAATGCACTTAGACGTGTAATGAATAGTGATTAGAATAAACATTATCAATAAAGAAAGGGTAGATTACATTTTTCTTCTGGTAGTGGGACAAAATTACGGATTTAACCTTTGGATCCATACCATAACGATACCTAGTACTTTCCGTCCATAACAAAGCTATTGACGAGGTCAACATTTGGATCCATAAAGTTTTTAAATCAGAGATCAAATCCCTAATGCCTCAAATACATGGATCAAAATGTAATTTTAAATTTAAAATTACATTTTTATTTCCTTATTTTGTTTAAAGAAAAATACGAAAGAGTTTCAAGATTTACATAGGCAAGCATACTTTAATCGCTAGGCAGATACTCCAGTCGGTGCGAAAATGACTTGAGTGATGTTTAAGAATCGATTTTCAAATGAACATGTTTTTGTTCGAATTCTTTTTATGTTTTAGTTATGAAATTACTCGGTCAGCAATGTAGAATAATCATATGTACAGTTTGAAATTGCATAAAATTTGTATATTTATTTTTGTATATTCTCCTTTGCTTTGATGGTAAATTACTCTAAAAACTACCCATTTCCGTTAGTGGTATATCTTACCACTAAGTTTTCAAACTAAATCTTTCAAATTTAATGTTTCACCCTCTATACTATATATAATATATAGTTCTAATCTTTTAATATTTTACTAATTTATTTTTTTCAGCAAATTCCATTTGTTAATTCTAAAAAACGAATGGTAAAATGTGATGATGTAAATAAGTAACGGATTAACGAATGATAGTTGGTTTGTTAGAAAAACCCTTGTCTGAAATATGAAGGTGTTTCTATACATACTCTTGGAAAGTTTCATTTGCAAACACAATTATGTGTCTAAGAACCAACCCTCTTATTATTTTCGAAATATATATACTCTCATGTGAACTGCTTCATTTATAAGTTTGATCCAATAAATGACTTTGTGTACCTCTAGTGTAAAACAGACATTAAAACTCGCATGTTTCAACCTAGCACAAACTGTCAAGTAGCATATGCAAAGAACATGAAAATTGCAAAATCTCCATTTGTATGTGCAACTCATCAATCAAAACACGAACAAACTAACATACAAACAAGCAACGGGAACGAAGATAGGTCACCTGACAACAGCATGAACATAAACACATACCATCAAAGTTTTTCAACTTACCAGATAACGTTATTGTCAGTTTTATAGCACCCGAAGATTTTTTTCAATGATGATATCCATACTAGCAAGTAACTAAGACAAGATGTCAGGAAATATAGATATATCTTCATCATTATTTGTTTTTTCAGCACACTTTGACTTTTAGAGCCGATGCAGAATCGAGATGACACTATTCTTGTGAAACAGATAACTTCATCATTATTTGTTTTTTCGTCGTATAATTTCATTCAATACCATTGTTCAATTACAATATTATTGTGACATTCGTAAATGTTCATTTTGTAAGTTACCTGATATTTACTATAGCTAAAAGCTTAAATCTAGTTGAGTTTAAATGAATAAACCTACGCTGAAGCTCGTTTGATAAGCGAGTCTCTATTTCACATGTCAAGTTTGATTAGTATCTAGGGTGTTCATTATAAATCCTGGATTTGAAATATCAGATTTGAGAAATAAACATTAATATCAACTTCTGAAACTTGATGAGTCAAGCACGATAGAAGATATTATGAGATAAAGAAATCATATTTGGACCACTAGGTCAACAGTTCAACTATTTTAACTCAATCTATGGTACCAAAGTTCAACATCTATGATAAACTTACAACATTTCCAAATGGCTAAATCATGCATAAATTATTTACATAATCCCAAATCTCTACAAGAATGTGATGGAGCATTCCTAACACACACTCAGAAAAGGTTCAATTTAAACGGAGGCTGCTCACACGCGCTTTAGCTATTCAAGCTGACGAACCAATACCTTCTCTTCCGGCTTTGAAAACAATGGAAGGGGAATGTAGTCAGTATTGATAAAATCCTTGATCAGTTTTGTGACCGCTACTGGTTTTTCAACGTGCGGGTAATGACCACAATTTGGAATTTGTCGAATTATTGCATTTGGAAGCTCACAATGTAACCGCTGCATCATATTATTATATGCGATTTTAGATGGTCGTCGGTACTTAGATTGATCATAAAAAAGAGGATTAATGGTTGCTATGATATGAAAGTACTAACCACTCCTAGCTTCCTGTCAATTATTTGATCATCTTCGCCCCATATTACGAGTGTTCTCTTCTGAACCTGGTGTGCCATTATAATAAAACGCGATAGTCTTAGATTCACACGAAAATGGATTCAATGGTATTATATTTTAGAATTAATGGGCCAAACAGATAAAATTCTAAAAAACCTTAAAGGTAATGGGCTGAAAGTTGGCCAAATTGTATTTTTAATACATAAACCTCCTAGGCATTTATTTACCAAAAGATTATTATTGTTACAATATGCTTTTTGCAATCTCAGTTGACATCCAGTAATATAGAAAATTAAGAAATTTTGGACAAATAATGTAGTGTGTTTCGGGTCAACCCATCTTGGCTTGTAAAAAACTACCTGTTTTGACCCTAACCAAACGAACCTGGCTTATCTGGGAAGTGACGTTGTATCCCCCGCTGTTCATAAAGTCAACTGTTGCGTCCTCCCACCAATGTAATACACAATGTAAACGTCCTATCTAGAACAGTTACAAACAGGAAAAAACACATGTTTGTTATCAGACATCGAGGGGCTAAACTGTGGAAATTGTTTGCAAAAGGAACTTACACGTGTCCAATCTAAGCATGTATCGAATGACAGGGAATTATAATTCAGATACGTAGCAAATAGACGCAATGGGAGGCTCTTCAACACAGATACCTGATGAAAAGGTCAATAAGAATATTTATATCATAAGGTAATCATGGAAAGCATGAAAAGAAAAATAGATATGTTTATTAGCGAACCATCATTTTTGAAGATACGTAGGCATGTTTTAATGAATTATATCATCAGTAAAATCAAAAAATGAAAAGGGATGTGATGAGAATCCAAAAGGCATTAACACCACAACGCCAACTTCAAGATCTATTAAGCATAGGTGATCGAAGCTTTGAATGGGCTACATGAAGGCATGCGCACTAACGCTGAAAGTTGCTAATCAAGTTTATGCTTAGATTTAAGACTACTCTTAATTCAACAAATGGAGCAGTAAGATGCTTTGTTGTGCATGCATATCAACAATCACACCAGCTTATCAACCTAAAGGGTCTATTATCATAATAAAGAAAATGCATCAAGGATACTCACACCAGCATAAGCTACAGATTTTGGTAACCTAGAGAGGCCTCCCGTGCCTTCTGCATAAACACTTGCATCAATCAATATCAGCTTATCAACCTGTAAAAATATCAAAACCAAAACGAAATACTTTAACACGACAGCTCCGCTTATATAAGGTCTAGAACAGTGTTGCTTTATATTAGAGGCGGCAATTTCAACCCATGACTAATAAATGGGACGATTCAGATTGTTGGGTTTGTGGAGTCTTGATTTGGGCTCGGGTTAAAAGAAAACTCAGTGGCAGATTAATTAAATTAAAGACTTGGCCCGTTTTTATTTAATTTTAGCCCATTAGGGTTTTCTTGGGGATTAAGTTGTAAACCCTAATTTTCTCTATTTATATTGTATCATTGTACTTGTAATTCCTCACGAGTGAGGCAGAAAGCAATAAAAGTATTACCCTAGTTGCAGCCCGTGGACGTAGGTCACATTGACCGAACCACGTTAAATCTCGCGTGTTCATCTTTGTTATTATTTTCTCTCGCAGTTTAGTTGTGTTTGTGTGTCGATCTACACCCGGATCCCTAACACAGATTACATTTTATCTCTAGCAGGGTCAAACTGATTGAAAGTTGTCTGAAGTGTATTTTTATTGCATTAAACATCAAATCATTTTATTCAATAATATTGGACTATTTTTTAAAACATATTAGTATATTACTTTCATATTCATATTTATAAAAGAAATAAAAAATTTGGATAAAATTGTTTCGGTTCAACCCAACCCATTTGACCGAGTATCAAGAATCTACCCGTTATCCAACCCACCCATTTTTCCAACTCTACTTTATATTGCATCTCCACCACAGAAAATACACTGTACTTACTGCTTCTGGATGATTGATAGCAAAGTCAATTGCAACTGCACCTCCTAGACTTGGCCCAACTAGCAACATAGGCCTTCCAATGTAGGACTTCCAGAACTAAAGAAAAAACAAAAATAAAAACTATTTGTAAAATGGAACCATCAGGTAGAGACCCCAATCTCCATTCATTTCGGAATTTGATTTTGCTGGTTTTTTATTTCTTATATCTTAACCAAAAATCACATTTTAATTGCTTTGCATACCATGCAAATGGGACCCCCAACATGAAAACAGAGAACATACAGAAAGAATAGCTTATATACGTATCCAAGTTCCATGACTAAAATGGGAACAAAAAAAGTGTATTCAAAGCTAATTGCTGCAGACTCATGAGTAGTAAATAATGACTGAAATTTGCTACACGACTTTACCTGATAAAGGTGATCTCGCTTAGATTCTACATTACATAGTGGAAGCTTTTCTGATGAAATCAAAAAAGATAACAAGAAAGAGGATTAAACAGCAGGTTTACTTATAGTCTAATATATAAAGATGGAAAAAGATCTAAAAAACAACCCAAATTAGAGAAACCCCATCCTAGAATATCAATTGCCCAGGTCTCAAAGCCAGCCTGCTCAAGAAGTGGAAGTGTGTATCTCCATTCTAAACAAGAGCTGAAGAATAAGAGATAACCAACAATGTAAACAAAAGTGCAACTTTTGACAAACATTTAAAAAACGCCTAAAAGACAGGGTAAATAGAATATATGATATAAAATGCCATGGATAAATAAGTCTAAAATCCTTTCAAAAACCAAAGCAATAGAATGTATGATTATAATGACATCAATGTATGATTTTGCCAAAAAGGGGGCTCCTTGATTTCATTAGATATTTCAAAATGGGATTTGTTGTAAATTTCATGGGACAGTTGGGCGACATTCTTTTACTAAAACTTTAGCATTCTTGAAAGTCAAAGTGAACATATTCAGAGTCAATAGACGTGTACCTGTCAAACCCATGTAATAGAACAAGTGGATTGGCCGCTTTTTGTATCAATGGCTTCACGCAGCTACTCATAATACAATCCTTTGAGATGCTAAGCTGTGAATTCGAGATGATGTCCATTTTCACTTTAGTAAACCAAATTGGACGAAACACTAAATATGCATGAATGAAAGGTATAATCTATTATAATAGAAGTATAACACATATATCAACCATACAGTTACTTTTTACTATGTCTTGAAATTAGAAGTATGCGAATGTAACTTATTTACCATTTAAATTTGGAGAATCAAACCAAATGGAGCTAGTCCACACACATTCAGAAAGTACATTTTCAATAATTACCGTAGAATTTTTACATATGGGCACAATGGGCAAGGGGTGAGGTTTCTCTTGAAGAGATTGTCCATAGCAGCAGTGGAGTTTGAAATGGCCTATGATAAAAATAGTTTACAGTTTAGATGTCAGGAGATGTTCCATAAATTCATCCAGTAGTTGGCCAGAATTCCAGTTTGAGAAACCAGAAGATGCAAGATGCTCGTGTAGTAGCAATCCAAAATATCATGTGTTGTTTTGGATAAACACGTGACTTTACCACAGTTTGGGCACAGGCTAGGTTGATGACAAACATAAAATTCTTCCTTAAAGAGATCCAGATTTTAGTCCAAATAAAAAATGTTCTGGGAATTTCCAACTCAACACCCCACGACTTGGAGCAGAGCAAGAAACAATCGTGGAGCAAGCGACTCCAAAGCCATAAAGTTAGGTAAAGCCCTTAGATAACCTCTCCCCAAAATGCACCTTGGTTCATAAGAAGTCTCCATACTTGCTCGGCGAGAATAAATGCCTTCAAAACCCCCATCCAGTATCACCTACTTTCCTATTTTTTTCCCAATTGATGTGATGCTCTATCCCCAACCATGAAAAACCAACACATATGTCATAACTTTATTAAAAAACCTTAGGAAGAAAGATGTTCCTGCATAAACCATCACCACTGGTAGGGGAGCAATGTAACGGTGCAAGATGAGTTGCATCACCTCACTAGAACAATCTGAGTGATCTACGAGAGTAGAACATTGTTAGCCTTGTCAGTGAATGGAGAGTTCTCCCACTAACCACCAGACTCTGGCTTGAGAGTAAGTTTTTAATAGTTAAGAGTAATGAAAGAAGAATATTGAGTGAGTCGGTACTCGGTAGTAGCATGACTCCTCTAACATAGAGCTATTTATACTAACAAGTGTTCCGGACATTTTGCCATGTGGCACGTATGATATTTTGCTACCACATGGGACAAAGTACTGGTCGGAGGTAATGCAGAGATGCACTACGTGTCCCTACTGAGTAGTATGGAAGTTTAGCACTACAACACTACATGCATGTTGTTTTGGGTGAAAAATATTCCGCATCTTGTTCTATGGAATAAACTTGATCTTAGACTTGTGTCCTAGGACATGGGATTTAGTTAGTCTGGAGCTTGGTCTGAAGCATGTGCTCTAGAGTGAAGGGTTTTGTACAAAGCAAGTTCTCCGAAGTGAAGGGTTTGGTCCTATCCCATGCTCCGAGGTGAAGGTTTGGTCCTGTCCTATCCTTCGCGGTGAAGGTTTTGGTACGAAGCCCATGCTCTGGAGTGAAGGGTTTGGTCTGGCAACCGTGCTTCAGAGTGAAAGGTATGATCTGGAGCTTGTACTCCGTAATGAAGGCTTGGTATGGAGCGGCGGAGCATGTGCTCCAGAATGCATCATTTGGTTAGAAGTTTTCACTTCGGAGTAAGGGGTGTAGTTGAGAGCTTGAGCTTTAATATGTAAAGTTAAGTGTTACCTCTTCACAAGTAACAATGCATAACATAAGTTTGGATGGCTTGAATTAGAGGTGTTATAAAGTTTCTCGACCCATAAAAGATAGATGAGTTTCTAATACCATCCTTTGCATTTTCATATGACCTTACTTAACAAGAAATTAAAGAAGTCACCTCTTTTGTGTCCATAACTAGGAACTATGATATTTACCTTTCGAACTCATTTGTGGAACTTAAAGGGAGAGAACAAAGCGTCCTGTGTTGGGCGAGAAAAGAGTTGACGACTTCTAAAGTTGACACTTTGATTGAGCTCCTAAGTCCTAACAATATGACTTAAGAATTCTCACACAAGCACTGTATTAAGCTTATGACACCTTCAGAAAAGATAAAGAGTTGGTCGTAACGAATATATAAGAGATAATATGGCAAGTACATGCCATTTGATACCTAGCATGGATCTAAACTCCATTGCCTTTGTAATTTGATGAGATAGCATACACACAACGATGACAAACAAATAGAGAGATGAATCACCTTGACAAAGCTCACTGTACGGTTTAATAACTTAAAAAAATTCTCCTTTCGCCATAAGTTCTGAATCATACATCATAACTCATGAGACTTATCTGTATCCAATTGCACCAAATCTCACTAGATCCTATTTTCTGTGAAATGGCTCTAAACCATTCAACCCAAACGCTTGTTTAGATTAACTTCGATAGCCATAAGTTTCGGAACAAAAAAAATATATAGTTGAACTACGTAGCCTCGAGATTCAGCAGCAACTTCAGCAACTTATGTCACAGAAGAATATTTTTAAGTGATGTGCGTGTGACATTAGACTATCACCAGCTCACTGCAATAATATGTCGATTATTTCCACCATGGATTGCTCTAATGACTAAGTTTGTCCGCTCATTGGGACAAATTACATCGACCTCTAATGCTTACCAATATTGTTCGTTTTGCCACAATGAGCTCATGGCTGGATTTGATTGCCCCAGTGGAGACTCCCCAACCAGGATGGCACTCATCCTTTATTCCCACACATCCATAATCAATGCACCCACTAAAGCACATTGGTGGTATTTGAAGTAACACATTATTAGCGGTTATCCTCTAAAGTCTCTTATGGACGAGGTTTGCCTAGGTTTCACCGCAAGACTACAACATCTAACATATGAAAAACATTTTTTTTTCAAAAATACATTCATCTTATTACCAGTTTATAGCACCCAAAGGAGCCAACAAGCTTAAACAGTCAACCAAAACCATGAACCATAAATCTTTTTCGGAACAAACATCAAAAACCGAATAACCAAAAACCTCCATCAAACAACAAAATCAACAACCAAATTCCAAAACACACATTACCAATTTCGTCCCTAAAGCAAAAAAGTGCATTTCACCTTTTCCCTAAAAAAAACTCAAAAAATGAACCACACATATCAAGTTAGGTTGACAATGGGGCCATTTCACACCAAAAAGGAAACCTATCAACAGATAATCAGAAAGGGGGATTTACCTCCACCGGCAATCGTTCAATCCTCGAAGCCAATTTCCGAGCAAACGGATCCTTAACATTCTCCACCTCTTTCGGCAGAAACGGTGGGAAAACCTCCGCCGATAGCCGGACCACCGGCGGCAACCGCCGATTTGAGGCGTTTATCATTCCCATAAACGAGAAAGAGGCGGAGATGGCGGTGGCGGTGAACATAACTTCCGGCGATGCTACCGGAGGAGGTAAGGTACGGTGTAGGTGTAGAGTACGTATGGAAGATTGATGGCGATTGTGATGGTGGAGAAGAAGATTATTATTATTATTGTTGTTGTTGTTGTACTTGTGGAAGGTGGTTCACCGCAGGCGAATTGTTAATAATCGACAGACGTCAGTGGTACTTGAACATGCTTGTTCATTATGGTGTACGTCTGTAGTAGGAGTATAGTGTCAATGCCACACTCCATTTGTTGCAAACAAGGTGGGTGTGGGTGTATAAATAGTGAGTCACTCACACATATGGTTCACTTATGTTAAGGATGAAAGAGGTCACGCGAAAAATAATTGGACCGGTATAGGACCAGGTATGAGATTGATAAACTATGATTTATGAGTTTGGGTACGAGTGTTGTATTTGGTAACACCTGGTCTAATCATCAAAAATCGTATATTTGTTTATTGGAATCATGTACCAGAAAAAACGTGAGTTTTATTTATTTTATTTTTTTTCATTTGGTTGTTGTTTTTTTTTTAAGAGTGATATTTTATTCTGGACTTATTAAGTTATTTCTAAATGAATTTAAACCTGGATGGTTTTTAAAAAAAGTTTTGACTATTACTACTATGCTACCAACATAAGTTGCTCTTGATCATTGTCTAGTGATATGTTATTCTTGTAGTTCAATTATCTGGATGTTTGTTTTTATTTTATATGTTATGAAGTATAAACTTATGTGTTAAAAATTATATCCTTATCGAAGTATATGTTTTTAATCTTTTTAATATTTTATGATGATGATAATATGTTAGTAATTTGTCATGTTTTAATTTATTTTAGTTTGTTAAAATGGTAAATATCATAAAAAAACTAACATATTTTTAAATTTTTCTCATAAAAGTCGCTTTATATTTTTTTACATGCAAAAACCATCATACTTTATGTTTTGTTTTATAAAAGTCTCTTAATATTTTCTGCACATAAAAAACCAACATACTTTTAATTTTTTCACATAAAAATCCCTCAATATAGTTGCTTCCATAACTTAAACGATCCATAATTTAAAGGAGTTGAGGGTTCGTTATGTTAAAAAACAGAAGATATATTGGTTTTTTATGTGTAAATATTGTTTAGTGATTTTTATGAGACAAAACAAAAAGTATGTCATGTAAAAAATTATAGAGGGGATTTTATGAGAAAAGGCTAAACTTTTGATCATCACTGGTAACTACGATCAATATTAACAGCTCAACACCTGGCTTTCAGTTGCAACGAGCAACTTTGATGATTAACAATAATTAAGTTGTTGCTCATGGGGAGATTGCCGAAGTTTTTTCTACTTGTTAACTGTCCGGGTGTTGATAATTATAATTGCTAATTGTTGCACTCTTTCATAAAAGAGTTGCAATGTTTCATTCCAATTACTATGGTTTAGCTCTTATATAAAGGAGTTTGTTTGGTTTGTTTAAAGATGAAGATTTCAAATTTGCTTTCATATAAAAGAACATCTCATTTACACAACTTTTTACGTCTTATATGATTGTCAATCTCGTATACACATGAAATGATTTAATCTGAAAGTGAATTTATATACAATTCAAAAAGGTTATCCGGATTCTAATTGGATTGAGAAACCTACAAGATTCTTATATTCTTGTATAATTGTAAGACCTTGTGATGATTAATATTTAGTAACTATGATATCAATGATGCTAACCTTGTGTTTTGAACATGAAGTGGTAGAAGTATATATGGAATAGTAAAATCAAATCTGTGATTGGACATTGAAAAGTATGTCTTTAACATAAAAAAATATTATCATGATAAACAGTTGGAAACTATTTTTGTCATCTACGTTCATTTAATTGGTTTGTATTGTTGTAGAACTCAACTATAATGCTATAGTTCTCGCGCACATTTAATTGCTATAGTTCTTGCTTTCAAAATAGTTTTTTTAACGGCAAATGTACGACCCTGCTTCGAAGGATATGTGATATCTTAATCGGGCTCACCTATCCGTTTCCCAGCCGGGACCGCACCCCCAACCCCGTCAGGAGGAAACTCATTGCTAAGAATACCCCCTAGCTCGACTTTGAGTATTTTGCTCAAAGTGTGAGTTGAGCCCATTACCTCCCCTTATTTACATGTTATGAGTATCTCACCTTAACTAGTTGGGTTAAGGATCATTGGTGCTTCCAAAATAGTTAAATACTAGCTTCTATTTCTTGATTGAGTTCATGTTGGCACCAATGAGTAATGGGAACGTGGCTTTTTCGACAGTGTAGTATGGCAGTCATGTTCTTAATGTAGTTGGGTCTACATCGATCCCAAAGATCCTACATTTTGTCAAAATCATGTGGATAGTTGTTTTATTTTAACGTTATCTTTTTTAGAATAATTATTATACCGTTATATCTAAAAAACAAAAAGTAACCGAATGATATGATAAAATTTTGTGATAATGAGACACATTATGTAAAAGACGTGCTACATTCTACAATACAGATTAAGATATATGACATGATGTTTTGAACACTTGATTGTGGTACGTTCTATAATTTCTATTCATTTGTTAGAATAATACATGTTTAACTACGCTAGCGAGTATGGATTTTAGGTGCTCTCACGATAATGAAAGCTAGGTTGCAACATAGACAAGTATGTTGGTTGGTCCGTGCATATAACCTTATATGTTTGGACTCGTCTAGCCCATCAAATTGACTATCGTAGAACCTTCTAAACTTTTATGTTTGAAGAAATGTTAGATGTTTATATTAATTATTACCAGGTGTTTAACTATCTTTACTATCATTTTCTTAGTGATACATGATCATGTGTTTCCAATTAATTTATACAATAAAATGAATATATGAAAAGGAAATGTACCTAACTCTAAGCAATTGAAATGTATTTAAGTTAGTACCCAATTGATAGTACATTTTAACGTGACATGGAGTCACCTACAAAACATAATAATACTACAAAATAAAACAAGGAATTATTGTGTTTTAATCATTTAATATTTTATTGTTTAATATAAATTGACGACTAGTTTAATCTAAAAAACAATTTACTTAGTTTTAGATGCGTTTTAGCACCTCAAATTTACAAATTTAAAACCAAATATAAATATGTCAAGGGGGTGGGAGGCTTTATCTCTCTTGGAGATCTAAGGTTCAAATCTTGACATTGACGAATATTACTAACTTGGTGATACTAACAACTAACAACTAAACAGTCGTTCAATATATATATATATATATATATATATATATATATATATATATATATATATATATATATATATAGATATATATATATACATACATATATACATACATAGATATATACATAGAGATACATATATATATACATATATATACATATACATATATATACATATACATATACATATATATATATACACATACATATATATATATATATATATATATATATATATATATATATATATATATATATATATGTATATATATATATATATATATATATATATATAAACAAAATTGCGTTTAAACTAAAAACCTGAAATTTATTTCTCTGTTGACTTCTAGATTTTGGCATAATATGAACAATCACTTTATGTTACAACATATAAAAAACACATTAATAAGTGGTAAGTTTGTAAAATAGTAATCAACTTTCAGAAGTGTTCCAATTAGATAACTCAAGTTTTAAAAGTGTTACAATTAGATCACTCAGTTTTTATATTTTATATAAATTAAAAGTCATAACATGTTTTTAGCATGTTATACTTTTGATTTCAGTTAAAAAATATTTTTTTCCTATCTTTTGATGCTGATATGAAACGTTGACGTAAATTTTAGGTACTTTTTTATATTTTTCATAATTAACATGTTTTTTTATTATATAATTTTATATATTGAACATTTTGACCCCCACGTCTTCTCTACCGTTGCTTACTTAACATAAGAAAATTTAATGATGACTCAATCTGATCGTTTGGTTGTTCAGTTTGATAAAAACATGCATGAGTGATTAAATTAAAACACTTTTGAAACTTAGTTATTATTTTGTGATATTTTCCCTAAAAAGAAACAGGTAAAAAGGGTCAACATGTGAAATCGTCATGATCAAACCATAATGGTAACTTGAAACATATTTGTTTGGCTTAACATGTCCGCAGATTTAATTGTAGCTAGCTTGAATACGCTTAGACTAACCCTAAACTTAAAGTTATTGTGTTAAATACATATCGTAAGAGAAACTAAACTTATAGCTATTGAATAATGGATACTGAATATTTGGTAGACGGAGCGAACAAAATTTCACATCAGCGTATCAAGAGTTGCTAGATATTAAATAATTGGTCAAATGTCACTTCAATAAATATCGTTTAATGGGTAGCAAATCTTTTCTAGAAAATGGAGTGATTATAAAATCATCGAAAATATACTTTGCATATTAAATTAATATTAAATATATATAATATAACACCACATAAAACTGATGTCACATAAATAATTATATTATATTTGAGTTGTTAGTTATTTATGGGAAAAGAAGATATATAGTATTGCTTGATAATCACATGGTTGAACAAAAAATTATGTGAAGCCGTCTCTATGCTTAAGAAATAATCGTCCATTGAGGATTACTTTTTTTATCTAAAAATAAATATTATAAGAGAACATTAAATAGTTTAAAAAAATTATTTTAATAAAAAAATAACTAGAATGAACACTTAATAAGATTTTAAAGCACCATCAACTTCATTTTCCCGCACATTTGTTCCCTTCTAATATGTACACGATTTGCATCATTAATATGTTACTATGCCATTTTTTTGTGAAAGATACCGTTTTTTATTTCCTCTTTCTTTTTTCTCCCCATCCATTGCGTAGTTGTAATTTTTTGATATTTGTCTAATGTAATCGTTTTTATTAGTCAAAATGAATAAGAACAGATATTTTTAATTTCTGTTTATAATTGACTCGGCCCGTATAATACACTTGTTACTAAAAATAGTATGTAATATATAGGGTGGGTTATGATAAAAAAAATGTATTAAACCTAAAAAGTTTAATAGGATCCTGGGTTTGACATGTATCATTCTATTATTTTTAAAAGGAGGTTATTTGTTTATTGTGTGAAATACGTCGGGTAATTGTGTCTAATTCGTTAGATCATAGCGTTAGATATTTTTTTGTTATTTGTTATATGTATTTCTCATTGTTCTTTATATCATAAAACATTTCGTAATATTTTTATCATTGTTTTTCACAATTAAAAGTAGTAAATGATATTATTTTACCGATATATTTTTCAAGATTCGTAGTGTTCAGAAAAACACAAGAACAAACAGAAAAAAATAAGACATTTATCATTGTGTTTTATATCAATCCATTAATATCTTTAGGAGCAACTTATGTTTAATAAATCAATAATTATTAAATAATTATAATTCATAGCTATTATCAACTCCCTGATAACTAGATTATTACAAACTCTTGATAACTTATCATAACCTTTTGCAATCATTAACACTTGATGTTAATTAATCATTTGCTTAACAATGATCTAACTACAATTAAATAAATATCTTTTCTTTATAAATTATTTCATGAGATATATATTCTTCTCTTTTAATAAATATTCATATCTAGATTATTTAATTTGTTAAATAATTTTAATGTATTGCAGATGGTGTAACCTTTTTGAATCATATCTTAATAATAGTACTATATGTTACTATAGGCGGGCCCAAATGTCCCTTATGGGGTTCACCCGCATCCTATGAAAAATTTATTCGTTAATATATATACGTTGGGAATACCAACCGACCCCCAAATATTTTTAACACCGATCCCCGTACAATTCTAAACTAGGACCCATTTGAATTTTTTATAACAACTAAGCATGAAATTTATGGAAGCGAATCCCAAAATTTGTTTACAAATACATACCTATTATAATCTAACTAGCACCTATATAAAAAGAAAATGTATAAACCTATTAACTATATAAATAATTAAGCTCATTACTCTATTTATTCTTATTAATTTGATTACCAAATGCCTAATAACTATTTAAAAGACTAGTCTCGTTAATTCATTATCCCAACCATTAAACGAATAACCTAATAACTAATACAATATTTAAGTACAAATAATAATATAAAAATATTACAGTAATTGAAGAGACGATTAGTTTGATCACATATCCGATTCTAGGTAGTTCGATCGTCATTGTCATCCTAAGCCCACAACTACTTGGTCTTTGATAAAACCTTGTTGTTGGGACCGCAAACTACTAGTCAATCCTCTATCCACGGTTACACCCCCCTCCAAACCCGATTCTATACATCTATTTTTGTTTTGAACGATTGACGAATTTATATTATGTATTTAAAATTCAATTTGGTTTTTATCTTTATATTATGTGGCCCGACTCGATCCGAACCAAACCGAACCGGATAAAGTTAATATTTAAAACTATACAAGTAGATCAAAAAAATATCTGACCCTCATTAACATATGATAGTTTCCAAAATAATCACTACACATGATATCGTGTTTAGTTTACAGCTAAGTTATGTGTAATAACTACTTAAGCTGGAAAGTGTATCACACTAAATCTTTCATAACATTTCTTTGGTGTTTTTAGAGATGAATGTCTACAGTTTCAAGTTTGAAATCAATGATTTTAATTTTTAGAGTAAATTATTATTTGCATTCCTAACGTTTTTCCATTTGAACCACTTAAATCCCTCCAGTTTCAAAGTCTTAATTTGCCCCCTAACGTTTCATTTTGTCCCCATTTGAATTCAAACAACTAACACCGTTAAATTGTTCTGTTAACTCTTTGTGAAAAAGACTAAATTGCCCTTAAGAATAAAAAATAAAAAATTTTGTGGGACCACTCACATCATCTTCTTCTTCTTTGACCACCATAAACTATCCTCTCTTAAACATAAACGCATACTCTCTCCCTCCCTCCCTCTCTCTCTCCCCCCTCTTATCTTTCCACCACCACCACCATAAACACCACCACCCACCACACATCACCACTACAACCGCCCCCCTCTCCACCACCGTAGCAAACCATCAGATCACCCACACCACCACCACTGCCCCTCACTACCATCGTAGCAACCCACCACCGTAGCAACCCATCAGGTCAATCCACACCACTAGAAACCATCACCTGATTTCTAAACATTTTACCGTTCACCGTCAGCATGCCCGTTGGCGCTCCTTCGACAGATGGTATATTCTTATATTCTGTTTACTCGTACTTTCTTCAACGATTCGTTCTTGTTTTCCCTCGATTTGAACTGGGTTAATCAGTTTTTATTGTGAAGATTTTATTATTTTTGTTTACATGATTGTTAGTCTGTTGTGTAAAATTCTTTTTAATGGTGCAATTTTGTGCAAGATCTTGGTTTATTAGATCTGTCGCTTTTCTGGGGTTATATGTTTCCTGACGGTGCAATTTTGGTCAACCATCAGGTCAAACCATCAAAAAATGTTACATGATAAGGGACGGTGATGGTGGTGGTAGTGGTTGTGGTCGTGGAGGTCGAGGTGGCGGTCGTTGTGTGACAAAGAAAGAGAGAGAGGGGGTGGGGGTGGGTTTATATGTTTGTGTTTGAGAGAGAGATAATATTTAATGTTTATGATGGTGAAAAAGATGATGTGTGTGAGTCTCACATTTTTTTTATTTTTTATTAGGGGCAGTTTAGTCTTTTACACAAAATACTTAACAGGAAAACTAACGATGTTAGTGATATCGATTCAAATGGAGACAAAAATAAAACGTTAGGGGTAAACCAATACTTAGAAACTGCAGGATACAAGTGGTTAAAATGAGAAAACACCTGCAAATGGTAATTTACTCTAATTTCTATAAATAAACCTCCGTTCCATTACAATCCTAAGGTCCTGTAATCGCTATCTTTTACGTTTTGCCTCTTTCTCAGCAACTCGTTAACTCATTTTCTCATTCCTTTATTTGTTATTACGGTCTCCAAAATTTGAGGCCCTACATTCAAGTCTAAAACTTTTTAACATATGGCTGAACTCGAGTGACAAGATCGTATATTCGTATGCATAAACTTTTGAGGCCTTAGGCCCAAGCCTGATACTTTTTAATTTATGTAAGGCTGAGCCCGACCCGAATGACACAAGTCACACAACCATATGTGTTTTTTAATTCTTTCAAAACATGATTATAATTACGTATAAATAGCTACTTTAAGTAAACAAACAATAATGTATATTTCGTAAATTTTATTTTATAATAAAATTATAGTTTTTTAAATATTTTGTTTTAGGGAAATGAATTTTTCATAACAAAAAGTTTGTTGTATTCTGTATTTTATAGAATTTTTTATTTCTAAAAAGTGTGTTTTTAATATAAAAATAGGTTTTTAATTTATTAAATTATACATTAATTTGAAAATGATACAAGTAATATTATTAGTATTCAATGTTAGTATTAATAATAGAGAAAATGAAAAATTTAGTATGAAGATGCTTATAATTGTGTCATATCTCATCTTAGTTTTTTTATAGATAGATATATAGACATATAGACAGACAAGACAGATAGATAGATATACTAAAAACCCATTTATTAAACGAATTATGTTAGTAATAAACACGAATAGTTACAGTACGATATTTTAATATAAGATATGATTAAAATTATTTATAGTAATAGTTTAAGAAATCGAACAATTATACTATTTTTTAACTCTCTTATCTAAATAGTTTAACTTTAAACATTCATTTTAAGTTTTTTTAGTAAAAAAATATTTTTTATAAAAATCTTCTCTTTTATAAACTTTTGTTTGTAATTATTCTAGTTGTTTTAATAAGATTTTTTTTGGAAAAAATTATCTTTTTATATTTTTTTAAAAATGACCGATTTAAAATATTTTGTCTCAAAAAGGTTTAGTGGTTTAGAAAATTTCATATTATATATAAATATTTTTATTTTATCATTTCTACAATAATAAAAAAAATTGATTTTTAATTTTCTTAATAAATTTTATTTTTAAAAAAGATAGTTAGATATAAAAAATATAGATAAGAGAGAGAAATGTAGCAATTAATAAAATTGATTTTTAATAAGAGAAAGAAAATAGTTTTAGTGTTTAAATTACTATAATACCATTTTGAAGGGAAACTTATATAAGTATGTCTAGAATAATGACATGTGGCAAAAAGATGACTTAAGAGCATGACACATGACAAAAAAAACCTTCTTTTATTAGGTACACTAAATTTTTACATGTTTAGTGCGCAAATTCGACATATTATCAATCAATGGTCATTAAACATCATATAGTATCGTATGGGCATAATGGTTCATTTGATAGTCCTTTGCACATCCAAACCGCTTAGCAATGCGAACTCATTTTTAGTAAAATTCAACACTTTCACATGGTAATTTAGAACAATTAGAACTATAACTAGCCTAATTAACTTTTAGATCGTTCAAATCACCTTTAAGTAAAATTTGGTTGGTAAAATTACTCATTCTTATTTGCAGTTTATTGAAACATGTCTGATTTTTTAACATGTCTGATTTTGTAACATAGATGCCACGCCTTTAAACTTTGTGCTCTAAGAAGGGAAATGGATAATATCTTTATATTGGTTGAAACTTTTCTTTATTCTTGTTTTCTTCTTTAGAGGTTCCACTCATTGTATATCAACCTCATCATTTTTCTTCATTTTGGTGTTCAATCTTCTCCGGCTTTGACCGTAGACGAATATCAGAAATAACATATATATTAATGGTTTAGCATAGTTTGCATAAACCTAATAGGGTTATTATACTTTTTATTTAATTTATGGTTAATCATTAATACAAAACCATACACAAGATTTCCATTAGTCTTGTGATATTATGTTATTAAAATTCTTATAATTATCTTTTTATGTTATTGATATCCACATTCACTCATGTCTTGTCCTACAGATGCTCAGATTGCAGTTCAATCGTTTCCCATGACCCCTTTTGTTCAACTTTTTTTTTCTTTTTTTTTTCTCTATATGTGTGATCCTTGACATATTGTAGATATTTATATAGTTCAAGATTAATTTGTTTTATTTTTCATAGATCTCATGCTATGGATATCCTCTTAATCACAAATGTCTCGTAGAGTTGTACCGCTTTTATGTTGGTCAATCTTAATATAGTCGTTTCACACATTCTAGCTTGTTCGCTCTTATATAGACTTCATTTATTGTTTTTTGGTTATAGTCTAACCAATCAATTTCCTTCAAGTTCAACCATGGATGATTATTAGATAAATAAAAATAAAAATAAAAAAAATAAAAATAATCTTGTATTAGTTGGGGTATAATATAATAATTAAAGGATATTATGTTATTATAATAATCTTTTGTATGGTATATATTTAGAAGTAAAACTAAAAAGTGTGTGCCATCTTCGTTTGGAAATAGTTTTTATTTAACGGTTAACTTGTATTTAAGCTTACTTTTGTATCTACACATTGTGTTTTATAAGACTTAAATTTTCAACCATTTGGGTAGACATATTTTCTACACAACAAACTACCCCTAAATCCATTCCAATGTCCATTAGCGGACTAAAATTTTCAACCATTTGAAAAACAACACCTTATACTTTATTATCGCATCTTAATACTGGTAAGCCACAATATAAAAAGTTCTTTTCACATCGTGTATTATGTGGCTACAAAACCTTCTACAAATCTTAATATCTGTAAATCATAGTACGGAGAAATTCTTATCAAAGTTATCAACGACCTTTTCTTAAGTCTATCATTTTCTTTTCCGATTGACGACAGACTCTCTGTCCTACACATACTTTACTTTTAAAATTATTAAACTATAATAAGATTCAAACCCGTAATCTTTTGTTACATTTTTACCAACATCTCCTGTTGGGGACCGTCGTTTCTTTTTTATGAATTGTTTGGCGGCCACCGGAGTAATATTCTGCAAACCCAAAAACCGAACAAAGGTCATCGAGAAGGAGCTTCTTCCCCAATTCTTCAGTGTTCCTACTGTTATTCATTCCAGATGATGAACCCTAAATCGGCTCGTAGTTTACGCAACCTTTTACCATCCATAAACAGACATCTCAGCTCCCGATTAACCTCTTCACCCTTCGCCATTCATCATAACCAACATCAATTCCACCATTTTCAATCACATCCATTTACTCCACACAACCCATATTCATCTTCATCTTTATCTTCTTCCGTATTCGATCATCACCCCGTTAATCTTTCTCTTAAAATGCCCCCAAGTTTTGATTTTTCTTTTGCAAGTCGTTCCCAGTACTCCACCACCACCACCACCACTGCTGCCGATGAAGATCTTCACCGTGAAAACCCTCTTAATTTACCTCAGTGTAATGCTCTTTACTCTGTATATTTTCATTCATAGTTTAGTTTTCTTGTATATGTTTGTATGCATTCCAAGTGTTCGACGAAAGTTCGCTTTCAAAATTGTAGCTTGTACTGTGTGTTATGTCATCACCAGAAGTCGTTGGATGTTTGTTCCTTATGTAAATTACAGATACCAGAAAATTAACTATTCATTTTACAACATTCTTGCAGCTGACTCAAATGGTGAAGTTGAACCCATCGACGTATGGGAGGAAGAAGATGAAACTGAGCCTGAGGTGTGTTCTCTCACCTTTGCATTTACACTACGCAGCGGCGGAACCAGAAACTTTTTTAACACTCGTAGTAAAGTTCTCTTTTTTACCGACAACGTCTAGTTTTTATTGAAAGAAATTTAGGTTTTATAAAAGTGTTTTGATCAATTCCGTGACCGAAGGGTCAACAGACCCCTTTGATCCTCCTCCCTTGGTTCCGCCCCCGCCTCAAACTTGTAAATTATCTCTATTCATTATGCATCAGTTGATGAATGTGGTTTGAACATTACAGATTGGAGATGGTGGAGATGGAGGTGGTGTTGTTTTACAAAACTGCCCATGGGGTGAGAGAGTTCTATCTATTGCTCAAGATGTGTTGCAACAGTTTGGTGATGACATAGAAATCTTTGCATTTAAAACCTCCCCTCGAGGATACATTTATGTGAGGCTAGATAGACTCGGTAACGAGTAAGATTTTGGATTTGATCTTGTTTTTATCATCGTATGCTTGTTTGACATCTTGTTTATGGACATGAACACATGAAGATGATGCTATTTTGTCGATTTAACATTTGGGTATTAGATATGGGTGCCCGAGCATGGAGGATATTCAGAGTTATAGTCATGAATACTCGAAAAAACTAGATGAAGCTGGAGCTGCTGGAGACATTCCTAGTGACTTGGCTCTTGAGGTAACCCTTTTAAGTTATTATGTAATATTATGTGATATAACTTCCATTTATGTTGTTAATCATATTGGGTTGGCTGGTTAAATTGATGAACCCAGACACAACCCATATATTTATATGTGTTGAAGACATCAACCCTAATCCGGACGCGCTTAAGTTCTTCTAACTCTTTGTTTAAAAATGAGCGCATACTATGCAATGCACATGATGTAGTGATGAGATCACATCGCTGCAGTTGATAGGATGCAATTACATGATGCCCATGTGATGCGTATGGTGTTGTTGACCATTATATTTGTACAAAGTAAACCATCGATTGCAATGGGTTTGAGTTCTTCAAATCTGTTGAACAAATCTGACCATTGATTGAGCAATGGCTAGCTCATCGATTGAACAAATCTGTTCAGTGATAGATGAAAATAGCTTCTATTTTAGTGTTTAAAAGCTCACAATTTAAAACATTATCTATAGTGGTTTTTTATTACTATTTAAATAACAAGCGCCTCACATACGTGATGGCGGGCATCGTGCATAACATGTTTGTCAAACGGGTTTTTTTATAACCAAGTTCTAACGCACCAGAGTGGCACATGCTTTTTTTATAACCAAGTTCTAACCCAAACATGACGCCTCTATCCCATTTACCTGAATGAGTCAAACGGGTTTTTGTCATTTTAATTTTTAAACAGGTTGTCAGGTCAACTAGGTCAACCTGAAGACGACCTATTTATTAAACGGGTTAATAATGACAACTCAAATCTTGATTGTTTTTTTATGTTGTGTAAGAATTGCCACCTCTACTTCCATTATTAGAAAATCCTTCAAACATGAGAACTCTGTGATGTTTTTCTTGGAAGGTATCATCTCCTGGTGCAGATAGGCTACTAAGAATACCCGATGATCTACAACGTTTTAAAGACATGGCTATGCGAGTAAAGTATGTTGAACATGATGATCCTAGATCCCCAGTAAAGGAAGGGATATTCTTTTTGGAGTCCGTTGAAATGGAATCGGGAAGTTGTGTATGGAGGTTGGCTGACGTAAAAGAAAACCGCGACCCGTCATCCAAAGGCAGACCAATGACCCGCAAACAAAAGGACTGGAGACTCAAACTGCCATATAAAATGCTTGAGCAGGTGACTCTGTATATTGACTACCAATAACATGCGGTCTCTAGTTTTATATTTTTGTGGATTTTTCAGAAGCTGAACTTTACAGTATTAAGAAGTTACAAAACCAGTCCTACCAGTCCGCGCCCTTAATCGTTATTGGTTATAACGGGTTGTAGTTTGCTTTGGTCGACCCAGTGCAATCTTTTTGGTTTATCAAAAGTGGGCTTAGTATGCATTTGGTCGAATTTTCAATGTCTTGTTAACTCGTATCAAATATGGTCTTGATCCTTAAATTTTAGCTAATTATCATGTCGAGATACCTTCATTTCTTCTGGATCATCACCATCATCATGTCTATTCATTATAACATCTAAATCTTCTAATCATCAACATTCACCTATACATCACATAATGTAGATCAGTAGATGATAAGATCATGTGTATATAAGTATGCCACAGGGAAATGTTTTGTTGCCAGGTGAACTTGCAGGGAAGATGTATGGAAAGCATTTCTGTGATGGTTCTAATACCATTTTGAGTCAGAGAAAAAAAGATTCATCTTCCATGCGCGATTTAGGAAGGGTAGCCATGTGTTTGAGCCTGCAGCCATTGCTATGTGACCCTACAGGTTAATAGGCTAGTCAATTCTCTCTATCACCTTTGTGTAGTAATGAATGTAGGAAGTAACTTTTTTTACAAACACAACTTCAAGATTATAATGTAAAACTAGAAAAATGCCATCTGGGCTCTAGTGAATAGATTTCGACCTATCGTTGTTTTGGGTGTCGGATATCTCAGAGGGTATTACGCCGCACAAGAATTCCAAGTTCCTCTTTTGTAACCTCAAATATATCTGCGAGTTCCAAACCTTTTGAATGACGATTGACGACTTAAGTTTCTTCTAGAGAATGTCACAGAGGTGATGGTAACTTAATATTAAAACGATAACTGCAACTTTGAGATTTTAGTAGCTTGTTATGCAATTGTTTTCATTTTTTTGGTCAAAAAGAGAGATTGAATTGAAGTAAAACATCTTTGCCAACACAATTAGCTTATGGACGAAACATTATATATGAGCTGAATTAACCATCTTTGATATGCTTTTAAGATAGCATGGCTTAGGAAAAAAGTCTAATCAATTGGTCAAGCGATTTGTATATTTTTCTGGTTTTTGAAAATTCGGGATCTAAAGAGAAGTGAAGTAAAGCTTTTGGTATTTCAAATATGTTTAAATGTTCAAATACCGGAAAAACGTACATCATTAATTATAGAATGTATAATAGAAAGAGATTTTAAAATTCTTTGTTCTCATAATCTGGTACAATATTTGGTTATAAACTGTTTCAACCGAAAACTAAATTCAACCAAGTATTCGGGCTCAGGAAATTCTACTCGGTTAAATCAAGGAAACCAACAACCTGGAACCCGGACCGATGAACACTCTCTATGTAAAATTTTTGGCTCTTCAGTTTGAAACCGGAATTTAGTTAATTCAATTTCAAAGACGTAATGATGACTTGTTAAAGTGAGTATAAACCACAGACGCATGTGATGTACTCATGTGGAGGATCATTCTTGATCCTGTAATAAGGTTTTCAAGAGAACCAAAGATAAATTGGACATTTTAATGGGATTAAAGACGATAAAAAGTGAGATCGCGCCAAAGAACTTACGAATGTCACATACACCCTTGTTGGTCAAGACTTCAAGAAAGAGGTTTTTAGGCGATTTGCGGTCAGCCTTCTGCTTTTGCGAGAGATAGTAGGACTGTTGTTACAAGTTCGGTTTTGGGTGGTGCAAAACAACAAATATTGTTCACATTCAAAATATTGGAGATAACATGGATGCTGAAAAGCTTTGTGATCCGATGTTACAAGTTCAGTTTTGGTTGATGCAAAACTACAAATATTATTCGCGTTCATAATTTGGAGATAACATATGCCAAAAAGCTTAATGATCCGATGTAGGATACAGTTAGAAAATCTTAGTATGTTACAGATTTTCTCCTATTTTAAGTATTTTTCAGGGTTTGTGTTGGCATACTTCATGTAAACAAACCTTAAAAGAGACAATTTAGTGGTAAGAGTCTGATTCTTTCAGCAAGTAATGGTTCGAATCCAGCTTTGACTGAGACCCTTGAAGGCTACTTGCCGAACCCAAGTTGTGCTTTTACATGTCACATTGGTTAGTAGGGTATTGGTGAGGTCCTGTAAGTTTTCTAGTAACAGACTCATAATTATAAGAAAAATAATCATGTCAACTAACTAGTCTCGTAACAATTTGCTTTTGTAAAACAGAGCAGGAATAGAGAGAGTTTGATAAACATAAACAAGAGGATGTAACAGATTAACTATTACTCTGCTTCAATGATTCTGCTTCAGCCATAGCCATTGGATCATCTTTGGTGTCAGGTTCATCCTTCTCGCCATCCCGTTCATCTGCTAGCTGTTTTCTACGCAATTCCTCGGCAACCTGCATCGCAGCTTGGTTTTCCTTTTGAATTCGTTGCATTTCTTCTTCTTGTTGCTGTCGTTCAAACCATGTGTCTGCATCCGCCCATACTGAAATTCAAGAATCATAGGTGGAGTTAGTTATATATGAACACAACA
This sequence comes from Flaveria ramosissima, assembly GCA_025215565.1. Taxonomy (NCBI): domain Eukaryota; kingdom Viridiplantae; phylum Streptophyta; class Magnoliopsida; order Asterales; family Asteraceae; genus Flaveria; species Flaveria ramosissima. The sequence goes on from CM046035.1 coordinate 75,478,814, forward strand.
CATTTTGAAGTTCAAGAATTCAAGCAGAGTTTGGTGTTCAAATCTTAAGATCACAGAGTTAAGTGACTTAGATGATGCATGCTATATTTAAGAAGATAGAAGGTCCTGATTCTGAATATGACAAGAAGAATGAGTTAAGGACAATGTGAATATACAATGGTGCGAGAAAGATAAATCAGTTGTGTCAATAGATACTACTAGCTGCAAAAGCAAGCGATACCCGGTCTAACCATAAAGGATTCACACACCTATCAGCTCAACCAGGCACTAAGTAATAGTGATGGGAAGGGATGGCGACCAGAAGGACCAATTTGCAAACAGTTCTCGAAAACTAATCTCAAAGGCAATCAAGCTAGAGCAGATAATAAACATATATTCTATGTACGTGAAGTATAAATAACAATAGATGCCACTTTACTAGCTGCAGGAAGCAAGCGACACCAGGTCTAACTACACTTGATTCACACACCGATCAGCTCAATTTGGCACAAACTAATAGGGATCTACGGGATGGTGACCCAAAGGATTAATTTGCACACAGTTCTAGAACCCTAATCTCATTGGGGAATCAAGCTACATCAACCAATAAACACATAAGCTATGTATTGGAACTTTGGAAGTGTATATAACAATGGATGCCACTTATTACTAGTTCCAGGAAGCAGGCGCCATAATTACACAGGATTCACACATCCATCATCTTAATTGGGAGCTAACTAATAGGGACGGGCAAGGATGGTGACCCGAATGATGAGTTTGCAAACAGTTGTAGAGCACTAATCAAGCTACAGCAGATGATACTTATTGCTTAACAAACAAGAGATGAAACTTGTTATTTGACATGAATTTGGCCAGCAGGATGCTTAAAATAATCATCAATGATCTTCCTGAGAGCTAAAACCTCTAGGTCTAAAGAAAAACCCTAGCAGATTCAAATCTCTGCATCAATCAATCAAGCATTCAACTTAAGACACTCACACAATAACTTCTTCAGTCAAACTGCAATGTGAAACTGATAGCATCTAAACCTAGACCTAATATTCTAAAACACAAAATCTAGGGTTTAAGCTTGAAGTTTAAAGAGAAAAAACGAATACATACTAGGTTGAGCAGCCCATCCCTGTTCACCACCCTTAATCTTCTCCGGCAGGGCGTAATTGACGGTGAGCACACGGCCGTAAAGCTCGGCACCGTCCATATTATCCATCGCTGCCGCCGCATCTTCTCTCTCCAGAAACGTCACGAACCCGAACGATCGGTGCTTCTGAGTCGCCTGATCCAACGGCGTCTTCACATCTTTGATATCTCCGAACGGTATGAATGCTGAATGCAGTATCGTTTCATTCACCTCCTCCGCCAATCCACCTGTTAATCAACAACAATATTAATCACAAATACCATTCCTGCACATTTGTGAGTGAATTTATGTGAAATTGAAGTTCGGTGAAGAGTTTCTTACCGACGTAGAGTGTGTTCTTCTGCACCTGTTGATTCATCGTCTTCTACAACACAGTATCGGTGGTGAGTGGAAGACTTGTGTACTGTGAAAACTAAATGTTGGGGTGGAGAGTGTTACAATACATACTCAAAGGGGCGTTAGTGTCATAAACTCATAATTGATGTTTTGAAATACGACCCTTTAGTTATCTAAAATTGACATAAAAGACACTTATGTTTTTGTGACATTGAAATGCTATGCTATAATAATTACATGAGTTGATATGGTCGATTAAATTTCATTTAAATCAACAAGCTTTATCCTTAGTAACACCAAGATGACCTTGTTTAAATATAAAAATGCTTATTCAACTATTTGATTAATTGTTTTTAGTTTAACACGTAGTTGTTATGTTAAATTTTTATATTTCAAAACTGCTCTAATTATAACAAAATGAAATTAGAATGGTAATTGACTTATTGTGGTTAAATTTCAAGATGACGTAAAGCCCATTTATATTATAATTTAGCAATCAAAATGGTCTTGATCTTTGACGAATGAATTGAAGATGCTTGATCTACTCAGCTAACAAGTGTATATATCATCTTTAAAAAGTTACACAACGTGATTATTATAGATCTCGTGAACTCTATACTTATAGGAGTAGTAGTGTAAACTACAAAATGTCAAGTTCAAACTATGTTAGATGATGATAATACCCAAAAAGAAAAAAAAATAGCAACCCTCCATTATTTCTGAGAAGTTTTCTTGCACGTCGAAACCATCATCTTCACTTGACTACAGGTTTTTGTGATCAAACAAATTGGTCTTTATCCGTATTCATCACTAGAGGTGTCAACTGAAAAGGGGTTGTATAACATATGTCTTATGGCATATGCGTTTTCATGAACTATAATGAAAAGAATCAAATATTTGTTTAGTTTAAATGCACAATTTTCCCTTAGCTCAAATAAATTTCAGATTTTGTGGGAATCTTTCTTACTTGCTCTTCTATTTTAAAATAGGTACGTGTGCAAAAGGATTTAGAGAATGGGATCATGATTGAATAAATTGGGTTTAAAGGACGATTATTAACATTTTTAATCTTTGAGAACTAAATAATAATGAATACTTAAGTATTGTTTATATAAAATGTTCACATAGTTATTGCGGTGTGTTATGTTTATTTTTGTTTCAGTAGTGACCTATATGGTTACTAAAACAGGAGAAAGAAACATTAATAAATTGATAATGTTGATTTTGTTTGCAACGGAATTTTTATGTCCCCTTTTATGAACTATTTTAATAAGTTAAAAAACAGAAAATCTAGTGCCCTAAAACGGTGGACCAGACTTTTCAATTTTATAATATAATGAGCACTTAAGTATTTTATATGTAAAATGTTTACACATATATGATGATGTGTTATGTTTATTTTTGTTTCAAGAGTGACTGTTATGGTTACTAAAACAGGAGAAAGAAACACCAATAAATCAATTATGTTGATTTTGTTTGCTACGGAATTCCTATGTTCTTTCATGAACTATTTAAATAAGTTAAAAAACAGAAAATCTAGTGCCCTGAAACGGTGGACAAGCTATGTGGAGGTGGAATCAAAATAAAGTAATAATACATGTTTTTAAGAACATATAGAAAGTAAGATAATACATGTGTTTAAAAACATATATCTTTGATAAATACTATTAAAAACACATATCTTTGATAAATACTATTAGAAAACTAAGTATTATTGATGAGAAAACAATCTCTTACCAATAGATCTTTCGAAATCTAAAAAATAAATCTTAATACTTATTTGCATCGGATAGTTTACCTTGCATTACAGTAGAATAAAAAAAATAATTTTTGTTCTTTATTTATTGTTGGCAGGTTTACGAATAAATGCTAACATGTTAGCATTAGATCACATGAAATCCAAAAACGGATCTAAACCATCATCAGTCTGTTGGTAATGTGTCCATAAAATCCATCGATAAATTTTAATATGTCGAAATTAATTAATATACGCACACCCATATTTCAAACGGTATATACCAATGGGTTTTCATAGGTAAAGGGCTTTAGCAATGGAGGACGACTGAGTCTTTACCGAAGGATTTCCAACGGTTAGGACTGTTGGTAATACTCATTAGTCTTTCTGAATAACAATTTTTTTTCTTTTAATTTCATCTTATCATTCATTTGTAATGATTTAAACTCACATTATATTTGTAAGAGTCAATCACCGATGCCCTAGCCTACAAGTTTATATATGATATAATGTTCATTAGTGATAATACAATTATTTTCTTTTGTATACTTGATTTTATCAATAATATATATAATTTAGAGAGAGAGAGAGAGAGAGAGAGAGAGGTATTAGGGGCTGTTTGTTTGGGTCTTAATGACCCCAGTCAGACCCAAACATCTGACCGAGTCAGACCACGTTGTTTGGTTTGACAACCTCTTAATGAAAATGAGCTCTGATTGACCTCTTATTAGGTCAGATAAACTTTCAGATCTGATTCCACCTTCCACCTCTCTTGTTCGGCTACCATCACCGATTCCTTACCATCAGCGACGGCCAACCATCAGCGACGGCCAACCATCACCGACGGCCAACCATCACCGACGGCCAACCATCACCGACGGGCAACTCCTTCGTCCCCTTCACAGGTACGTTCTCTTATCTCCCCTTCTCTTGGGTCTGACTAGGGTTTCTTCGGTGACTGTCGATTGGGGGTCGACCATGGCATCTTGTCGCCCCTTCGATCTTTCTTCTCCGGCATCTTGTCGGCCCTTCGATCGGCCATATTCTTCCCCCTTGTCTCGGCCCACTTCGGTGACTGCCGAATGGGGGTCGACCATGGCCCGATTTGTGCATTTTCGGGTCGGGAAATTACCACTTTCTCCAGGGTGTTGGTGTTCCCCAACCGTCAACAGCTGGTAGTCGGTGCCGGGGCAGCCTCACGCCTAACACATACTAGCGTAGGTCCATACATGTGTAGCAAAAAATGGTTGAGATTAATTAATAGCTATGTAACAGATTCACAGGGTAGATGATCTTAATTGAACAAAATGTGTATATATACACACAGGCAATCACAAACCAAATCAAACTATATGGTTTAAAGCTTCATAACCTGAAACCAAACCACAGTCTCCAAAACCTAAACTAGATTTGCAACTTGAGATTTACTACCCTCAAGTTTGACTGACTTTACTTCTGCAAGATTTAAGTAGAAAGTGGTGAAGCATCATGTAAATATACCTCACATATTATCGATCACATCCCCTAGTGTTGAGAGAGCAAAAGGCGCAACAGCCACATTGAATGTCTTGGACTCCGCTATATCAATATGCTTCATTTCAAAGTCACCCTCCTGCATGTAATTTATAGCATTTGGTAGTGGTTTCATGTATTTTGAAAGCAAATAAGCATCAGTGCCTGTTTGATTGTGTTTTATGCGGTTCTTAACTTCTTATCATATCTGCTTGAATAGTTGTATCCCTTGAGCACATGCTTGACCTTGGACAAAAAACCTATTCATTGTTCTTCACTGATATCTGAAATACATTTGGTTCCTGAAGCTAATGCATTTTGATATTTATAGTTGAAAGTTGAATTTTGTTAAATTTGATGTTTATGCTTGATGTTTTCACAAGAAAGTTGAATTATTGTCTATGCTTGATGTTTTCTCAAGAAAGTTGAATTTTATCTAACAATAAAATTTGGGTTAAGTGTTTGATTATAATATTCATCATTCATCATTTAGGTTGGACAAACTCTTCATGTATAGTTATTAATGTGATATTGTTTTGTTGCAAGTTTGTTTGTTTTAACTTGGTTGGTTTGTATGATATGGTTCATAAACATCAATGTTAGTTTGGTTTGTATTTCTATGATATGGTTAATTCTTCTAATTTTTATAATGCATGTTATAATTGATAGATTCTTCTAAAGAAATGGCTGAAAAAAAGATTAGGATTAATTGGAAGCATGAAGGAGTCGATAAAACATTTCTAGAATCATGTATTCATGAGATTGCACTTCATGGACGTGAGGGTAGTAGCCTGAAAGCGATTTCATGGAGGAATGTTGCTGAAAAGTTGAAAACAGAACATGAGTTTATAGTGGATCAAAAACAAATGAAGAACCGCTATGATTACTTGAAATCAAAATTTGCAGCTTGGTCAAAGCTTAAGAACAAAACTGGAAATGTTTATAACCCACTAACAAATACCTTTAACTTAACAGAAGAGGAATGGCAACTTGAGATCAAGGTATTTCTTTATATATAAATATATATTTTAATAACATCATAGTAATTTATATATTTTTTTCCACATAGTCCAACAAATTTGTAGAAAAGTTGAGAAGAGCGCCACTCGATTATCCCGACTTGTGTATTCAATTGTTTGAAGGATCAACTTCAAATGGTTTTGATAGTTGGGGCCCATCTTCTACACTTCCTCATCCTTCTGTAGAAGTGATTGATCAAAATGCTCTTTTAGACATTGATGGCAGTCAAATGGAACATGGGGCTAGTGAAGAGTCTTCTGATCGATCTAAACAAAAAAGAAAATCATCAACTCAAGGTGTTAGTAATGAGTCATCAGGTCGGTCTAAAAAAGGGAAACAAACATTCAATTCACATCTCATGGAAGTTGGGGAGGATATCAGGAATGTGGCAAAGATGTTGCTTGAGAAACACAATCAGTCTAATGATATAGATGCATGCATGGAGAAGCTGGAGACGTTGGGATGGTCAGAATTTGAGGCGAAACATCAAACGGCGCTTTTGCTTTTCGGTGAAAGTGCTGATTTGAGGAAAGTGTGGTTACGACTTAAGCCACACACCTGTGAAATGTGGGTTAAGAACGCAGGAGCGAAGTATGGATTGTTTTGATGTTGTGTTCTAGTTGTCTTTTAATAGCTAAACATTAAGCTATATATGTATTTGTCTTTTGGATAGCTAAACATCAAGCTATGTTTGTATGGTCTTTTGAATGCTAAACTTTGTATGCTACTTTTGGAATGATATTTGAATTCTATGATATGCTTTTGAATGTTATTTTAATTCTAAGCTATGTTTGTATGTGTCTTTTTGCGATGTTATTTGAATTCTAAGCTATGTTTGTTTGTGACTTGTTGCAATGTTATTTTGGATTCTATTGTTTTGATACTTTTGGATGACAGGTAGCCTATGGACTCGGATGAGGAGATCATGCTTTTCGTATTGCTTTGTTGGCATTGGCTACAATTAGCCTCGGCATTGACTGGTCATGAAAGAATAAGAGATCTGAATTCGGCACTAACCGGTCATGAGTACACACAAGAATTGTTGCATGGCACGTCTACACAATGTCATGAGATGATGCGTATGTCACGTGATGCATATGTACTATTGTGCAATCATTTTAAGCAAAGAAATTGGTTGCAAAGTAGTAGGTCCATAACCTTTGAAGAAAAGATGGCTATGTTTTTGATTGTCATAGGACATAATGAGCGATTTCGAATGGTAAAGCGAAGGTTTCAACACTCAACGGAAACAATTCATAGATGTTTTCATGAGGTCTTAATTGCAATGATGAATTTCGCAAGAGAAGTTATAGTTCCTACATCTTCTAATCCAATTGCGAATGCTTCAGAAAAACATAGAAGGCTAAAACAAATATTTCCTGGAGCAATAGGTGCGTTAGATGGAACTCTTGTACATGCAGTCATACCTACTGATCAGCAGACTCGTTACAGGGGAAGAGGAAAGGGTGAATGCTTTCAAAATGTCTTGGGAATCTGTAATTTTGATATGTTATTCACGTTCGTATGGGCCGGATGGGAGGGTATTGCACACGATTCGCGTGTTTTGAAAGAAGTTGCATTTAATCCAACTTCTGGCTTTTATTTCCCCCCACCAGGTTTTAATTCGTTCCTTAACTTTGATGTATTTGTTTATCTAGTATTTTATGTAATAGTTTTGATACTAACGTTTACAGACAAATATTATCTTTGCGATGCTGCATACACCAACACTCGTGGGTTTATGACTCCCTACCGTAATACGAGATATTGGTTAGCCGATTTTCGACGACAGCGTGCGTTGACTAAGGAAGAAAAATTCAATCATGCTCACGCACAACTCAGAAATGTAATTGAGCGCGCATATGGTGTTTTGAAGGCAAGATTCCCAATCCTAAAACAAATGGCCCCATTTTCATTTCCAATACAAAGAGACATAGTGATCGCGTGTTTTGCTATCCATAACTTTATAAGAAAATTGAATATTCATGATCAGTTATTTATGGCATACAACGAGAACACTTTTTTTGGAGAAATGCAAGAGGAGCAAAACGATGGTCAGTCCGTTCATGACATGGAATGGGGCTCGCAAGGCATTGAGCATATGACTACTTTACGTGATGAGATAGCAACTCAACTAATGTCAAATGTTTAAAATCAAATTTGTATGCAAATTATTAATTTCTATTTGGATTTGGTATGTTTTCAAGAAGGAATGATGTGTAATTTGGATTTTCTAATATGATTTTTATTTTATTTCTTTAATAATTATTTATTATTAGGAGTAATAATCAAACAGATAAATTATATTTATCAAGAAGTAATTTAAATGGGTAAAATAGTCATTCTATACAGCCATTCAGATATCCAACCAAACAGACTTAATCTGGTTCAGCACTTATTGGTTCAGACCTCTTACTGGTTCAGACCTCTTATTCGTTCAGCACTTATCCATTCAGAAGTTGCCAAACAGCCCCTTATATTTTTCATGAAAATAAGTTGCCTACAAGGTAGGGCGTTTGTGAATGACAAGACGAGATTCTATCATCTTTCAATTGAAAATGGAGAGACAAAATAAACCAACCTCAACCTGCGTTCAAACAGAAAGCAGAAAGCAGAAAGAAAAAGAAAAAGAAAAAGAAGAATGCATGCATGCATGCATTGCCTCAGGATGATGAGTCCAATTCCACTTTCCACAAATGTATACTATAAAACACTAAGCATCCAACCAATCATTACACCCAAATCCGTTAATCATCAAACCAATTTCACATCTTAATTTCTGTGTGTTTTTGTGCGCTTGTGTTTTACATGCATCTACAAACATTCATGCATTACGAATCTAATTTCAACCCCCAATTTTATAAATATACATATACATATACATATACATATACATATACATATACATATACATATACATATACATATACATATACATATACATATATATATATATATATATATATATATATATATATATATATATATATATATATATATATATATATATATATACACACTTTAAATACAAAACCAATATTAATTCATATGGAACTTCAAGAATCGCATGACGACAATGCATGACAAATTTAGTTAAAATAGTAAATGCAAGTGTTTATGTGGTTCTTAATTATAGTTATGTTTGTATCAGCAATTGAAAGTATACACAAACTAAATTGTTATGTATCAATATCCTAAATATTATATATATAGATGTACATAAAAAACTAATATTAAATAGAAAACTGTAAGAATTATATAAATGAATATACCTAGCTAGTGTTAAATTTAACTAAAGAGGTGTTTGTGACATACAAAGGAAAACATAACACACTAACATAGTCATTAATGAAACGCCTAAACATTTCATGAAATCATTGGTGAAGTAGCATATGGATTTGAATGTTTAATAAAAACTAGGCTTTAACGCGTGCATTGCCGCGCGTATACGAGTTTTAATGTAACCCTAAATCAAAATCAAAATGAAGGTTCAAAACCACAAAATCAGTAAAATACACAAAGTAAAACACACCAAAACCCCAAATCCATAACACACTAGAACATGCAGAACTCAAAAACTAAATCAAAGCCCAACACCATATGAATATCAAAGCCGTAAGAAAGCGACATAGTCCAAAATAGAAAACCGACGAAAATCAAAGCCCCGAAAAGAGCAAACAAAAGGAAAACCCAAACCTTAATAGGAAGAATCGTCAGGGTATTGATAACGAAAGAAAGAAAGCAGGAACCCGGAGAAAGACAACGTCAACGAACCCTACAAATCAAAGACACGTGTCCAGATGCAAAAAACCCACAAAAAAAACCCCACCTCAAAATCTCGAGCCCACACCCAAAACAAACCATATTAAAACACAAACAAAAAAAAAGAAAAAAAAATTAAAACAAAAACAAAATAACCAAAAGAAAATTTTAAACACAAAAAAACAAAAAAAAAAAAGGAAAAAAAGGAAAAAGCCACCGACCAAACATATTAATTAGAATAGTAATTGTTAAAGCAAAGTAAATATGAACTCATATAATAACAATACATTTATGTATTGTTTATATATAAGCAACATAACAAAGAGCTTTTACTAAAGTTTTAATAATATAATATTTAAATTTTATGTAATATTTAAATATTTTTAAATTAATTATAACAGCATTCGCTTGAACAATATAATAACTTGCTCGGTTATAATAACATTGCTTGCATGTTATCACTTGAACCTGTATGTCCGACCGGTTCGGCCGAGATTCGGTGGCTGGTCCGGTCCGGTCTGGGGTGGTTCGTTTTTTTTGGTTTTTTGTTTTAATGAGTAAAAACGGGGTGTTAAACCATAAATTAAAAGCAAAAAACCGGCTTCACGCGGACCCGGTTTATTTCGAACGGCATTCGTGTCCGCATGTCGTGCGCGGGCGACCCAAATTTTCCAGCCAGAAACCTGTTTTTGCACCCCCCTGCGCGCGGGTAGGTCATGGTGTAAAAGGTATTATAAAGACATTCAATACCTTTCACCTTCTTATCACATATAAACACATAATGCTTCATTTGTCACACCAATGTGGGACAAGAGTGTTAGAGAGACTCCCTTTCACACCCTTATTAGTTATTTCCAACAAATATTTAATTACATATAAAAATATAATTAAAATATAGTTAAATCCGGTCCAACCGGTCCGACCGGTCCGACCGGTCCGACCACCAAACCAGTAAGGCGTCCGGTTCGACGTCCGATCCGGTTCTGAAAACATTGGTCGTGTGCAACTTAACTAACATGAAATCCATCCGTCACCATTATCTCTAAATCTTCACTAAATCAATAAAGCATGTAGCAAAATAGAACACGTAATTTATATCTTACAAAACAACTAATATATTATTAAGTTGATTACATGAATTACTGTTGAATAAACTAGTTTTTGTGTGAGCAATTAAGTTGTTATACGAACATAGAAAGGAGTAGGGTGGAGGTAAGGGTACTAGTGTAGTTTCCATAAAAGGAAAGCCAGGAAGAGTCTTTTCTATGAAGGGACACTACACTAAGCCAGCAAGAGTCTTATCCATGAAGAGACACTACACTTCAAGCTTTTCTGCTACCTCGTTTTTTTAGTATAGTTAATAAATTACTTTTTTTTTTTTTAAAAAAAATATTTACTTAATTATATCAACAAAAAATTAAATTAATATAAATTTTGAAGTTAGTTTTGGGAGATACTAAATAAAGGAGTTCTGCACGCCATGACGAAGTTATTATATCTCAAATAACAAGACAGATAATATTGAAATTTAGAAATTTTATGTTTCTTTTTGAATTATATGTACTTGAAAAGTGTTTTCGCATTTTCTGTTTGCACATGAAAATAGATTGATTAATTAGATTTGAATAAAACATGTTAATAAATATGATGATTTTTTTAATCGTGGGAACCTGTTTTTGATAAGTTTATGAGTCATGACAATACCTTGTTAACCATGAATTGTACCAGGTAAAAAGTAGTTTATATATCATGACAAGAAGACCTTCAAGAAGGTTAAAAGTTGAAAACTAGTGAAAATTTGATCCAAACGGTTTACTAAATTTGATTCAAACGGTTTACTGGCCACTGTATCTCACTTTTAAAGATTAAATGACTATGATGATTCGTAGACAAATGTCGGTAAAAATAAGTAAAGTGGTTAAAAAGAAATTTTGAATTAAACTTTCTTGAATATATTAAAATTTTTTGGTAAGTATTAATATATTGTTTTATTCTTTTTCCAGTCAGAAAACGATACAATCATATTTTATTTCTTATATACATGATAAATGAAACATAATTATATATTTGGCGTATTTTCTTACCTAGTTGCTAGTACATTAAATTCAGTCATATGGTTTATTATTAATATAACTTAGATGATAAATAAACAAACTCGTGTGTTTTTAAATAATTTTATAGATTTCTACCCACTTGCTAAATGTGTTGACGTCTTCTTTATAATTGGTATTCCTTTGTAATTTCTATTCTCTCTTTTTTTTCTTTCAAAGTTATGTTCTCCTTTTTTGGAAGTTTGATCTGACTGGTGCAGACAAAGTCTAATCTTAATTAGATTCCATTAGTTTAACTTAATATTGATAACCTTATCTTCGAATACACAATTACTTGGGACTTTTTGTTCTTAAAATCTGTTATTATTATCCATTTCGCTGAGGTTGTAACATATGAGAGCAAGTCTAACTTTCAAATGTGCCAATTAAAGTGAACATACAAGAAAACTGCATAGGAATTATGATACATTTATACTATATATAAGAATCTTTTCAAAATTATGTGTGAGATTTGCATTATTGAACTTCAGAGTCAAAACCAGTATAAAAACATTTTTTTCAGGGATCTCAGTGCAAAAGATTTCAATAAAATACACCTACCCGCGCGTAATCAGAAGGGACAAGCAAACAAGTCTGATAATCTTCAACAATCGATGAATGATTATTAAGAAATGAAAATAATATGTTGTGAAATATTTAACACCGCATATCAAGAAATGAAGACAAAAAACTTCATTTAAAAGAGGATGAGAAAAATCTCAAAATCTTGTCGATAAACATTGATCACCTTGATGATCAGAGGTTACTTAGAGGGATCTAAAAGTTGAAGGTTAAAGATTCTTCATCTAACTGAGGAAGAAGAATGATTTTTTTAATTATTATTATGTGGTGTTTTTATTTTGTAATTTTTAATTAGATAATATTAATGAAAAACGTGTATTTATTACATAATTGTTATTATACTTAAGAAAAATTAAAAAAATTAAAGTGGAATGTAAAGGTTGCCAAAACCATTTCCAATAGAAAATAGATAGAGTGTGAAAAATGATATGAGGCTAATATAATAGTGGTTGAAATGTAAAATATGACATGTGAAATGTACGTTAAGTGGTCTAAGTGCATTCTATTAAACAGTACATATTAACATGCTCTTTATTATAGACATACTCTGATTTCTCATACTCCTTCAACTTTCACTTATCTTGTTTTGTTAATCTAAAAGATACCTAGAACGATAAAAAATCACGATGATAACCGATAAGTACTGCATATATTGTTGTGACTTTCTAAGTGTGAATAGTGGGATCATGTTTAAAGAGGTAAAACCATAAATATAATTCGTTTAATATTTCATATAATTTCAACCGATGCAATTATGACCCATTTGTAATAATCTCAAGAAGAACAGGCATTATATCTTAAAGACAATACCAATGAGATTATAGGAAGTAATACATCTGATATTCGAAAAAACAAGAATAACAAAACAAATAAATATGATAGTTAAACTAAAATTTATAACGAAATGTTAATCTTAACCTTGTTATGAGATAAGATAAGTTCATCCTCAGCACCTCATTTGGAATCATTATATGTACCTTACTAAATGAAAAATATCATTTTGTGTCACTAAAAGTCAAAATTAGTCACCAAAGAAGTTCGTGTGTTTGATAGATATAAATAAAGCTCTAGTAGGTAAAGCTTTGTATTGATAGAAAATTGTGGGCAATAAAACTTTTCCTTATTAAACACAACTTTATCCTAGAAAGTGTAAAAATCTAAATAATACGTCTTTTATCGATTCTCTTTAGAAAATTTAAGTGCATGATATCACTTTTTAATGTTTTTATATAAAAAGTGTCACTAACAACCTATTTATAGTGACACTTGTTGCTCTGTCACCGGATGAAACTTCCTTCTTGTGATCTTCAAACTCTTATTCCTCATCAGTCATCACTAACTTCTATATGTGTATCATCTCAACAATCACTACTAAGTTTTTTGTTTTTCTTTGAGTGACAAGAAAAACATGTTTAGTATGCTTATTTGCAATTGTAGCTGTTGTAAACATTACCCTTTTTACTAAGTTACACTTGTCGATCATACTAAACCCTAACCGGGTTCATTTTTTTTATCTCTCTTTTTTCTTCTTATCATCCTTGAACCACCGTGGGCCACCACTTTGACAACCTTTGGCTTGATCACCACTCACATCACCAAGGATATCATCATCACACTTCACTAATCGCACTACGTACCGAGCTACCATAGCTAGATATCATTGTACTAACACTTCTTCGGCCAGCTCTCTCTCCTCCTCTACGATCGCCCCCTACTCTCTTTCTTTGCTCTGTCGAAACACACAATGAGAGGACGGGGAGATCAAAGTTGATAAGGGATTGAAATGGATAGCTTTTTATAGTAAAACTCTCCCCCACATATTCAAATTTGAATTTGAGTTTATCTCAAATCTCAATTATTCCAAATATCAATTATCCTTACTCTTTTAAGAAAGTGCGCACACTGATATACCTACCTATATAAAAATTAGCCCACATACATATAACACATGCATATGTTTAATTAGTTAAAAGATTAACGACCTTGAAAATTGAATGTTACAAAGTGACACCCTCTCATTCTAGCTTTTGATTACACTTTATAAATAGTTAAGATTTCTTTCTATACCTGCTATATCATTTACCCTTATTAGTTTAACTTGATTATATATACACATACACAGGGAATGTAACTATGAAAAACGCTAAGTTTTACGAAAGCACATATGAGAATATAAATACTTATTTTTAATCTTAAAGTTTTTTAAATAAAAGAATAATGAAAATTAAAAGTTTATACCTTGATCCTAAAACTAAAAAGAACATGAACAATTTTGTTTGTAGCTTGTATCACCTACACTTAACGTAAGTATACCTATGCGCACAGCTAATAGTCGAAGTTTAAAAACATAAGAACAAAATTAGTTTGATGTGTTTTATACATAAATTAACATATATAAATATTTGTGTGTAAGTGGTGTAAAATTAAAAATTAAAAAAAACAATAGTTAAAAAAGTTAAACGATTTAGCTTTGCTATTTCTTTTCTTGTGATAACTTAGTGTTCTATAAGAAAGATCACTGTGTGTAAACACGTTCAATACAAAATTAGTTGTAGGTAGAGAAGTTCGAGAACTGCATAAACACTTTTACGTAATGCATGAAAAATAATCACGTGTAATGAGAAATAAAAGAGAGAGATCGAGACAATCAAAACTTTTATGTATTACATTTAAAGTAATATTTATATTTGTTTATGCATCTCTCTTGTAGTTCTCTACTTAATACAAGGTTTTATATTTAACATTATTTGTATATAGTTATACTAAAGGGGTGCATGCGTGCTGTGACAGATAACATGTAAAATTTATTTAAAATAAAAAACCTAATAAATATCATACTCAATATAAAGAGAATTAAATACTTGTCATTATGGTGTGCTTTTTTGGTATGAATAAATGATAGCTCGTCATTTAAAAATCTTAATAAAAGATGGTTTAAAAGTCAACAATTTTAGATAATTAAGATAGTAAAATTTATAAAAGTAAAATTCTATCTTAAACTCTTAAATAATGTATAAATAAAATATCATCCTACTCAAAAGTCTTACAATACAATATAAATATATGAGTGTGTTCAATCTAGTCGCAATGTAAGTAATGAACCGTAAAAACCTCATATACACTTATAGAAAATATAAAAGAGTCAAAATAAAAGAATAGGTGTTTACACGTTTTCACTTGTATGTTTTTTATATTATTTTACTCGTTATTGTACATATCAGACAAATTCTTCTTAATATATTTATGTATACATATAATATATACATATAATATATACACATAATATATAATATAATTATAGTTTTGTTCTATTGATTTCAAATTGCGGTAGGAACATATGGGACTTTTGTAAAAGTTTAAGTGAAAGTATATAATGGAAGAAATAAACGGAACTTCGTTTGTTCTTCACTACCAACTTTATTAGGTTTTTTATTTTGTGGTTTAAGTTTCAGGAAGTTTCTCTTAAATCAAGGACGCAAACTTAACCTTGCACTACTTGATTAGATCTCCTTAAACAGTAAATAAAAGACACAAATGATCTAACATATAAAAAGGTAATAAAATGAATCATATAATATGATATATGAATGTTTAAAGGATAAACATAAAAGGGTAATAAAATGTGCTATCAAAAAGGAAAATTATTAGAGAATAATAACATAACGTATTAAAGGAATTTTGTTTTTATATGTAAACGATAACTTTATCACCTGTAAATTATAAAAACTAAACTAATTTATCGTTATGTTATAAAAATTAAACTTTTATAATTCTGTAAATATCTCTTTGATTAACTACATATATTACAAAATTTGAAAACTTATATGAGTTCTTACAAATTTTATAATATCTTACTTTGAACATGATAGTTTGTGTCATATATCAATAAAATGAAATCGAGTGTTTGCTAATGTTGGTGGAAATTGGATAATTCTTTTAAATAATATTGAATGATTTGCACATAACAATGAAAAATAAAACTTAATAGCAAATAACTAATACAACACAAATTAATACATGCTTCTTGAAATTAATTAATTTAACTTGAAATCAAAACACAATAAATAATAATAATTAAAGATCAAAATTTACATAATAAATAACAATAATTAAAGATCAAAATATTGAAATACAGGAAAACACATGTTTTAAAGTTTATAAGAATTCAAACATTTATTATTTATGTAACATGGAGCAAAAGTGAATCGTTTGGAAGCTATATTTGGGATGTACTATTAATATTTGTTGTAGGAACCCTAAATTTATCTTTTTTCATGCACCAACTAGCTTCCCTAGCCCTACATTTACTCCTATATATCTCCCTCCGCATCAGAACCCTAATGACCCTTTTTATATGCAATCTCTCTCTCATCTCTCTCTCTTTTGATATTGATAACCATCTATTATTAATACAAAATATCAATATTTCTTGTATCATTTCTTGATTAACAGCATAATTTCCATTTGTATGATCATGAACTTCGAAGTGCAAGCCGAGAGGGTAGCGAACATGGATCCACCGGTTCAAACTCCTCCGGATCAACACCTTTGTTACGTTCGCTGCAACTACTGCAACACCCTTCTAGCGGTATATATTTGTGCAATTTTTGCTACAAGATAAAGATTCAATAACATGATAGAAAATCTTTGTGTTGTATGTTTGTATAATTAATCTAAAAGGATTTGCTCTTTGTGAATTTATGGGTTGTTATAGGTAGGGATACCATGCAAGAGGCTATTGGATACGGTGACAGTGAAATGTGGTCACTGTAGTAACTTATCATTTCTCAATGTTAGGGCTTCTCATCCTGATCATCCTTCAGGTCCTCCTTTTCAGGTATTTTTTCAGATAATTCTTATAAAATATATTTTGTAGTTAATATGAAACAAAAACATGAAATAATTGATAATCTAACCCAAGATAATTAGTTATTTCAAAGACGGTAGAGCGGTAAACACT
The DNA here is from genome assembly GCA_025215565.1 of Flaveria ramosissima. Classification (NCBI taxonomy): domain Eukaryota; kingdom Viridiplantae; phylum Streptophyta; class Magnoliopsida; order Asterales; family Asteraceae; genus Flaveria; species Flaveria ramosissima. The sequence goes on from CM046035.1 coordinate 75,495,949, forward strand.
TGATTCCACTCTAGAAAAGATTGTTGTTAGAGGTTATATCACTGGTCACTGCATGTGTAACGCAAACTGCGATTTAATTGTGATTTATATATCATCAGTATTTATGGTTTTTTGTGTTTAAAACCTGCAAACAGGCTGCTTTCTCGAGTGATTTCAAAAGGGGTCAGTCTTCGTCTTCTTCATCATCCACATCTAATGAACCCACTTCACCGAAAGCTCCGTTTGTTGTCAAACGTACTGATCACCAGTTCTTCTTTAACCTTCACAAGATATTCAATATTATTTTTCTTAAATAAAGTGTTATAGAATAAGTAGAGTTATTCTTATATATTTGTTCTTGTTTTTGGGCACACAGCACCTGAGAAGAAACACAGGCTTCCATCTGCTTATAATCGATTCATGAAGTGAGTTTACAACCAAATTACCGACAAAATCTTGATGTTTTTTCGACATTTTACGTATTCGACTCATAAATTATCTTGTTCTTTTTTTTTGAAATTATACTATATAGAGAGGAGATACAACGCATCAAGGCTTCAAACCCTCAAATACCTCATCGAGAAGCTTTCAGCACCGCTGCAAAAAATGTAATTATGTGTTTATAACATAGCTTCTAGCTAATACTCATATGGTTATTGATTATTTATTACATTTTTTGTGCTAAGTTATAGAACTAATTGAAAGAAAAAACAAGAAATTAATTAGCTAGATAATCGTTCTGAATTGGATTTCATTAATTCTTCTTTGAATATTATTTGCAACAGTGGGCTGGGCATATACCAAATGGATCCATATCTGGGAGCATTAACACTGTAAGATTTCTTCAACATTTACTTGGTTACAATTTGAAACATCGTTTGATAATCAAATGGATATTTCTCTATTTAAGTTACTTAAGTAATAGTGTTTCATAAATCATGTTCAATTCCAAATAACAAACTGAAAAGGCTAGATCTTTACCATTTTATTATCTTTTTTTCTTAACTAAACATCAATGTTTCATGAAAACATGATCGATCGGAGACCAAAACATTTGTCTTATTGGTCCTCTAGTTGAATTAATCGGTTGAACCGGATTTAAAATGCATGTCGTCACAAAAAATAAAATTTTTTTAACTTATATATATTATATCAAATATGAAAATTATATATGTATATGATTTTGCAATTTTAACAAACTATGAAGATTTAAATACTAAAATACGAATTATGGAATACCAAGTTAATTCAGAAAATTAGGTACTAAGTTAATTCAGAAGATAAGGTTTTGAAGGGAAAAAAATGAAATCTAGTCCAACTATTCCGTCCGATTCAACCACTTCACCAGTCTGATCATCATTCGGTCCGGTTCAAACTGTTTACGGCTTTGACACGTTTAAATGGTAATTAACATTTTAAATAGGCATAGCCGATCATTGGTTTCATTACCGGTTCCGGTCCAACCGTCCACTCAGGTCCGGTTCTGAAAACACTGCTAAACATCGTAATTGTAAATGATATGAATTTACAATATAATTAATATATAAATGGCTAATTAATTTCCCAATCAAGCTAAAAGTTATGGTCAAATGTTCTTCTAATGATCCTCTCGATTCATGAATGATGATACGTTTTGTATTTTAGGGTTTTGATCTTGCAGGACTGAAGTAACTAATATCCATTCTCCAATTCTGAAGCTGCTTGAAGATGTAAAAGGATTGATGCAACCTTATGTAGTTTTCTAAACCGATGTCCTATGAATGACTTATGTTATTTAGTTTTCATGTTAGTTTCAAGACATGCATGTTTATGTAATATATATCTCTAATTTTAGAATGAGTTGTCCACATATATATATTTTTTATTTTAGAATTATTAGTTTATCTGGATAGCGCACATATTCATATGAAATTTTCTCTTGTCTATCTAGGTTATATATAATTAAGGCCCCTAGGGAAAGAAATAGTGTAATCAAATGTGGGAAGCGCTGAAAAGTAATATTTAGATAAACCTTAAAATGATGTTTGAAACTTTACTAGCTAACGATATAAGGAATTGAAGTTTATAAAAGTAAGTGATTCTAAAGAGTGCTTTATAAAAATAGTGAGATTTGGGTTTATATATTAGTATATTTCTAGTACAATCGAGGTCCATGAGAGGTCTAAGTTATCACGCTTCGCGCCTGCGATGTTACACTAGAGGGTCTTTGAAAGGAGTCTCATCCTTCCTGCTAGCTGCCCAAGTAGCTAGGTTGATAGCCGGTACATAGTTTTTTTAAAGATCCCCAATCGCCCTAACTTCAACATCTTGAAATGCATATTTGGATGGTAGAGTTGTCATTAAATTGTGGAGGACATTGGGTACTAACATACCCTAGATCTAGGGCTTGTTGGTTTCTTTTGTTTTTAGCAATGAAGTTGTAATAGAAACGGGTCCACTGGCCCCACCTTCACGTAAAAGTTGCATATATATAGGGGGTTCCTGAGAAAACCAAAAGTTATGCGAAAACCAAAGAAACTCACTAGTAACATAATTAATAACTTTTTAGTTATTTTAATTGTTAAAATATTATTTAAGTATTTGTTACATATATGTTGAACATATATACGAGAATGAAGAGTTTTACATGTACCTAACACTATGTTGAATGAAAAATTATTACATATACATAATTGTTGGTTTTTTCATAAACCCTCCCTTATATATATATATATATATATATATATATATATATATATATATATATATATATATATATATATATATATATATATATATATATAACTCGTTTGCGTCATGAAGGAATATAGTGCGTATAGCTAGTCACTTTTGAGTTTTAAGAGACCTATATTTATAAGTTTCACACATATTTTGTTTGCAATATTTGCTGCTAACTTCATAGCTAAAATGCTTGCACGATAGTGTCCTACGATAAGCAAAGCTCTATAATAACTTAAGAGATTGTGGGTATTTTTTAATCAGGAATGTTGAGGAACGCTGAACTTGCATGTTGTCTGTCTCTTTCTAAAATCTTGAACGAATTTGTGTAATTGTGTGGTATAAGTTCAAGAACATGATGATGAGCAAATACAAAGTAGTGTTTACGAATCTTTTAATAGATGTAACTAAGAGCACGAAGTCTCAAAATTAGATATATTGTATGGATTAATTAAGTCATTTGAATTCCAAGGAGACCTAATGTTATCTTTAAGGTTTAAACATCAATAATTAAGCAAGAACAAACACTCAAGGACATTTCTAGTAGTTTCGCACCATTCGAAAATATATTTGCGAGAAGGTTTGGGTGTGACACTTTTAAAGCAAACAAGTGCAAAAGTAAGCTATTAACATCGATGAATTACTCGGGTGTGACCCTTAAAGCGAACAAGTACAAAATGAGTAAATGGTGTATTCGGATCATTTTGCATGATAGGATTTGAAGTGTTTTATATGCGAACCAGAGAATGTTAGTACCAAAACATAAACACGAAAAAAAATGTAAAAATAAAATGTTAGCATCAAAACATAAACAAATTATCAAAATTTCACAATTACCTCACAATTAGTAAAATTTCAGTTAGGTTCTTATGTAATTAATTAAGTTTAAGAAATAGATATATGCAATTAATATTTTAGTCGAGTAAGGTTAAGATCTATCGAGTATATATGTAATTAAAGGAGGGTTCAAATGTTAACACCTTTTTATTACGATAACCGTGTTAACTCTTCAAGACCAATCAAAATCATTACATTTTTTTGTTAGAATAACATCATTACACATATATAAAAAAAATATGCTATTTTATGTATATGTGTAAATTTGTAAATGCAAAAAAAGTTTACACTAGTGTAAGTCACACTTACATATATATCGTAAATATTTACAGATGTAAGTGTAACTTACGCTAATGTAAATCTTTTTAGTCTTACGAATTTACACATATACATAAAAAATATATTTTTGTATATGTATAATGATGTTATTACAATAAAAAATAATGATTTTGATTAATTTTACAAAATTAACACAATTATTACAATAATAAAAGTTTAACATTTGATCCTTACCCTTTAGTTTTATACGATAAAAAATGTAACTCTCCCGGCGTAAAAAGCTCTATTTTTAATTAGCTTACTTTGCTTACTTTTACCCGTTGTTGTTTTCTTTAAAAAGTATAATCAATTATTTTATAAACAAATCATATAATTTTATTCAAAATTCACGTGTTTTTTTTAATACTCTTATAGTTTTATAATATAATGTTCTATTAAATTTCAAATGTGACGCTTGCGGTGTAATTAATTTTATATACGTTTTGGAATGAATTTATTCAAAATGACTAGTGCATGATAATATGTATGTTGTTGAAGACCAAACATATAAGCCATCAAAATTACTTAAAATCTTTGTTCTTTTAATGTTTCGTTTTGTTTTCTTCTTGCGATTTATAAAATATGATGTTTTATAAGCTTATGATAATTTTAATACAGTTTCAAACATTTCATTACAACATGCTTATTTTTTTAAAGTTTCAACACAAATTTAAATCAATGAATACTAACGTACCATAGTATGAGTCATTGAACCGAGCCTTGAAGTCAAGTCCGGTTTTGCTCACTAGCTAAATAAAACCATAATACACTCAGTACATTTAAATATGGAGAGAAAGTCTCACTCCGAATTGAAACAAAATTTCTTAGAGTTGAGGCACTGGATTTTCCAGCAATATGTTTACTCTTGAGTGGGTCGGGGTACGGTCCTAATCAAAAAATGAATATATAAACCCAACTAAAATAAAACATATCTTTCAAAACAATATTATATATTTGTCAGTATTATATATTTGTCGTTCAAATAAAGAAATAAATAAAACCATAATATTTATCATTTTCCGGAAAACGAAAATAAAAGAGAGGAGAAAAAAGACGCGTGTGCTAGTGTTTTGTTGTCGTACGTATAACCGGTCACACTCCACCCACCTTCGGAAGTTTCACGATGTCGGAAATGTCAACGGAGTCGACCACCGCACCGCTACTCCGGCCACGTCATGTCGCCGGAGAATCTCCACCGGGCGGCGGCAGGGCCAACACCCTCGCCCTCCTCCTCGGCCGTGCTTCAGGTCGCCACGGTGCGTCTATGCTGGTTCGCGAGACTGCAGCGCGACAGCTCGAGGAGCGCCGAGCCGACTGGGGCTATTCGAAGCCCGTCGTCGCCCTAGACATGACGTGGAACCTCGCCTTCGTTGCCGTTTCGGTGGTTCTTTTGATGTGCACGTTGGATGAGAACCCCAATGTGCCGGTTAGGGTTTGGATCTGTGGCTATGCGTTGCAGTGTGCGTTGCATGTGGTGCTCGTGTGGTTGGAGTACAGGAGGAGGAATCG